>JZKD02S1753049.1:67156-86382 GCA_000966675.3 Picea glauca
GTAAGTCAACTTGTCTCTGTTAATATTATGATTGCAGAAGAAGATAAGTGTATTACTTTGTTATGTTCTTTGCCAGACTCTTGGGATAATGTGGTTGTAGCAATTGGTAGTACCAATCAATCTAGATTGAAGTATGAGGATGTAGTTGCATCCTTGTTATATGAAGAGATGAGGAAAAAAAACATGGATGGTCATAACACATATGATTTATTTGTAATAGGTCATACCCAAGACAGGAATCTTGGTAAGTCTTAGGGGGGGAGACCTAAATCTACAGGTAGATCTAAGTCTCCAGGAAAATATTTGAGGAAATATTGGAAGTGTGGTAAAATAGGGCATTATAAGAAATATTGCAAGACTAAGAAGGTTGATAAACCAAAGGGATCTGATAGTACCTTTTCCATAGAGGTGAAAACCTCCATCGAAGAAGGAGGTTATGTTTACCTGGCATCTACAGGTACACATGAAGATCATGATGTATGGTTGATTGACTCAGGTGCGTCATACCATATGACTCCTCATAGGGAGTGGTTCTATGAATATGAAAAATATGATGGTGGTGATGTATTCCTAGGAGATGACGCGACAACCAAAATCATGGGAAGTGGAATGGTTAAGTTTTTGATAAAATATGGAAGGAATAGAACTCTCCCTGGTGTTCTGGACATTCCAAAACTAGCCAGGAGCCTAATATCTGTAAGCATGTTGGATGATGCAGGAGTGGATACTATATTTGGAAAGGGCACTTGCAAGATGGTACGAGGGTTAATGGTGTTGATGAGGGGAGTTCAGTGTGGAACTCTGTACAAGTTGTTGGGAAGCACTTATACTAATGGGTGTAATAGTTCTATTGTCCCTAAGCAGAAAAATAATGAAGACAAGACCAATACTGTCCCTGGAAAGAAGACCATGCCGTGGCATCAAATATGGGGGCATATTGGAGAAAAGGGACTTCAAACACTACACGGTAAAGGTATGGTTGAAGGTATGTCTAATTTCACTTTGTATTTTGATTTATGTGAACATTGCATATATGGTAAACATAATCAAGTACCATCCCTAGGTAAATCTGTGTATTATGTTTCATTCATAGATGATTTCTCAAGGAACACATGGATTTTTTTTGTTAGAAAGAAATATGAGGTATTTGATAAATTTAAAGAGTTTAAGGCTCTGGTAGAAAATCAAACAGAAAATAAAATAAAGGTATTGAGGACATATAATGGTGGATAATTTTGTAAGAAGTGTCGTATAAAAAGGCAGAAGACTAGTCCATACACACCTCAACAGAATGGAGTTTTAGAAAGGATGAACATGACACTGATGGAGAAAGCAAGGATCATGCTTAGTGGTGCTGAGTTAGGACATGAATTCTGGGTAGAGGCAGTGGGTACAACATGTTACCTGGTCAATCGATCACCCTCATGAGCGTTGGATGATAAAACTTCACACGAGGTATGGAATGGTAAGTAAACCTCTCTTGAACATCTTAGAGTGTTTGGTTGTTATGCTTATGTACATGTTCCAAAGGAAAATAGGAGTAAGATGGATAATAAAGTTGAAAAGTGTATCTTTATTGATTATAAATATGGGGTGAAAGTTTATAAGCTTTGGAACCCAGAAACTAAGAAGAATGTTTATAGTCGGGATGTTGTTGTTAGAGAGGTAAAAGATGTTTCCAAACAATAATTCCTACCAAGTCAAGAATAACTTGAGAAAATAGAGCTTGAGTTGGATGATGAAAAATCTGAATCATCTGAAGAAGATGAAGTAGAAGAAGAAGAAAAAGAAGAACCTCATACCCCATTATTGAGGAGATCAGTGAGAGAAAGAAGGAAACCAGAAAGTTATAGTCCACCTGATTTCTGTTCCATTTTTTCTTTATCTATTACTGATGATGATCCCAAAAGTGTCAGGGAAGCAATAAATTCAGAGGATAGTAAACTATGAAAGAAGGCCATGGTTGAAGAAATGGATGCCTTGGATAATAAATAGGTATGGGATATAGTTGAGTTGCCAGCTGGAAGAAAATTTGTTGGTAGCAAATTGTTGTTTAAGAAGAAGTTTAATGCAGAAGGAAAAGTGGATAAATACAAAGCTTAGTTAGTAGAAAAGGTTTGTTCCCAGGTAGAGGGAATTGACTTTGGTGAGATTTTTTCTCCTGTTTCCAAGTTAACATCTATTATATTTCTTTTATCTATTGTTGTTTCTTTTGATCTTGAATTGGAACGGATGGTTGTGAAGACAAAATTCCTATATGGGGATTTGGAAAAAGAAATCTACATGAAGCAGCCATAAGGCTTTGTAGTGAAGGGAAAGAAAGAACTTGTTCGTAAGCTAAAGAAGTCACTATATGGTCTAAAGAAATCACCTAGGATGTGGTACTAAAATTTTGACACATACATCCTTGAATTGGGATTTGTGAGAAGCAACGATGATCAATGTGTATAATCCAAGCAGGTTGGTAATCACTTCATTTATGTAGTGTTGTATGTTGATGACATGTTGTTGGTAGGAAATAACATGGATGTTATCAAAGAGGTGAAATCACAGCTATCCTCCAAATTTGACATGAAGGATCTCGGTGCTGCTAACTTCATTATGGGAATGGAGATTCAAAGAGATCGTGCAAACAAGAAAATCTGGTTGACTCAAAGAAAATATGTTGAGACGATATTGTAGGGGTTTAATATGCATGGAAGTAAACCAGTCAAGGTTCCTATTCCTATAGGTGTAAAGTTATCTGCAGATCAATGTGCTAAGACACAGGAAGAAGAAGAGGACATGTCCCATGTTCCGTATGCCAGTGAAATTGGCAGTTTGATGTATGCAATGGTCTGTACTAGACTGGACATTGCACATGCAGTGGGAGTGAACTTTGTTAGTCTCAGGGAGTTTTGAGCAGGCATACGTCAAAACTAGGGAAGGAGCATTGGACAACAATAAAGAGGGTCTTTAGGTATCTTCGTGGAACTACCAGTTATGGATTGTGCTACCAAGGAAGACCAAGATTGGACAGAGTGGTGGACATACATGGCTTTGTTGATGCAGACTAGGCTGGAGATTTGGATCACAAAAGATCTACAAGTGGGTATGTGTTTAACCTATTTGGAGGAGCAACCAGTTGGATGAGCAAATTACATGCTGTAGTGGCACTCTCAACTACAGACACTGAATACATGGCAGACACTCATGCAAGCAAGGAAGCAATATGGTTACAGAGATTGTGTTCAAGTATTGAGTTGGTACAACAAACAGTGAGATTAGATTTTGACAGTCAGAGTGCAATCTTCCTAGAAAAGAACCCAACTTATCATTTGAAGACAAAACATATTGATGTTCAATATCACTTTGTGAGAGACATGGTTGAAGAAAAGAAAGTGTTGCTGGAAAAGGTTAACACTTTGAAGAATGTTGCAGATTCATTGACAAATTCTATGAGCACAGAAAAGTTCTCCTGGTGTAGAGTAACAATGGGCATTGCTGCCCTGGATTGTTGACTATATAATCCTGTGGACCCCTGGATGCAAATAAAACAACAAGTGGGAGAATGTTGGGTATGTGTTATATTCTTTGCATGTGTGTGTGTGTGGGCGCGTCAGATTCGACAACTGCGTATGACGATCCCTCCCTAGTAGTGTTATTTGTGTCATGTGCGTCGGGCGCTTCCTGGGGGGGTAGGTATGGCCCCTTATGGTTACGCACAATGTTTGGGGCAACACCCCCCAAATGTTTTTTTGGGTGTTTTTTCTATTTTAGCAGATTTTGCTATTTTTAGCAGTTTTCTAAATTAATCCTGGATTAAGGGATTAGGGTTTTGGTATCTACGAAATACCTAATTTTTTTATATATATATTGTATGGTGAATGGTGAAATTAATACAATGAAGCATTGAACGGTTTCTCGCGGTTAATGGTTTTCAATATAAATCTCTGTGTACTATGTGTATGAGCCATTGATTAATTTCTGTTTTTCTTAAGAATGTATATGCATTGCTTTACTTCATAGGTTTAAAACTTACACCATGAAGCTCATAAAGTACCGTGGATTTAAGTTTTGACTTATTACTTAAATGCAAAAGGATTTTGTATCAAAGCTCATCATTGAGCCAAGAGTACCTTGGGGGAACTGGAGAATTGAACTCCAATTATTTTATCAGATGTAAACTTTTGGGATCACGTAGCCATTCCTAGAGGACAACTTGGAGCCAATCTGGTACAATGAAGGAGAGAGAAAAAAGGGACCCTTCATGTTCATATTTTCTGGAAAGTGCATCAACAACCACATTGTCTTTTCCTTTCTTGTAAATGATCTCATAATCATATCCAAAGAGGTTAGTCAGACATTTTTGTTGCTCAAGGGAGGAAAGGTATTGTTCCATAAAATACTTGAGGCTTTGTTGTTATGTCTTAATTTGGAAGCGTTTCCCCAATAGATAAGGACACCAAAGATCTATAACATGCAAAATAGCTAACATTTCCTTTTCATATATTTATTTGCCCAAATTTCTCCCAGACAATTGCTTTTGCTAGTAAAGGCCAAAGACCGACCCTCTTGCATAAGGACAATGTAAATTCCTTTCCTGGAAGCATCACATTCTAGGAAAAAGGTATTTGTGAAATCAGGAAGGGCCAGGACTGGAGTGGTACACATGGCCATCTTAAAGGTTTGAAAATCCTGAGCAGCTACTGGAGTCCAAGTGAAAGAATTCTTTTTAAGTAGTGCAATGAGAGGTGTCACAATCTTTCCATAATTCTTAAAAAACTTGTGATAATAACATCTAAAACCTAGAAATCCCCACAATCATTTGAGAGTCTTTAGGTGAGGCCAATCTTTCATAACTTCAATCTTTTTAGGATCCACCTTGACGCCAGCCTTGCCAACAAGATGACCCAAGTACTCGACTTCAAGGTGCCAAAAGCACGTTTAGATTGTTTGAGGAAAAGTTGGTGCTGAGAGAGTAGATGGAGAACTCGATCCACATGAGCAAGATGGGCTATCCAAGTGTTGCTATAGATGAGGATATCATCAAATAAAACTAAGACACAATGACGGAGAAAAGGATGAAATACATGATTCATAAGGATTTGGAAAGTGGAGGGAGCATTACACAAGCCAAAGGGCATGACCAAAAACTCATAGTGGCCCTCATGAGTTCTAAAGGTAGTCTTAGGAATGTCTGTTTCTTTCATATGAATCTAGTGGTAGCTTGAACGAAGATCAAGTTTATTAAAGAACTGGGCACCACTCAATTCATCCAAGAGGTCATCAATTATAGGAATGGGAAATTTCTCTTTAATGGTGAGTTTTTTGAGGGCGTGGAAGTCAGGACACATGCGGTAAGAACCTTATTTATTAAGGATCGTGGCCACATGAGAAGCGTAGGGGCTCATACTAGGGTGGATAACACCCATGTTGAGCAGTTCTTGAACCATTTTGTCAATTTCATTTTTTTGGGAAAAGGGGCTCATACTAGGGTGGATAACACCCATGTTGAGCAGTTCTTGAACCATTTTGTCAATTTCATTTTTTTGGGAAAAGGGGTGATGATAGGGACATATATTGGGAGGAAGGATTCTCGGGACAAGGGGAATGTAATGAACATGAACACCATGGGAAGGAGGAAGTCCCTGGGGAGTTGAAAAAACCACTCGATGTTTAGAGAGGATGGATTGGAGGTCCTGCGACACAGAGGGTGTCTCAATTGCTTGTATGGCATGGAGTTGGGAAATAATGCTAGAATGAAATTTTTTGAGCATCTTTTCCATGAGATGGGAACTAATTATCTCCAGGGAACTAGTGGTGATTCCTTAGAACTTATATTTTTGGCCCTCCTAATTGAATTGCATGGTTAATTCCTTAAAATCCATGAGAATTGGAGATAAAGTCCTTAGCCATTCGACACCCAACACAATGTCACAACCGCCCATGTCGATAGGAAGCATATGATATTTCAGATGGTAGTCACCAATTTGGAGACACACATTTTCACAATGCCCTCCACATTTCATGGAACCACCATTAGAAATCATGATTTGGAAATTATTGTCTGCACGAATATAGAAATTAGTTTCTTAGGCAATGCAACGATGAATAAAATTA
The DNA here is from genome assembly GCA_000966675.3 of Picea glauca. NCBI lineage: Eukaryota > Viridiplantae > Streptophyta > Pinopsida > Pinales > Pinaceae > Picea > Picea glauca. The sequence continues at coordinate 73,259 of JZKD02S1753049.1, forward strand.
TGGGTGCTTCCACTATCAACAAGAATGATGACCTTCCTATGCTTGATGTAACCAATTAGCTTGAGGGTTTGGGGAGTAGAGAAGCCAATGAGAGAATTTAGGGAAATGATCGGTTCTACTTTGGGAGGGTTTGAGGGAGGAGTTATGTCAGAGGGTTTAGGTGACACAGACACAAGTGGAGCCTCAACATCCTTTTCCGAAACATCCTCTGAGATGGCCATAAAAATCTTGTGTTCCTTACACTTGTGTCCCATAAAATATTTTCCATCATAATTATAACAAAGGCCTTTGAGTTGGTGTTCATCCATTTCAGCTCGGTCCAATTTATGGATCTTTAGTGGAGTAGAAGGAGGAGTGAGATTTATTGGTTTAGCGTGAGGAATAAAGGAGGGTTTGCAGTTTTGAGAAGAGACAACATGTTGTGATTCCTTAGATATTTTAGTAGCTTCCACCCAAAACTGAGGCTAATCCATGAGGACATGAGCACGGATCTCATCCTTGAGGCCACTGATAAAACATTCTTGGAAAAAATCATTATACGTGCCCTTTGTATGAAAATTTACTTGCTCAAAAGCAACTATAAAGTCTTCCACTATACCATATTGCTGCAAATTTGTCAAATGGACTAAATCATTGGTGATAGTGTCAAAGCGTTCATAAATATCCACCACAAAGTGTTTCCAAGCCACATACCCTTGGCAAACATTTTTTCTCCATTGTCACCATTGTCAACGTTCTTGATCTAGATGGAGAACACCATATCGGATTTTGGCCAACTCATCCGTAATTCCATACAAAGACAAATAATGTTACATTTGAGTTACCCAACCAGTGGGATTTGATCCATCAAATTTGGTCACATATACACACAGAAGGTGTAGGTCATCCTGAAAGTGATGGGGATAAAAATTCTGGGAATGAGAGGAAGTTTCACCTTAAGTATGCAAAGGTGGGTTAGATAAGGGAAGATCTCCAGGGATGCGCAGCTTGGTGCAGATCAGTGTAGTGACCGATTCAAGCTGGGTAGTAATGTCTTTTTTGAGCTCTTGTTTGAGTTCGACGATTGAGGTGACGAGGGAGGACTGCATCCTTTTATTGATGGTGGAAATATTGGCATTGATATGTCTCACTTCTTGATGGGTTTCTGTGAAATTAGAGTGCAAGTTAGTGAAGCAAGCTTCCAAGTATTGGCTACGGGTATGGGCCATGATGAGGAGGGAACACTAAAAGGGGTGGGTGAGACCACACATAAAATGGGTCATGGGTGAAGTGTATCAAAACAATCAGGGAAACGAGTTGAATCCAATGGGGTAAAGCCCAAATAAGGGTGTTGGAAGGGGGTTGAGTCCACAAGAATTTTGTTTTCTTCTGAAAAATGATAAGTATGAAAATGATAAGGGATAAGAGAGAAATCCAACAGAATAGGTCTCAAATAATGATGCCAACAAGATCCAAACTTTGTTTTTAACTCCTTCGGAGTTATACTCCGATCTGAAGAATACTGCAATGATGAAATGCCCAAATTCTTAACAGGAAGAAATGTGTAGTAATTTCCCAACTCGAATGTAGGAGACACAGTTGCGCCACAATAGATCTTGTCTTTTCTATTTTTGTTTCCTTCCCAAGGGTTAGGTATTCAAGGGTTCTACAACCAAGGGTTTTCCATGTGCTATAGATCTCTGATATACGTGTAGGGTCTAATGGTAGTACTCAACCCAATATCTCAGGGCACCAACTAAGGAGGCTAGACCGTTCCCTTAGCCATACTATCCAACTACCCAGGTACTAGAGAGTATCTTGCTAAGTTCTATTCTCAGTGTCACTATAACAGTTAGGCAACCAATTTATTTATCTATGGAGGGATTCAAGAGATATCTATAGCTTAAAGATGATGGAATACATCTCTACCCTGAAAAAACAATTAACCCACAATTTTCTACCAAGGAAGGTGCTATGATACCACTTGTAATATTCCAGTTATAAAAAGTATGCAGAACATAAATAAATAGCTAGAAATGGAAGATGAACAACAATATAACCAAAACAACACCACAATAATAACAAATTGATACCAGAATAACACTAAGAAGAGCACTTTGATTACTGAGAGCAATGTTCACTTGCCTCTTCGAGGGGGAAACCTCGAGAAGAGCATATCTCTATTACAATAATATCCAAGACAAAATTTCTCATACCCTCAACTCTTATTTATACTAAATATGTCTATCAAAAGAACCATCTAGAGGAAGATCCTTCAAGAAGCGGAAGCTTCTATTAGGTCTTCTTACATTGGTCTTATTCTTCCTTATTGCTAGGCCTTATTAATATTGACCTTTATTACATGGAAATATATTATTCTACCTATGTGAGGGCTTAGGTCCCTAACAATGGAAGGGAGAAACCATTACCTTCCTCATGGGTGTTCCTCCATGAAACCCTAGCCTATATGCACAAAACTATAAACTCGCAGTAACAAATAAATAATACACACCAAAAAATAAATAAATTAATGAAGGAAGGGAGGAGAATAAGGGAAGGGATAATTCATTACCTTTATCATGGAGTTTATTTGATGAAACCTAAGTCTCCATGAATAAAACCCTAAACCTGCAATAATAGAATAACAATAAATATTAGTAATTCAATAAAGGAAAATAAAAGTAAAAGAGGAAGGAAGGAAGAGAAGGGAAGGGATAATCCATAACCTTCTTCACATAGGTTCCTCCATGAAACTAAAATCATAGCCTCCATGAGGATGAAATCTTAAGAGAGGAAACCCTAAGGGAGAAAACATAAGGGATGAAAAAAGTAGAGAGAAATATGTGAAATGAGAAAACAATGAAAGAGTAGGGTTTGAAGGGTTATTATGAGGGAAATAAGAGATTTAAATTTGAGTTATAGGAATACCCTCATGCTCATAAGTATTGAGACATGTGACTTATTTTTATCCCTTGATCTTTCTTAAATTTCCTTTTGAAAACGTTTTCCCGCTTTTGGAAAAGTTTCTTCCACTTGTAAGTTGTTTTTACTAGTATAAAGTGTGAACTCTTTGTCAAATTATCCATAACTATAAGAATGGAATAATGTCTCCTTGAGGTCATATGAAACCCCAATATGAAATCCATCGATATTGATTCCAATTTTTCATTAGGAATTGCATGTAGCCATCCTAATTCGGTGTCAATGCTTAGCCTTCACCTACTAGAATGCTAAGCATCAAACCACATAATTGACGATGTATTTGTTCATTCCTATCTAAAATAACAATGGTTTTAAATATCCATACATATTCTTAATTCCTTGGTGGGATATATATATTAATTGTTGAGCCTCACTCAATATCAAATTATGGGTCTCCTCATTGTATGAAACATATTCTCTCTATGAAATCTCAATAAATCATCCTCATCCAAATCAAATGTTTCATACTTAGGGAATCCATAGTTTTATCCCACATTATTGTTCTTACCTCCTCACACCAAACTATGATGAAAATATAGGTCCAATATTCATTGTCTAAGATTAATCTTCAGAGGAAGCACACAAAATATCAAGGTCTATAACATAGGGAATTAATTATGTTATTCAAGGTTCCTTTGATATATTTTATATCAATGTCGTAATTGCTTAAAATTTTAGACCATCAAAAATACATAGAATTCAACTTACTTCATGTAAAAACATACTATAGGCCATGTTGATTAGTCTTTAGTTCAAATTTCCATCCCACCAAATAATGTATACCAATTCTTAATGCTTGTACCAATGCAACAAGATCTAGGTCATGGGTGGCATAAKTTTCTTSACTTGGCCTAAGCTTCCTTGAAGTGTAGGTAATCACTTTACCATACTGCATCAATAATACACTCAATCCATCCTTTGGCACATCCCTACATGCTAGGAAATCCTATTCCAAATCTKGCACTTTYAATACTAGGGCAATGCCTACAATTTMTTAATATTTTTGTAGGTCTAATTGTTGATGCTAGTAGTAGCATTGGAYAGATACTCCCACATTRGCATGTGTATAACATGTGGATGCCTTCGAAAGCCTTCTATACTTCAGTTTACTTTAGTTAAATGAATAATTAAAGTAAAAGTGTTTTTATTAGTGAATTTAGTTATTTAAGGAAAGTGATAAAAGTAATTAACATGTAATCTTAGCATGTAAATATCAAGTGGGTRTGAGAAGTAATATCAACCATCAATCACTTTGGAGATTAGAAATATATTATAAATCATGATTATAAAACCAAGGCTAGGGTAAAGGAGAAGACACTTTTGTGAKAGATCAAGGTCAARAWTTTTGATGAGAGATGAAATTCAAAGACATGTGTTAAGGGAGTAGACATAGAGACTTTGATGAGATACCAATGTCAGAGATAACAAAGGAATTTTTCTAGTGTGAGGATTGTAGAAGMAAAGAAGGACGTGTTCGTACACAATAGTGAGGAGATATCATAGGTTGGGTGAAGGGATTTCATCCAAGTGTTGATGCATAGAGGGTTGGATCACGAAGGAATGTGACTCAAGATATTTGATAGGTGGAGAAGAACGTCCATCTAGAGATCATATAGGTATAGGAGAAGAGAGAGTAGATGCAACCGTAGGTGAGTTTCAGTTGATGGAAGCCATAGGAAAGAGGAGTGGCATACATAAGTGTTCATACAATATTTACTTACATGTATTTGGTTTTTAGTGGAGAGAGTCATGTATGTATGCCCGCTTGGTGAAGTAAATATGTGTACACCTCGGGAAACATGTTGGTACAAGGTCTTACAAAAAAACATGTATTTATAGGTTTGTCTGCAATGCATATTCTCTTAGGGGGCCATTTTCCTTGTTACGAGAGCCCTGATTTGACCTCAATAAAATAATATAAGTACTGGATTTCCCTCTGAGGTTTTTCCAAGGGTATCTTATCCAAAAATATTGGTGTCTTGTGTGTGAGAATTTTGGTTTCCTAGTTTATGCTTTCATTGCATGTTTAGTTGATTACTTAGCTGCGCTTTTAGTAGACAAAGTGATTTTATTTTGAGATAACTTTCGAGTGTTGGGTTGAAGTGGTAAAATATCAACATGGTATCAAAGTGTGATCTCTAAGGGGAGGAAATCAAGTACATTGGTATCAGAGACTGATCTCTGAAGGGAGGAAACAAAGTACACGTGGTATCATAGCACATGCTCAGAGAGGAATCCTAACCTCAATAGGTTTTGCAGAAGATATCGTCAGATCTATAACCAGGAGGAAGAAATTGAAGGCCAAATTTCAGGGAAGAAATAATACTGAGGAAAAACATGGGTTTTTGAAGGTGTACATGGGATGTAGTGGTAATATTCACGTGCATATGTGGGTTGCAGTGGTGTCATTCGCGTACATACACAAGTTGAAAACCTGACAATCACGTACATACGCGGGATGTAGTGGTGACAGTCATGTACAGGGTCGTATAGGAAAATACATGGGTAGTTTCAACAAAGGGTTATAAGGTCAAATATTGGATATGGAAACAAGATTACGATTCAAAGATAGGTTGGATGGGGTTTCCAACTATAGTCCTTGGAAGGAGAGAATCATGTTGGTGTTGATCAAGTATGAGATATGGGAATTTTCTAATACTTAGATAACTCCACCAAAATATGTGACATAACTGGTCATTCATAATTAGAAGGATGTGAAATACATGTGCATCATTCTAGATGGAGTGAAGAATCACTTGATCCCTCATTTATTAGGAAATAAAAAAACCAGGGACATGAGGGAGGCTCTAAAGAGTTTGTTTCAGAGCAAGAATGAGAATTGTGAAATGGTGATGAGAGAGAATATCAGGGACATAAAGATGATATGATCATATATGGTGACAAGTTATCTCACTCAGATATGTCAGGTTCGAGATGAAATGGCTGTAATCAGGGAAGTAGTGGATGATTGATATTTGGTGAGGACGATGATCAAGGGATTCAATATAGAGTGGACACCATTCATCGAAGGAATCATGGCATGAGAGAAGCTTCCTAATTGGTCAAGTTTGTGGGATGACTTCATTCATGAGGAAATTCAAGATGAATATCTGAATGGAGGTCAACACATGAATGATAATGAGAATATTTATCTTTCTGGTCAGGAAAAGAAGGGAAAGTTAAAGAATATTTTCAGTGGAGAGTCTACCTCTCAAGTTAGAAAGAATAAGGACATGAAAAAAGTCAAGTGCTTTTCATTTCATAAGTTTTGGCATTATGAAAGACAATTCCCACATATGAAGAAGGGTGGGAAAGAAATGCAACCAGAGTTCACTGCATCGACAAAGATTCAAGTGGATGAGTTTTGCATGAAGTTTGAACAAACAAATTTATTACTTGTTTCCCATGCTTCCGTGGGAACCATATAAGTTGGTGCATGGTTGATAGACAATGGAGCCACTTGTCATATGAAAAGAGCATGATAGATGTTTGAGATATTCATAGATACTTACTCAGATATGCATGTGGAACTTGGTATGAGGACAAAGCATGCAATGAAGGGATCTGGAAAAATTCTATTCTAGTTGGATTTAGGAGGAACATTGAGAGTGGAAAATGTGCTATGGGTGCTAGAAATCAAGAGGAGTGTGCTCTTAGTCTCAGTGATTGAGAAGAAGTGATTTGATGTAGCATTCTAGGGTGGAAATGCGTTGATCAAAGCCAAAATATATAGCTCATACACAACAATTTCTCTAGGAATTAGAGAGAGAAACTTGTATAGGATAAAGGGTCAGCCTATGCGAGTAATGGATAGAAGCAAAGTGGTAGAGGATAGGGAGAAGGTAGCTCCAAAGGTTGATAAACTAAGCAAGGTTCGATATTCAGGTTCAAGTGGGAATGAGAAGCCTTCCAAGTCTATCACGAAGGATTCATGGTACAAGATGGCCACGCAAGATGCTTAGGAGAAGGAGGCTTCTAGGAGATTGTTCAGAGGCAGTGAGTCTTCAGAGACAAGTAAGAGCGAGATGACAGGGATAGATTTCATGTCAAAGGGATTTTCCAATCAAGTGGATTGGAGAGAAGGCATGGTAGCGGACTGATAGCGAAGATAGAGCCAAATCCAGGTGGGAGAAGTACCTTCCTCGCTAATAGGGAATGTTGATGTTAGTGGTAGAATCAGTTAATTACTTCTGTATTGGCATGTGTATAGCATGTGGAAATCATCGAAAACCTTCTATCCTTGAAATTACTTTAGTTAAAGGAATAATTAAAGTAAAAGTGTTTTTATTAGTGAATTGAGTTATTTAAGGAAAGTGATAAGTGTAATTAGCATGTAATTTTAGAATTTAAATATCAAGTGGGTGTGAGAAGCAATCTCAACCATCAATCACTTTGGAGATTAAAAATAAATTATAATTCATGATTATAAAAGCAAGGCTAGGGTAAATCAAAAGACACTTTGGTAAGAGATCAAGGTAGAGACCTTTTATGAGAGATCAAAGTTAGAGATGTGTGTTAAGGGATACAACATAGAGACTTTGGTGAGGGACCAAGGTCAAAGATAAAAAAGGACTTTTTATAGTCCGAGGAGTGTAGAAGCAAAGAAGGAATTTTTCTTACACAAGAGTGAGGATATTTTACAGGTTCGGTGAAGGGATTTCATCCAAGTGTTGATGTATAAAGGGTTGGATCATGAAGGAATGTTATTCAAGATATTGGATAGGTGGAGAAGGACATCCATTTAGAGATAATATAGGTCAAGGTGAAGAGAAATTAGAGGCAATTGCATGTGGGTTTCAACTGATAGAATCCAGAAGAAACAAGAGCGCCATACAAAAGTGTCAGTATAGTATTTCCATACATGTATGTGGGTTTCAATGGAGACGGTCTCATATGTACATGATTTTGGTGAATTAAAGGAACATAAACCTCAGGAAAAGTGCTAGTACAAGGTCATACAATAGCACTAACATTGCCAAGTTTGTTTGTAGTGTATATTCTCTTAGTGGGTAGTTTTCCCGGTTACATGAGACTTAATTTGACCTTAATAAAAGAATCTAAGTATTGGTTTCCCCTTTAGGGTTTTTCTAGGGGTAGCTTACTTGAAAATGTGGTTTCATATGTGTGAGAATTTTGGTTTCCTAGTTTATGCTTCCACAACATGTTTAGTTGATTACTGTCAGGCTGTTATATTAAAGATTTTTTAATTACCTGAAAACACTGAATTGTCAAACCAGGGTAAGTGAACTTAGAGTTGCTACACTATATGTGCTGGTAAGATTCTAATTCCTATCTAAAGGTTATTCTGAGAAGAAAACACAAACTTACTCTTAGAAATTGAACCCTAATGATTATCTTGAAACTAATCATTTCTTGTCTAATTCATCAAATGGAAACAGTTCCGAGTTTAAGTTCAGGTATTTCTATTCCTAATCTAATATAATCACCCAAGACTATCTACCATTATCTTAAACATATAATCATCATCATATCTATCTAAACCATAAAAGAGAGATCATTTTAAAAACCTTTTAACCTAAGCCTCAAAACAGTTCTAAATCTAACACAGGTGAAACAAATAAATGTCATATTTTACCCTATAGGTACTGGAAGCTTCCTTTAATCCGACTATAAGCTAGCTATCCTAACAGAAAAGAGTAATTCTAAACTCAAATTCTCTTTAAATCATGATCAAACTGAAAACTAAAAAAAACAGAGCAAATCTAGATTAAGAACTTGGTTCATTCTTCAAGTTCTACAGGAATAAATAATGCATTCAACATTCATAAATATATGAGATAATATCAAACTGAAAATGATCTAACTGAAAAATGGCTAAGCCAGAATTTAATAGAGTAATTCCAAGTTCAAAAACTAACTCACATGCAGATTCTAAAACTAAAAATAAACTAACTCTACTGTGGAAAAGAGACAATGAATTGAACCTGTTGGTGGGCCCAACCAAGAGGTGCAATCGCCCTAAAACAAAACTAGAGCTACTCAGATTATTCCATGCAAAAATTGTTTCATACTTCGTGCTCCATAATTCATGAAAACAAAGTCAATTCATTTTAACAACGAATAACATAACACATAGCAAGTTGTATTATCAGAAATAGTATCACATAGCATATTGTAACCAACGTTTCTTTAGAGCATTCCCAGTTTATATAGATCCTCCCCAAAATAGTTTTGAACATAGGTGCATTAATCTAAACGGATCTTAGAACCTAAAATGACTCATAGTCAATTAAAATGACTTCACAGCTTCATGACACGCAGTGTCAAGAAGCGTGGATCATAAAGCATTATAATAAACAGTTCTACAATCTCGCCCTGAGTCAACATATTGAGTTATGACTCAATCAATTATATGAATCAGACTGTCAATCCACTCTGGCCATGTCGTGAAAGTCTTTGGCATCTTCTTTGGCATCTCCACTAAGTGTGAGCCGGTACCTGGTACTGATAAGTTCTGTTTCAAAGGAACAAGTACCTAACTCATGTCACGTTAGTATCAATATTAGTTTAAAATATCAAAATACATTAAAAATAACTTGAATCATAGGAATACCTTGAATAGCCCCATTTAGTTGTAAAAGGATGTCAAATGTGTCATGGTAAGGCCAGAAGGAAATGATACTAGATATGAAAATGGGGGTATATTTGACATGATATAGGCAAAAATATAGTCAAAATTGGAGACTAACATTCCCCCAAGCTGAAGTCTTTGCCTGTCCTCAGACAACAAAAAGTCAAAAAAACTGAGATTCATCAGAGTGTTGCAGTAGCTACAACCAACATTTGCAATTTCTCATGTTTCTTCATGCTTCTGATTTCCTTCTTAAGAACTCGATTAATGATGATGTGCTTCCTAGCAATCTTCTGCAGTCTCCTATTCCTCTGAAAAAGGCCTTTATTTTTTCGTTTTAATCGTTCAATATTTGACGCGAAATGAGCTTGCCTAAGTTTCATAAGTTCATTTTTTGTTTTGATGTGCCGATCTAGTATGGTATATTCATGTAATTTCTCATTTAACCTGTGATTCTTGCTTTCCAATCTAGCTACCATTGGTCTCAAGGATCTATTGGAAGAGATTTCATAGTAAGATTCAAATGTTTTACCATGTCCTTGTTGTGTTTGAGGGATGGACGCATGAGTGAACTCATCTGGTCTTTGATCATGGGTGTTGACTGGACTAGGTTCAGGATTAAACTCGTCATATACTTGAACAGGGTTGTTGACTGGACTAGGTTCAAGAGTAAACTCGTCATATACTTGAACAGGGTTTTTGACTAGACTGAGTTCATGAGTGAACTCCTCATACACCTGAACAGGGGTATCCACTGGCATTTGAATTGGCTTGTCCTGCTCAATTTCTTTGGGTGCATTAGCTTGCCGATTGACTTTATGGACTTTTCGAATCAATTGGGAGAGAGTCCATGTCATCTCAGAAGACTCCATAGCCTCCTCATGATCATCCATACTTTTTAATCTTTCCTGTGGTGGGTAAGTAGGCACGGAGTTATCCATATCTGACAGTGTGCGTGTGCATTTTCGTTTGGGATTTCTCCTAGGTCTTTCAATTAACTCTTCAAGTTGTTCCACATCAATAATATTTGTAGCAGTTGGAGGAGAAATCAGAATTTCAACATTCACCTCTGTAGGAACAATGTTTTCCACTCTTTCATGGTTAGTTTCCACACCATCAAAACCATGGACATCAAACAAATGTTCTGTACCAGGATTATCATCACTAGCCTCAATTGTGCAATTTGGTGTATTCTTAGGGTCATCACAGATTTTGGTCAGGGTTTTAACACCCTTTTTCTTAGAGTTCGACTTCTTCTGTGGAGGAGCAGACTCAATATTTTTATTTTTAGATTTGTCAGAAGCTAGGGTTCTTACAACGAAAATATCTCAAGATTCCTGTTTGTGGGATAATGCAGACTTAACCAAAATTTTGACAAAACCAAAATGAAACAAGCTACCTCTAAAATATTTGGCTTTGCGGACTTGTTCTACCATTTTCTTCAAACTTTTCAATAGAAAATAGGGAATGTTCATCAAATGGTTACCTTTGAAATGTACCAGGAGTCGAGCATGACATGGAAACACGATCGTGTACCGACCTTCACAAGTGAGGTAGCATTGGAGTATGGATAGAAACTGAGCCTATTTTGGTTCCAACCATGACCTTGATGTGCCCTCTGACCATCGTAATTTCCGATACTGTGGTTGTAGGAGCTGCGTGCAGAGCTTCTTGTCGACGGGCTGGCCCTTCGTCCATTTCTGACCAGTGCTGGGTAATTGAATTTCTTCGGAAATGAATTTTTCTGTGACTTCAAACTCTAGCTCGCCCACTTTAGCTAGTCCACCATGAAAATGCAGAGGGAACTAAAGTGTAACCGAATCATCATACCCATCAAATTTCTTGAAGAATGGCTCCCATCCAACTTTCTGAAAAATGTGTTTGGTGGCTTCATAATTAGGAAGAGCCTCCAAATCTGCATAAGTTTCAATTTCGTGACGATTCGCCACCATAATTTCACTCGGTATAACAGGAAAGGTCCACAGGTGAGCAACATAATTAGATGAGGGCAACAGAGGAATAGAGTATGATGTGTGAAATAGTCATGAGAGGAATTTTAGAAGGACATTTGAAATGTCGTGAGGATCGATAGCATGTAAGGAAATGATGATGGTCATACACGTTTTCAAAATATTATTACATATGAATCATGTCGAATTCAGCCAAGATAATGCAGTGCATTTCCCATGATATGAAATGTCAAGAAGGATTGGCTTGTTAGGTACAGATTATAGGGATAATGAAATTTTATGGAGTATCGAGGCATTCCTAGTTCAAATTATTAATATGTAATTTAATACATTAAACCAACATGAAACTAAGCGTACCTGAATTAGATTACCTACTCCCTGTCATGCATTTCTTAGTGTAGAGATCTTTGAAGTCAAGTCTGAATCTGGAGAGTGCTAAAATTGTAACTGGAATTTGTATTGCTGATAACCACTGTAGTTGATGGATTCTGTCTGGCACTGACTGGTACTAATGAAATAACTCGAAATCTGCAGAGAAACTTGAACCAATAATAACTTACTGAGAAAAATACTTCCTGTTTATGAAAGCAAATTATCTGATGGCTATCCATGAACCTGTCTTCTATTCATTCCTGAAAGGAATAAATTAAAATTATGTCTTCAACAGCTTCAAAGCTTTAACCCATGGTACAATTCTTATTTGTGTGAATAAATGTTCTTGAGTCTAACACAAAAAGAAATCATTGGATTACTGGCCATTAATGAATGGCGTTAACCAATGCGAGATGACCCACCAATGATGTCAATGGGCTTCAAGATACCTATAGTACATCCTAACAGGTAAAAATAAAGGTCTTGGTGTCGAGTCACTTGTAGGATCTATCAACCAAGAGACATTGATGTATTCCCATGGTTGTTAGCAAGGAAATCTGCCATTGAGGCATGCAGATCCCAGGGTACTAAGTAGTCTTTAATATCTACTCCAGATAATGTGTTGGTGTCGATGGAGTGAGACTTGTTAGAAGGTGGACCTTAACGTATTCCACATCATCCAACATGAGTGCAGATAGAAATCTTGCAGAGAATAATTTTTGGAATAGTAATCACTTACTTGTGGATTTTATGAGCCCAAGTTAGTATATGCTCATTGTTTTCTCATGTTTTGAGAGTCTGAGAAAATGCTAAAAGAAAACTCTAGGGGGGTTTCTTTCCCATCATAATCTATCAGTCCTGGTAAAGACTAATCCTATCCCTGATAAATGCCCCTTTCATACTTTAATGAGCAATTCAAAGGGAGCAAACAAGCTCAAATTTATTAATTTCAAAACAAGATAGTGCATATTGATAAGAAAATTTCATAAAATAAAATGGTCTTACCTTCTTACCTGTTGCAAAAAAGTGATGAAGTTCAATTCTATACTTTCTTTGAAAAGCATGTAAAACTGAAAACAATATGTCAACATATCCAAAAAGAAATGTTTTTTTTTATATATATAGTTTTTATTATTTAATTTTTTATTTTCTGTTAAAATTTTATTATTTACAAAATCTTGAAACAACAAAAATGATCAAGGATTAGCAGGAGGAGAAGACTCTTCTCC
>JZKD02S1753060.1:56235-74934 GCA_000966675.3 Picea glauca
CCAAGTCATCTGTGATTGGCCAGCCCCAACCACGCTCATTGAGCTTCAAATTTTCTTAGGCCTTGCCAATTTCTATCGAAGGTTCATGTTTGTATTCTCCCATATTGCATGGGCCTTCAACCAAATAACCAGAGGTGGTGGTAAGGAAAAATTTGTGTGGGGCTTGACCCAAAAAACACGTTCAATGATACAAAGCAACCCTTGTGCCCCACCCAAATGCTTTCATTACTTGACTTGCAAAAACCCTTTGATATCGAGATAGATGCTTCAGACTATGTTGTGGGCACAATCATCACTCAACATGGCCACCCCGTGGCCTATCATAGTGAGACACTCTCATATGTCGTTTGTAAGTACCCTACTTACGAAAAATAAATGTACTCCATTGTGCAAGCCTGTCGCTAGTGGAGGAATTACATTCTCGGAAAGGAGAAAATCATCCACACTATTCATAAGTCGCTGCATTTCATGCCGACATAAGGAAAATTGTAGAATGAACTCCATTATAAGTGGTCCACATATTTCCAACAATTCCACCTCAACATCATGTACAAAACATGAAGTACCAACCGAGTTGTTGATTTCCTTAGCCAACCTCCATTCGTGGAACTCACCACAATGCTCAATTCTTGTGGCCAAGAGATCTCCAAATGGCCCCACCTATATGAGATATATCCTGACTTCGCCAACACCTACGAGATGTTGGGCACAAACACAACTATCACTAATTTCCATATTCAGGACAAGATCTTGTGCCATCTCATCCATATATGCGTTCCATCAAGCGAGCGAAGATGATTTGGGAATCCCACTAGAGTCAGGTGGTAGGATGCTTCGGCATGGAAAAGACAATGGCAGTATTGAAATGACATTTCTATTGGTCAAAACTTTGACAGGATGTCAGCAAGTATATCCGGTCCTGCACTGCCTAAGCTATTGCCAAACTGTCCACTAAAAAACAAGGCCTGTACACTCCTCTACCTACTCTTGATAGGCACCAAGAGTCCATATCAATGGACTACATTTTGGGCCTTCCATCCACCAAGCGGGGAAATGGATGTGTTTTGTGGTTGTTGATCGCTTTTCCAAGATGGTGATTATGGCCGCCTGCAAGAAGAGCATCATAGTGGAGGTCACTACCAAGATCTTCTTTGAACGAGTGTGGGTACACTTTGGGATCCCACAAACCATTATCTTATATTGGGGTAGCCAGTTCCTCAACATTTTTTTGTCGAGCCTCTAGTCACTGCTTAATACCAAGCTCACCAATTCCACTTCCTTCCACCCCCAGACAGATGGCCAAACCAAGGTCATCAACCGGATGATGTGCACATCCTGCGCATGTAAAATTCCAAGCACCTACACACTTGGGATGAGAGTCTTACCTATGTTTATCACAACTACAACAAATCCATACATATCTCAACTAACCACAACCCCTTTCAGTTGGGGTTGGGATTTCAACCATTGGGTCCCATGGGTGTTGCACTACCCCTTGCATCCACCCATGAAGACTTGTTGCATGCTCTAATTGGAGATGACAAAGACACATGATTCATAAAGAGGATCCATCACATCCGCCAACAAGTTCATGATATTTTACAGAAGTCCAATGCCAAGTACAAGCAATGCCATGGTCAACACTAGGTGCCACACTAGTTTAAGGTGGGAACAAAGTTTGGTTGCACTTGTAGAACAAATTCCTTATAGGGCCTCATCGAAATCTTCGTCCACTTCATTATGGACCCTACACCATCACTAAGGCTATGGGTGACAACGATTTTGATCTCAACCTTCCCCCCTTCCTTGGATTGCACCCAATGCTCAATGTGGACCTCCTTCGGCCTTATTTTCCACCATTATTGGACACCTCAGAGATAATAGAACAATTGACACCAAGAGAGCTCAACCCTGACTTCCATTAGAGGATCCAACTTTATCGGTTTGTCAAAGTAGGGCATCTCCTGCACCAAGGCAATTGGCTCACCCGGGGCCAAATTCAGTAGAAAGTCCCTCATCTGATGGGGGCACTCAATGCAATGGAGACCATTTCTTCCTAAGGGGGGAGGATTGATCCAGAAGGATCTCGGTGGCCACCCACCTTGTCCAACTGGCTCAAAATTTTGTTTTGGCAACTAACTATTTTTAGCAGTTTTTTGGTTCCTAAACTTCTGGGGTCATTTTGAGGGCCTAAACAATGATTTTTCACGATCAGGAACCTCCATGATAATCTAATATTTTTATTGATACCCCTAAATGAAGATACTCATCAATACCTTTCCAACGAGATATCATGCTCCCTAAACGGAGATCGTATGCAAAATTTACGACCTCGGGAAGTTGATGTACTAACTTACCCCAATGGGGCCCACATGACTTTTGGCACTTCATCTCCTAGGGTTAGGTTTTTGGATGTCCAGGGTTTTGAAATTCATGTTTATTGTAAAAAATTCTTTAGAGCCTCATTGTGCTCATCTTCTTGTGAATGAGTGTGGCTTTCACATCTCTTATTAGAGATAATCTACCACCATTCTAGCAAACTTGTTTTCAGTCTGCATTTTACAGTTTTCAACATATTTCTTATTTAATAGAAGTCAAGTTGTATTGTATCTCTATTATTGTTCACTGTGTCTTTGTGTTAATATTATAAATCTGTGGTTTCATTTCATTTCGATCATAAATACGAATCAATCATTTCCCATAGCATATTTTTTGTTTCCATCACATAACTATCATGCTTAGTATGTACAAATGTTGTTCTATGTTCCATTTGCAGAGAGAACACCCAACAAAGAAGTGCAGGAATTCAACCCCATGACCGAGAGCATGGATATTGAGAGCATTAGAACACCTTCAATATCAATTTTTCTTTGTCTTTTGTGAGTAGACTTATGCACCGAAAAGAAAGTCGACATGTGTTCTTTTTCATCAAATCCATAGATGAACTCGATAAGTTGAAATCTCCATGTCTCGTCGACTCTTCACATTTGTTCGACAACTTTACATCCTATGGAATATTCTTAACAACCAAATATGGGTGAGAGGAATAGGTTTGTTGAGAATATATGAGCACGATTTTCTCTCCATCATTCAAAGATCAATGGTCTATTATAATCCTCAGAACTCAACTTCGAGAAGGAATTCAATCGTGGCTTCGACTTCGACCAAGACATGCTAATATTTCTTCATCATGTGAGTCGATCTTGAGCAGGGAAACCAGTCGACCAAACCCAATTCACCGACTTCAAACTTCTTTCATTCTCATTAATCAAATGGACTCTCATGCATTCATCTAAGGGAGCTTGTGGTAGTTGTAAATTATACTAAAATCCCTCTAGGAATGACAACTCAGAGAAAAATAAAATCCATTAAAACAATGATGGCTAGTATTTATCTCTTCCTTGGAATTATTCTGCTAGATATGGATGTGATGGGATGACCTAATTTTTGAGTCTCCCTTGGATGAGAGGGAAACTTATTATTCATAAAAACTCGTCAATATTATCTCCACCCTCGCATACACATTCCAGGTGCCCAAAGTGACTAGGGCATTGCACCATATTCTACGAACAAGTTTCACAATTCATGAGAAAATTGAAATTATAGTTTTGGGAATCTTTGGAGCTTGAACCGACCTCCACTTTGACCAAAAAATTCATTGTACCCTTGAACTCAACTTATACGCGATGATTCAACTTCTGCATGACATTGAACTACAAATGGTTTTAAATTACATCCCTCACTATGAGGATGTTGATGGTAGAGGATAATTGCGTTGTGAAAATGGTGATAGCTCATGAATTAGACAAACAATGAAGAACTTTTATCTATGCATTGATGCTTCTAGGAAACTCGATTGAGGAATTCCATGCTCATGATCAACATGAGTAAAATCCTTGTTTCTTGTGTAGTTTATGGTTTTCTTTGTAGTCTTGTCTTCATGAAGAATGGATAGACCACAAACAATCAAAACCAATCTTCATCAACATCCACATTCAACGAGAACGACCAATCAACATCCGTGAGTAATCGAAAAAATATTTCACGTAGCATCTTGAACAAATCTTCAAATTTTCTAACTTGTCCTAGTTCAAGTCACATGGAAATGAAACCAAAGTGTTGTAGTCTAGGAAATTAAGGCAAGCATTCAAGGAGAGACGACATCGTGAAGCACATCAAGAACACACGATAATCAAGAAGTATTTATGGTAATGTTAACCAACTCAGTTCATATTCCTTCTTCAAGAGTATTTATACATAGGAGAAATGGTTGGAGTGGTTGCACCCACTCCAACCAGTATTTAATTAGGTGAGTTTATCCTTTAATATATTTTGTCACATGTATTATTACATATATTCCTATATTCACTTATGTATGATAATTTCTAATGTCTAATGTGTGATGACTATTACAAGGGCCTAAAAAGCCTCCCAACAATTGTGGTCTGAAGTACTTGTTCGACCAGCCAAGGTTGAATGTTAGACAAGTCAGGTGGATGGCGCTAATCATTGAGTTTGACTTTAAAATCAAGCATATAAAAGTAAAAGAGAACAAAGTAGTTGACACACTTAGCTAAAGCATTCAGACAATACAATTAGCAACAACAAGTGTATGAGATTCTAACATTCAACAGAGGATTAAGACCCACTTGCCAGAAGACGAGTTCTTCAAACAAGTGAATGAAAAGTTGCAGGAAGAATGTAATATTCTAGATATAAAAAGTATGCAGAACATAAATAAATAGCTAGAAATGGCAGATGAACAACAATATAACGAGAACAACACCACGATAATAACAAAATAACACCAGAAGTAGCACTTTGATTACCAAGGGCAATGTTCACTTGCCTCTTCGAGGGGGAAACCTCAAGCAGAGAAAATCTTCATTACAATAATATCCAAGAAATTTTTTATCATACCCTCAACTCCTATTTATACTAAATATGTCTATCAAAAGAACCATATAAAGGAAGATCCTTCTAGAAGTGAAAGCTTCTATTAGGTATTCTTACATTGGACTTATTCTTCCTTATTGCTAGGCCTTATGAATATTGACCTTTATTACATGTTAATATATTATTCTACCTACATGAGGGTTTAGGTCCCTAACATGTCCCCCCCCTTAAAAACAACCTTGTCCTCAAGGATTGAGATGGGGAAATTGCTGCAGAATGGTAGTTGGTTCCCAAGTGGCATTTGCTGGAGTTGTATCTTTCCACTGGACTAACACTTCCTTGATGGTTCGCTGACACATTCGACGCTCATGCTAGTCCAAAACTGCTTGTGGTTGTATCCAAATGGAGCCTTTTTCGTCCAACTCAGGAAGGTTGGTTTGAGTTTGGCACTTAGTTCCAATCACATTCTTTAAGAAGGAAACATGAAAAATAGGATGGAGCTTAGAATGACTGAGCAAAGATAACTGATAGGCTACCTGTCCCACATGCTTGAGAACGATATAAGGACCATAAAATTTGGGCGTAAGTTTTTGACAATGGTTATCCTTGAGGGAAGTTTGCTTGTAAGGTTGCAGTCGAAGAAACACCTGATCCCCTTCTACAAATTGACGTTCAGAGCGACCTTGATTTGCTTTTTGTTTCATGCGATTCTGGGCCATGACCAAATTCTCTTTGAGGGTACAAAGAATATCCTCTCTAACTGTAAGTGTTTGGTCAACCACCTGGACCTTTGAGACACTTGGTAAGTATGAGAGGACTGGAGGTGTCTTTTTTCCATATACCGCTTCAAAAGGAGTCATGCACGTAGTTGTATGGTACAAAGTGTTGTACCACCATTCAACTAGTGGTAACGATTGAGCCAACTAATTCTTCCTTTCCGATGCAAAATACCTCAAATATGTTTCCAAACATTTTTTGACAACTTCAGTTTGACCATCAATCTCAGGGGGATGATAAGTTGTGCTGAGATGTAATTGGGTGCCTTGTATCTTGAACAATTCTTGCCAAAAATTGTTGGTGAAAGTTGGGTCACGATCATAAACAATAGAATGTGGCATGCCATGAAGTTTGAAGACCCGATCCATGAAAAGTTGAGCCACAATAGATGTTGTAAATGGGTGTTGAAGAGCACATAAATGAGCATACTTGGAAAGATGATCAACTAGCACCATGATGACTGATTTATTTCCCGATTTAGGTAAGCCTACAATAAAATCCATAGAGATATCCCTTCAAATAGTAGGTGGAATTGGAAGCGGTTGTAGTGTGTCGGGAGATTTGAAAGTTTCACCCTTGTTGCGTTGACACACATCACATTCAACCACAAAATTACGAATGTCTTGTTTCATACCCTCCCAGAAAAAAGAACTCTTGACTCGATCATAGGTTTTGGCAAACCTGGAGTGCCCAACTGTGGGTGTAGCATGAATCTCAGAAAGTACTGCAGATTTAATTTTTGATTGTTTACTTAAATACAAATGACCTTTGTATCGAAGCTCATCATTGAGCCAAGAGTACCTTGTGGAAACTGGAGAATTGGACTGCAATTGTTGTATCATATGTGAACTTTTGGGATCATTGAGCCATTCCTGGCGAATAACTTGGAGCCAATATGGTACGATGAAAGAGAGAGAAAAAGAGGCCCTTCATCTTCATATTTTCTGGAAAGTGCATGAGAAACCACAGTCTTTTCATTTTTTGTAAATGATCTCATAATCATATCCAAAGAGCTTAGTCATCCATTTTTTGTTGCTAGTGGGAGGAAAGGTGTTGTGCCAGAAAATACTTGATGCTTTGATGATCTGTATGAATTTGGAAGTGTTTCCCCAATAGATAAGGTCGCCAAAGATCCACGACATGCAGAATAGCCAACATATCCTTTTCATAGATTGATTTGCCCAAATTTCTCTCTAACAATTGTTTGCTGGTAAAGGCCAAAGTTAGACGCTCTTGCATAAGGACAATGCCAATTCCTTTCCCGAAAGAATCACATTCCAGAACAAAGGTATTTGTGAAATCATGAAGGGTCAGGATTGGACTGGTGCACATGGCCATCTTCAAGGTTTGAAAAGCCTGAGCATCTGTTGGAGTCGACGTGAAAGAATTCTTTTTAAGGAGTGCAGTGAGAGGTTCCACTATCTTTCCATAATTCTTAACAAACTTGCGATAATAACATGTTAAACCTAGAAATCCCCGCAAGATTTTGAGAGTCTTTGGGTGAGGCCAATCTTGCATAGCTTCAATCTTTTTAGGATCCACCCCGACGTCATCCTTGCCAACAATATGACCCAAGTACTCTACTTCTGAGGAGACAAAAGCACATTTATATTGCTTGAGGAAAATTTAGTGTTGAGAGAATAGATGGAGAAATCGATCCACATGAGCAAGATGGTCTTTCCAGGTTTTGTTGTAGATGAGGATATCATCAAAGAAAACTAACACAAAATGATGGAGAAAAGGACGGAAGACATAATTCATGAGGATTTGGAATGTTTAGGGAGCATTACACAAGCCAAATGGCATGACCAAAAACTCATAGTGGCCCTCATGATTTCTAAAGGAAGTCTTAGGAATGTCTACCTCTTTCATACGAATCTGATGGTAACCCGAACGAAGATCAAGTTTAATAAAGAACTGGGCACTACTCAATTCATCCAAGAGGTAATCAATGATAGGAATGGGAAATTTGTCTTTAATGGTGAGTTTGTTGAGGGCACAAAAGTCAGGACACATGCACCAAGAACCTTCTTTCTTAAGGACCATGACCACAGGAGAAGAGTAGGGGCTTGTACTAGGGAAAATAACACCTACGTTGAGCGGTTCTTGAACCATTTTCTCAATTTCATTTTTTTGGGAAAATGGGTGACGATAGGGATGGATATTGGGAGGAAGGCTTCCTGGGACAATGAGAATGGAATGATCATGAAAACCACGGGAAGGAGGGAGTCCCTGGGGAGTAGAAAAAACCACTTGATGTTTAGAGAGGATGGATTGGAGGTCTTGCGACATAGAGGGTGTCTTAGTGGCTTGTATGGCATGGAGTTGGACAATAATTCCAGAATGAACTTTTGTTAGAAGATTTTCCATGCAATGGGAACTAATGATCTCCGGGGAACTGAAGATGATGCCTTGGAACTTATATTTTTGGCCCTCCTGGTCGAATTGCATGGTTAATTCCATAAAATCCATTAGAATGGGACCCAAAGTCCTTATCCATTCTACACCCAAAACAATGTCACAACCGTCCATGTCGATAGAAAACATATGAGATTTAAGATGGTAGCCACCAATTTGGAGACACACATTTTCATAATGCCCTTCAAATTTCATGGACCCATCATTGGCAATCGTGATTTGGAAATGATTGACTACATGGATATAGAAATTAGTTTCTTGGGCAATGCGGCAATGAATAAAAATATGGGTTCTTCCACTATCAACAAGAATGATGACCTTCCTATGATTGATGTAACCAATTAGCTTGAGGGTTTGGAGAGCAGAGAATTCAGTGAGAGAATTTAGGGAAATGGTCAGTTCTACTTCAAGAGGATCTGATGGAGGGGTTATGTCAGTGGGTTCAAGTGACACAGACACAAGGGGAGCCTAAACATCCTCTTCTGAAACATCCTCCGAGATGGCAATAAAAATATTTTGTTCCTTACACTTGTGTACTCCCGAAAAATATTTGTCATCACAATTATAACAAAGGCCTTTGAGTTGGCATTCAACCATTTTGACCCTAGTCAATTTCTGGATCTTTAGTGGAGTAGAAGGAGGAGTGGGAATTACTGGTTTGGTGTGAGGAATAAATGAGGGTTTGTGGTTTTGAGAAGAGACAACATGTTATGCTTCCTTATATATTTTAGTAGTGTCCACCCAACTCTGAGGCCAAGCCATGAGGACATGAGCATGAATCTAATTCTTGAGGACACTGATAAAACATTCTTGGAAAAAAGCATTAGACATGCCCTCTGTAAGAAAATCCACTCAAAAGAAGCTATAAAGTCTTCCACTGTGCCAGATTGTTTCAACTTTGTCGAACAAACTAAATGGTTCATGTCAGTGTCAAAGCATTCATAAAGCTCTGCCACAAAGTGTGTCCAAGACACATACCCTTGGCGAGAATTTTTTCTCCATTGCCACCATTGCCAATGTTTTTTATCTAGATGGAGAACACCATACTGGATTTTGGCCAACTCATTCGTAATTTCATACAAAGATAAATAATGTTCCATTTGAGTTAACTAGCCAGTGGGATCTGATCCATTAAATTTGGTCACATCCACACGTAGAAGGTGCAGGTCACGCTAAAAGTGATGGGGCTAAAAATTCTGGGAATGAGAGGAAGTTTCACCTTCGGTATGCAAAGGTGGGTCAGATAAGGGAATATTTGCAAGGATATGCAGCTTGGCTCACATCGTCGTAGCAACATATTCAATCTAGGTAGTAATGTCTTTTTTGAGCTATTGTTTGACTTTCTCGATTGAGGCAACGACTGAATCCGCAATGGAGGAATGAATTTTTTGATTGATGGAGAGAATATTGGCACTGAGTTGTCACACTTCTTGTTGGGTTTTTGTGAAATTAGAGTGCAAGGTATTGAAGTGAGCTTCCAACTATTGGCTACGGGTATGGGCCATGATGACAAGGGAACATGAAAAGGGGTCGGTGGAACCGCATAGAAAATGGGTTATGGGTGAAGTGTATCACAATAATCAAGGTGACGAGTTGAATCCAATGGGGTAAAGCCCAAATAAGGGTGTTGGAAGGGGGTTGGGTCCACAAAAACAAAATTGCTGAAAAATGATAGGTATGACTATGATCAAGGTGAAGAGAGAAATCCAACAGAATAGGTATAAAATAATGGTGTCAACAGGATCCCGACTCTTTTTTTTTTTTACTCCTATGGAGTTATACTCCGATATGAAGAATATTGCAATGATGAAATGTCCAAATGCTTAACAGGAAGAAATGTGTAGTAATTGCGTAACTCGAATGCAGGAGACATAGTTGTGTCTCAATAGATCTTGTCTATTCTATTTTTGTTTCCATCCCAAGGGTTAGGTATTCAAGGGTTCTATAGACAAGGGTTTTCCCTGTGCTATATCTCTCTGATATACACGCAAGGTCCAACAGTAGT
The DNA here is from genome assembly GCA_000966675.3 of Picea glauca. Lineage (NCBI taxonomy): Eukaryota > Viridiplantae > Streptophyta > Pinopsida > Pinales > Pinaceae > Picea > Picea glauca. The sequence goes on from JZKD02S1753060.1 coordinate 66,332, forward strand.
ACTCGGCCCAATATCTCAAGGCACCAACTAAGGAGGATAGACTGTACCCTTAGGTGTACTACCTGACTACCCAGGTACTAGAGAGTATCTTCCTGAGTGTTGTTCTCGGTGGATCTATAACAGTCAGGCGATCGATCGGTTTATCTATGGAGGGATTTAGGAGATCTAGGTCGATCTGTATACAGGTGTTTTATGATGCGCTACCACTTGAAGAGGTACCAACAGGGGTTACAAGGGTAGCCAACAGATGTGCGCTTAAGTACCACTTGTATTTCCTGCATGTATGAATCCCTGACCATGGGTTTATGTGCGTAATGACATATATTTGTATCTTGAAGATGTTGGAATACGTCTCTACCCTGAAAAAATTTAACCCACAATTTTCTGCTAAGGAAGGTCCTCTGATACCACTTGTAATATTCCAGATATAAAAAGTATGTAGAACAAAAATAAATAGATAGAAATGGCAAATGAACAACAATATAACTAGAACAACACCACGATAATACCAAAATGATAACAAAATAACACCAGAAGTAGCACTTTGATTACCGGGGACAATGTTCACTTGCCTCTTCGAGGGGGAAACCTCCAACAGAATAGAGTTCTATTACAATAATATCCAAGACAAAATTTCTCATACCCTCGACTCCTATTTATATTAAATATGTCTATCAAAAGAACCATCTAGAGGAAGATCCTTCTAGAAGCAGAAGCTTCTATTAGGTCTTCTTACATTGGACTTATTCTTCCTTATTGCTAGGCCTTATTAATATTGACCTTTATTACATGGAAATATATTATTCTACCTACATGAGGGGTTAGGTCCCTAACAAATAACCTAAGGAAAAGAGGTACGAAGGATATCAACTAAGGGTTGATAATTTGTTGTTGTACAATAACAGGCTATATGTGCCTATTTCAACAAATCTGAGGAAATTGATTATGGATGAGTTCCATAGGAGGTCATATGTAGGTCACATTGGTTACCAGAAAATGGTGACAACAGTTAGGCGATTGTATTATTGGCCTAGAATTAAGAAAGACATTGCTCATTACATTGATAAAAATTTTGAATGTCGATAGGTGAAGGTCAAACATCGACACCCTGTGGGACTATTGCAACCTATTCAGATACCATAATGGAAATGGGAAGTGATTTCCTTGGATTTTATCATTGGTTTACCAAAAACAATTAAACAACATGATGCAATCATGGTTGTAGTGGATAAGTTGAGCAAGGAAGCTCATTTTATTCCCATAAATTCTACTTTTAAATCCATAGATGTTTCCAATTTTTTCATGAAAGAGATACTTAGGTTGCATGGTTTTCCTAAAACCATAATCTCAAACATATATGATAAGTTCACTTCGAATTTCTAGAGAAACTTATTTGGAGGTTTAGAAATGAAGTTGGCATTTAGCACGACCTACCATCCTTAAATACATGGCCAGATTGAATGGGTGAACATAGTGTTAGAAGATATGTTACGAATGCATGTTATGTATCGACCCAAGTAGTGGGAAGAATATCTACCCTTGGTGGAATTCACATACAATGATGGTTATCATGAATCATTGATGATGAGTTTGTTCGAGGCTTTATATGGAAGAAGTGAAAAATCTCGAATAATTGGGACATTCCACTAGATAAAATTACACTTGGACCTGAAATGCTGAAGGAAATGGAGCAAGCCATAGTTTAGATAAGACATAACTTGAAAATTTCCTAGGATAGACATAAGAGCTACATTGATATCAAGAGAACCCCCAAAAGTTCAAATTAGGAGACCATGTCTATCTTCAGGTGAAACCTAAGAGAAGTTCCATGAAAATGGGGATGTGTGCTAAATTGGCTCCCCGATATTGTGGACTATTTTAAATTCTAGAGAGAATAGAACTAATAGTTTACAGACTTGCTTTATCACCTAGTATTAGAGAACATAATGTATTTCATGTGTCTTTGTTAAAAAAATATGTCCATGATTCTAATCATGTTATTGATTGGACTGTAATATAGGTGGAGAGATAATTCCATCCAAAACCACAATGCATATTGGACAGGAAAGGAATGATGCTCTGGAACCGAGCCATCGTGCAGGTCAAGGTGTAATGGAAGCATTTTGGAGCAAATGAAGCTACATAAGAGCTGGAAGATGCCATGGGATTGAATACCCATTTTTTTCTAATGTATAATTGTATATACATGGTGTTTTAAACACCGAGGATGGTGTTTTCTTTAGGGGGGAGGGGAATGCAACACCCTTTTTTCTCCCAAGAATGTAATTATGCACAAACTTCATATGTTAACATTATGAGGCATGTAATTTTGTTTTGATTTAATATAAACACCAAACTATTGAATGTGAGGGAACATTCTTGATAAGTACTATCTATGATACACTAGAGGAAATTGATGAGGCGGAGGGACCGATTGAATGGATGAGTGGAATGGATCTGAGATGATTCAATAAAGAAAATAGGAAGCTTTCACAACAAGATAAACTATGATTGCAAACATAATAACTACACCTACCACCATATCATACTGGTATGAAACCACGTGACCAATGAAAGAAGTTGTAGAGTGGTGGGTGGAGAGTTAATGATGGTGGAAGTTGGCCCATACAAAAGATAATGGATGATTAAAAAAATGACAGGGAATGTACCATGGAACCACCCTCTTCAGACTGGGACAATGGACTGCAGGTTAAGTCTATAGGAAGCCACATAGACCTGGGGAGAAGGAATAAGATTGAAGAAGGAAAAATGAATGAGAGAGCCTGATTAGAGGATAGAAAGGAAAAACATGAGAGGAACATACACCAAGTGCACAATCAGAGAAGAGAAAGGGAGGTCACACACAAAGAGTGTGTTCAGACTGAAAAGAGACCTTACAACAAAATATAGAGCAGAAAAGGCTAAGAGACGAGAAAGAGAGAACAAAGGCGTGATTGTGTATATTGAGAAAAACAAGAATAAATTTTTGGAGGAAAACAAGAATCTTATCTGAGTTGTTGATGATCACCCTGAAAAGAGAAGACCCAGATTCCTGAATTGGAGCAATATTGCGCTGCATCTTGGTGGTTACTAGACATAAAATGACACTGGTAAGGGGAGGTCTTCAAGGGAGTGTTCAACATAGAAGGGACTCCCTTGTGTAGAGGAAATCTAGTTGGGAAACTACCTGATAAACTTGCAGAGTCCTGAAGCTTACTGGGAGGTGGAAAATTATTCCTGTGTCAGCGGAGGAAGGAGATTAACCTTCCTGGATCATCACAGACTTGGAACTCTACTGAGTTAGTTTCCTTGGTGGTATCATGTATTGGGACGGGGGTGGCGTGTTGTAGGAAGTGACTCTACATCAAGGCCTAAGGTTGGGAGGAAATGTGTCCTCTCTCAGTCATTTGGATTTGGAAACTTACCTATCGGATAAGTGTTAATCTATACTGATACTGACTATGAATGATATATCTGAATGCTTATGAATGGAATATTTGTATGAGTGTGCATATGTCTGACTCTAACTAAAAGTCTGTGAACTTAAACCACAAATTCGAATGTTTGTGAGATGAGATATGTTGCAATGTTTATTATTTCTTTGTTAAATCATGGAAATGACTAAGTGTGAATTGCTACCTGCTCGAACACTTTATATTTTCCCTGTGTGGAGAGCCTACAAATCATGTGAGGTTTTAACCTTAAGTTTGGCAACTTGTATTGGCCAGGGAGTGGTTTTGAGTTACTAAAAATTGGTATCGAACCCTGTAGAGTTCAGAAAAATTGCTACGTCCTTAAAACATACTGCTATGACTCCTTAAAACCCTATGTTAGTCAGCGAAGAACAACATTCTTCGAATTGAAGAGATCAGGACCATTAATCAATGGTTTGTTCGGAGTAAAAGTGTCAAAGAGAACCCTCAGGAGCGATGGGAAAGGTTATGAACTAGAGACTCTGAAACAAACCGTTCAGGGTGGGGTTTTCAAAAGGAAATATTATGTGTAGTGAGAACACCTCCAAACGAGATGCTCCAAAGTTGAGTGTGTGTGGGTTGTAGATATGGAAGCCGGAAAGATAAATCCTCATTCGTTTATCATTGCAGGTCCCACGTAGAATTTCGAGAGGGAAGAGCGAGCAGAAGATGACTAGGAGCGTCAGTGTGAAGATGCATGTCAACAGTCGATTAGTTGATTGGATTGAGTGCAAGTCCAGCTGGCTCAGTGTTTATTGTTTTTTGGAGTATGACTGCGAAGGATTCAGAGTAATCCTTTGAGGTGTTGAAGTGAAACTTTGATGAAGGGAATATCTCAACCATAGATCTGTGAATGAGGGAGATGTGATGACAATCGTCGATCTACCATAGGTTTCTCCTGAGCTAAGTGGCAAAGTGTTAAAGTTGTGAATGACGTGGCTTTCCAGTAAGGTATCCAGGGTGTCTTAAGATCGATGGATGTTAGCCCTTGAATGATCAATGAGTTGAGTGGGGTCTAGTTGGATAGGTGATCCTTAGGCACCAGATGGATTTCAACCATCGGTCTAGAGACCATGACGTGCATCCACGTCGTCCATCGAGGAGAAGGTGATGTTCCTCGATACCTTGAGTTCGGAGCAGTGAAACTGCTCAAACTATTCAAACTTTGAGTGGAATGTATCGAGAGGGAATATTCCTTGATACCTTGAGTTTGGAACAATGAAACTTCTCAAACCATTCAAACTCTGAATGGATGGTATTGAGGGGGAATATTCCTGAATACCATGTTCGTTAGAGGTAAACGAAGAGTATGCGAGAAGAAATTCTGAGCGATGACAACAATAGGCATGTGTGGATTAGAATTACTCTGTGGTAGGTTATACATGCACCACATCGGTGCCACATTGTCACCATGTTATATGGAACATGTGACGAGGTGTCATGTGGATTCCATGTGTAAGTAGAATAGAGGTGGAAAACCCGAGAACTTCAGAACGTAATAACTTTTGTTCTAGAACTCAGTTATGATGAGAAGAATATGATGGATATGTGAAGAGTGGATTTGAGATGGTTTGGAAAAAGCAGAATTTCAATGCCCCATCTCTAAAAGGGATATTTAGGGGTTGGGTGAGCTACATAAAACACCTCAATAGAGAATTTGTTAATGGAAGTAGAGAGGATTGTCGTAAAATTTTGATATTCAACTTCGATATTGTTCTAATATGTTCAGATATTTAAAGAATTACTTAAGTCATTTAAGAAAATATCGACTTCCTATTTGTCAAAAAGTAAGTTCCTTTGGTTATTGGAGTTCTCTTTAATGGAGCTTTTGTGCATAGAAAAATTTAGAGTTAGGGTTAAAGGTCTATGATCAGAGTCAGGTTCGTGGTTATCTAAAATATCAAAGTTTACTATTTTTTTGTATATGGGGATATCTGATATTACACAATCAATGACACTGCTACCCAACCCATGGATACAATTCATCCTGTTATATTTTTGAGACTTCCTTAGACCATTGCAAATTATTAAATATTGAGAACTACATAGCTTGATTAACTCAGTACCAAAAAAAATCTTGATTAGGTCTTTAGAGTTTCTTTTGTATCTATTATCTAAAATGAGGTCCTCATCTAGCCATAGAATATTTGTTGTTGGAATCATTACTTAAAATAATAGCTTGATTAGTTGCAATTCTAGCATTAAAGTCTCCTAACATGAGGATACTACCTTCATTTTTCATATTGTATATATCTTGCTATAAGATTTTGATGTAGCCAATAAACTTTGATTCGTTCATGAGATCTAAAAACCATGCAAAAAAACAAGGATGGAAGTTCAACCCCTTATAACTATTATCTGAGATTTTTGAAAACAATTAATTTTAGAAAATTCTCGCATGACTCAAAAAATGACCAATAACTAAGAAGCAAATCGAGTGACACTTTTTGTCAACTCTCTTTTCTGATTAGGTGCATAAACTAAGAGTTAATTGATAATTACTAATTTAAAAATCTCAAAAAAACACTAAAACCCCAATTTGAGGCCTTATATGAAGGAATTTGGCCTCAGAGACATGTCGAAACGATGTCCAATTTGAAAGATTAGATTGACATGGAAATGAACTCTTCAATATGCAACTCCCTATACAATTTCAGCCCAAATGGATAACTGAGTCAAAAGTTATGACCCTCGGAAATCCCTGCATCATCTTTTGTAGGGACAGTTCTTATTGAGATTGTTTTTGTATAAAAAGTAGAGTTAATAGGTGCGAAATGACATATTTCTATACAAATATTCTTAGCGTTAATATATGATATCTTTATCCATATGTATTGATTGAAAGGATTTTTCTTATGAAGTTGAATGTGATGAGAGGTGTTCCTTTTTTGCAACAAGCTATGCCTCCAACCCCTCTACGGGAGGACTTCTTGTTCCTTGTTGACCACAAAACAAATCCTTCTATATTAGAGACCTTAGATTCTTCATGCTCCCAAGTTTCAACAAAGAAAATAATATCAATGTCACTCGAGATCCAACTTAGTATAGGTCCTTTTCTGCATGGAAAACCACGATAGTTCCAAGAGAGGATCTGGAGTATCCCAAATTGTTATTTATTGTTATGTTTTTTATTTCTATCCCTTGTAACACACCCACTATCATAATTTAAAAAAAAAACAATTATGGGTTAGTCTCCCACAAATGAGGAATCTCCAGAAACCTGCATTAGCGGAATGCCAATCCTTGGTTCAATATCGAGATTCGGGGTATATTCTATCGGGGTTTTGACACCCACGGTGTTTTGGCAACTGCAATCACCGATCTTTGATCTCCGATTCACTCCTTGGTTGCCTCAGCCCCCCCCCCACTGGACTAAGCCTTTGGTCCACACGACCGGTTCCTATACGACCATAGCGACGACTTCTCATCGAGGTTTCGGAGTTTGCGGTGTCGGGGTGCACATGTACCCGGAACTCCCGATCTTCCGATCCCCGATGTGCTCCTAGCATAAAGGCTCTCCGGGCTAAGTCCTGGTTAATACGACCACCACCTTCACTAGACCACAGCCTTAAATCCTGTCGAGGTTTAGCGCCTCTCAAATTCAGGATGCACAAGTCCCCTGGACTCTCGATGCACCTTTACACTGGCTAGTCCCCTTGGCTATACAATGGTCCATGTGACCACTTACCATATGACCATCGCCGTACAACCTTCCATCGAGATTTCGGTATTTGCGATGACACAAAACACATATCCCCGGGACTCGCGATTTCCTGATGGATCACAAACTCCGATGGATTTGACTCTTGGACGGGACTTCCTCCGACGTTGTAGATCTCTACCACGTCTCCATTGAACCGACGGTCCCGATCTTGTCGGTAAATCGCGGATCGCGATTCCGTGTGGCAAGAGTTCTATGTATTCGAAAACTCTGATATGTTGAACCCTGACTATTCTAGATCCATGGACACACGTCCATTGAATGATGGACGGTCTTGATTACCCTTCGATGTTTCGGGGTTTTCAATACCAACGTGCCTATATCTTCGGAATTCCTGATTTTTCCGATGGGACCAAACGCCGATGGTTCTCGATGGTTGCCACCTGTCCCACAGATGGACGGTTCAGATTGTATCGGAAAATCGCGTATCGCGATTCCACTGTGCACGGGTTGAACGACTCCGGAAATCCCGATATTACGAATTTCGAATCTCCAGGATCTCTCGCCACGCGTCCACGTCGACGGACGGTCCAAATCCGCTTGGGAAATCACGTTTCGCGATTTCAACATGCACGAGTCTCTTGTCTCCGGGAACCCCGATTCCTGATCTCCGACTCTTCGGGATCCTCTGCCACGTGCCCCTGCTTTTTGAATGGCTCAGATCCTATCGGGAAATCGTGGATCGCGATTTCCTATTGCAACGGTTCTACACTCCTAAATTCTCCAATGGGTGAAATCATGATTCCTCCCAGAACGTCGACACGTGTCCTGCCGAGATCAACGGCTAGGATATGTTCTCGGGATTTTGAGAACCACAAGGCCTCGATTCTCAGACTTAACAAAACCCCGATGACTCAGATTTCCCGGTGACTCTTCCGGGACTCCTCCTATGCACACCTGGCTTAAACCCCGCACAACTTTTCTAGATCTAACAACTGTCGGGATTTTGTCAATCTTCTCTGGAAGATCCTGACCGTCGATTTCTTCCTTCCTGAAGGCCTTCTCGAGAATGGCTAAGTATCCCTTCTACAAGGGGGAATCTCTACAAGAGATCTATTCCAGGGCTTTCCTGGAGATGGATAGGGAAATAGCTTCCCGAGGATGGGCTGGGAGCCTAACTTAGCTCAATCTAAGCCTAACTAGATTCATTTATCAACGTAAGTCGTGCATGGTTTCCTCTGTGATAAGTATATATCAACTTACTCGTATCAAACGCTACGCGGACATTCTCATGCTGAAATCATTTACAATTTCATGGTTCTAAGAGCTAATATCGACTCCTTATTAACAATTTCTGCACAGACATTCTCTCACAGAAAACATTTACAATTCCACAAGCCCATGAACATATGTGACAGCATATAAATTTAAAAATGCAATATGAGCAAAACACTTATCAGAAATACTTC
>JZKD02S1753060.1:82182-95696 GCA_000966675.3 Picea glauca
AGTAGAAGTTTTAACTCTATTAAGAAAAGTAAGCAAGAGATAAATTAAACTAAGGTTTAAGAGAGAGGGAAACATAAGAACCTCTGATGTGCTACCATTGAAGAGTATTCCAAGTGTGATTGAGTTGAATAAGTAGGAGGGGGGAGGATGATAGCTTGAGTAGGTAAAACTTGTAGAGAAGACAAGTAAAATCCTTTCCCTAGTCTACAATGGAAAAACCCTAGATCTAACTCATTAAAACAAGATAGACAACCTTCTAATATATTTGATGATTCAATGAAAATAAGTGCATGAAAAGTAACACCAAATCGATATAAGTAAATATGGGGAGGAAATAAAGGGGATTCCATTACAAGAATAAAAGATTCACAATAATAGATATGTACCTTGCTATGATATAGTAGCTCCAAATCCCTTCTCCTTGGGGCTTGTTCCTCTTAAGGGTCTTTCTAGTCCAAACTCTCTTAAATAGTATTCAAGATATTCTCCCAATATTCCTCTAATGATATGCAAGTAGAAAACAAGGATGTAAATGGTGTTATCATTTGAATGAGAGTAACATAAGTTCGGTGCTAATGGCCAAACCAATATATTTACCCCATTAGAATTATAGTAATATAAGTTCAATGTTGATGTCCAACCCAAGATATTTGCTCCATGTGAAGGAGGCCTTATAAGCGTTTGGTTTTTCCTAGGGTTTTCATTTGAAGAATAAGTGCACATCCTAAAACCATCCTAAAGTATTTGTGTTTTTGCACTATAAGTGATCAAATATGACTAAATCAACATTGACACACTCATTGATCAAATTTGACCATGTCAAAGTGGATTGCACGAGTTTTATCTTGCACGAGTGTAGTCATATTCAATTCAAAGAGAAAAAAGTGCAGGTCTTCAAGGTCAAGTGAATTTAATATTATTCCAAATCTCTAGGCCATTTCGTCAATTCCATACTAAGTAGACCACTAGTAAATGTATTCCAAGGATAAAATTGTTTATTATGTGCATGCATGCCAAAGTTATATTAATAACATATGCCCCTTAATGTATGAGGTTAGTAGAGAATCACATGGCTGAAATATATTACATCAAGAAGGACTTTTAAGAACCTAGAGAGGAATTCACCTATCTGATAGAGGATAAGCAAACTGCCTACACACATAACAAAATGTAATATAATGATCTTTTCTTTCATGAGTCAGTCATACCAATGCTCATGAATGAATCAAGTAAGTACATTATATAAATGGATCATGGCTCAGTAATAAGAAGGTAATGCCAACGTACCTCAATATCTCAATACATCATCACTAAATCATTTAACATCAATGGTATAATATCACCACCATGGATGGAACAAAACCGAATATGTAGCCTCAAGGCCAGAAAGGGTCTTGAAATATTAATAACTTGTGGTGGAAAATCCATAAATTGTAATAGATATTTTCTTTCCCACAAATTTTTGCTTTTAATATTTTTATCTTAGTTGGAAATAATGAAAGAATCAAGAGAGGAGGTGGTTACTCAAGTTGCAAGAAAATCAGTTCCAATTTCACGAGGGAACATGTGGTTGGAAAATACAAGGTGGTAGGTACACAACCATTAATGAACACTTAAACACATGCTTCACCTTTCATTTTGATGGTTTTCATGCATTAGGAGTGATAAATACATAAAACAACAAGGTATTTGTGGAAGTGTGTTATGAGGAAAATCTCTCTATGGCTAGGGGAAAACCACAATAGATGGATCGACACCCATAAATAAATTCTAATCTCAAGAATGCTATAGAAATAAAATGCTAACAAGAGAAGGCTAGAAACCTACCTTGTCCGGACGTCCGAAGAACACCACCATTGAGCACACAACCCAAAGCTTTATACTTTCAACTTGTCTTCAACAACCAAGATACACAAGCATGTGGTAATGATATATAGTGTCAACATATAAATAAACATAATCCATTAACATACATAACAAATAAACCCATGGAAATAAATATAAATATTTGCAAGATATCAATTGGATGAGAAAATAGTATTTTTATTGATGTAATCAACAAAAGTACATAGGTGAAAAACTTCTGTAACAACACATATTGGAACCGAGAAACTAAGTCCCTCCAGATGGGCCTTCACCACTTCAATCCTCCACAAAGGCAAGCTCACAAGTAGGAGTCAATGAAGTTCTCCATCAAAATATAGGAAGAGCTTGGGGGTTGAACACAAGAAGTTCAAACTTTCAAGGACAAAGGGATGCAGACTCAATCGAGGTGAAATTTCTGCAGAGTATCTTTGCTCTCAATCTGATGATGAATTTTGTGTGTCTTCAAGGCTTAGATATGGCTCAATGTGTAGCCTCCAAATGGAATTGAAGGGTCGAGTCAGAGTGTTTCTAGTATATAGAAGGTAAATAATCATAGATCTAGTGACATGTCACGAAAACGCAATGCATTTTTTTATTTTTTTTGTGCACCAAACCCGATGTATGCAAGCTAATGGGGTATCTTGCATATGTACGCAAGCTGTATAACTAGTAGGTCACGTACATGGATAAAAAATTGTATTTTTTCTCTGGAGTGGACAAAAAAGTGGAAATTTAAGTTTGTAGATGGAAATGGAAGGCCATCAAAGCAAGATGCATGGAGTGTGGAAAAATATGCTATAACAGATTCCCTATAATGTACGAGGTCAGAGGAGTATCTATGATGGTCGAAATACATTATAATTCCCAGAAGTGGAGTAATGAAGACTCATCTGGAAGTACTAGTTACTCATGAGAATATTACAATCCATATTGAATATGTACACATGGCTTCCAATCTGAATTACACTACAGATCCATGCGGATATATATCAAATAGTTGTTCATGGTCATGAATAACCAATACAAAGTGTACATATGCCATAGGATGTCATAATCATGAAAAATACATAGTGGAGTCCAGTCAAAAAATCAACCGAAGATATCTGTATACAATGGAGTACAATTTGATCTTCCATGATCACTGAATTCATATAGGTATTGGTCCAATGAAAGACAACAACAAAGATGGGGTGTTGCTACTGTAAGTTGGAGATCTTCTACACTATCCGCTGAAGGTGCATGTCTACATTATGTGAATAAAGGAGTCGAAGTCGAACACAATGAGACTTCATTTGATTATCGATCATTAAGGTATACCATTAACAAATGTGAGACAACCCACCGATAATAAAAGTAGGTGTCAAGGCATCAAGTACATTCAACAAGTGTGAATAAGGGTGTTGAGGTCGAACACTTGAAGAATCCATCGATCAAGAGACATTGATGTATTCCCAAATGTCGATGGTGGGAGAACCTACCACTGATGAATAAAAGCCTCTAGGTACTCATAGGACTCTTGATCTCGATTCCAAAATAAATGAGATGAATTCGATGGAAGGAGACCCACTGAAAGGAGAACATTAAGGAATCTATCATCATCCATCGGGAGGTACAAATAATTATCTCGATAATTAGGAGGAGCTTGAACAAATAGGATGTTCATGAACCAACGACCACGTGAGTCTCTTGCATGCACCATATGCAAGTAGTGCATGAAAGAGATACTTTGAATAACAACCAACAAGGAAGATTGCCGAAAAAGGTGAGGAAACCACCAATAGGGATAATGGAATCCAAGACACTGCACAAACCCCAATGTGTGAATATATTTGTTACCATCGAACCCAAGGGAAACCCCCCAGTCAGCGACCAATGAGGAGTTGTCATCTATTGGGTTCAATGTTACCTACCAATTATGAAAGTAGGCCCAACTGGGTGCAAGGTAGGACAAAAACTTCATGTGATTTTGAGATACACTGAGGGTATGGCTCACATGCAAAGTCAAGAGTTCTAAGGAATGGCCGACATAGGATTATACTTCCTTTGAACAAGAGCATGAGACAAATGGATAAATCAGGAAGCAAATACTTAACACTGATCATTGGAAAAAGTTTGCAAAAAGGAGGCATCAACAAAATCTCCATAGGGACTGGAACAATAAACAATCGAAGGAGTAGAATATAAGTAACGAGCTCAACTTCCTAAGGTCATGCTAAACCCAAACCTTGGATAAAATGGACTCAAGATTTTGTTCTCTATTCAAAGGAGACACTACTGTTGCCGATATGAGATACTATTCTTTTCCCATGCGTCTTTTTTTTGTTTTTTCATAGGAAAAGAAATGATATGATATAGGAGAGGAAATGAGTGTCATGAGTAAGAAACTAGTTTCGAGCAGCGGAACATACCTATGCTTAATGCAGGGAGGTGCATGTGGGGCATGGACACTCGGGAGAATGTTTCTTCTACGGGTAAAGGGATGTCAAGCTACAAAGGATATATAAAAGGAACTGCTTGTCTATTGATGATAATTTATGGGAAAAGAGGCTTATAGAGAGAAAGAGGGAGCCGACAATAGGCTCAACAATTAAAGAAGGATAATGGGATGCAATTAAAACTTAACTCAAAAGTGTCATTTTTCGTAGGTTTAGTCCCCTAGGTCCGAAAAAGTATAAAATAATACCCAGGAGAACTCTTCTAGCCGACGAAGACTAGAGTATTCCTTTTTCGTAAGTAGTCTACTTGGTTCGAAAAAGGGTTAAACTTATACCAAATATACGTCCTTTCAAAACCATTTAAATAGTGTGAAATAGATAAGTTCACTCAACAATATTTTAATTTTTTGGAGTTTGAAAAGAGCTTAACTAAGACTCTAGGGTGTTGTTCTAAGAAACATAGAATGGGGAAGGCTAGGGCTCCCATGTAGGTCTTATGTCGAAATCCAACAACTCATTGGTAGCTATCACAATCTTGGGAGAACCCAAAACTTGCCAAGCCGAGGAGGAAAAAATGCTTGCAGAGGATCCTTCATCTACAATATATTGACGAATGCCCATTATTTGGAAGGGTGCATAAGAAGGAAGGCAAGGCTCTACAAGATCATTCCAATCAAAGGAAACCATACTAGGAATTGGAGGGAGCGTACTAAGAGAGAGTGGAATGCTCCCTTGTTCAGAAGGTACAAAACTAGAAATGCTAAGGACATGGTCAAAATCTGCATCATCCCCCAAAAGAAGAGTGGGATTGAACGAATATTGCATCGACAATGTTACTTCCATAGAATTTTCACTCTCCAAGAGAAGAGTGGGATTGGACAAAGATTTCATCGGCATGACCACTTCTTCAACCGTTGGTTGAATAGGATGCAAGACAACATGGTCAAGAGATGCATCACTCCCCAAAACATGAGTGGTGTCGGTCGAAGAATGCATCGGCACGACCACTGTTTGAAAAATATGTGAGACAACATGGTCAAGAGACACATCACTCCCCAAAAACGGAGTGGTGTCAACTAAAGATTGTATCGACACAACTGTTGGTTGAATAGGATGCGAGACAACATGGTCAAGAGATGCATCACTCCCCAAAAAAAGGAGTGGTTTCGGTTGAAGATTGCATCGGCATGACCGTTGTATCAACCAAAGAAGGATTAGAATGTTGGGAAACCAAAGACAAATTAGAACCCGAAGGGCCAGTAGAAAAGGACCACGCTTCTCATACCACTACAATAGAAGAGCTCAAACGAGTTAGGTGATTTACTTTTCAAAGTCTACAAAGAAACTTGGCCTTACATCATATACATATAGGCTTCTCAATCATATCGATGCCCCCAACATGACTTGCATTGGCCGGTGACATGCTCCTAGCATGACTTGCAGAGGCTAGTATCATATCTCCAACATGACTTACAAAGTTTGGTGATGTTTGTCCATTGTGACTAGCAGTGACTAGAGTTGTGCCTCCAATATGAATTGGAACGGCTAGTTTCTTGTCCCTAGCATGAATTGCAGAGGTTGGTGAAAGGTCTCCAACATGACTTGCAGAGGTTGGTGACTTAATCCTAATATGACTCATAGTGATTGGACTTGTGCTTCTAGCAGAACTTGCAGTGGCTGGTTGCAACATCTGAGACTAGTGGAGTCGCCAATTTTGTTACGAGGAAAATCTCTCTATGGCTAGGGGAAAACCACAACAAATGGAATGACAACCATAAATCAAATATAATCTCAAGTATGATATATAAATGAAATGATAACAAGAGAAGTCTAGAAACCTACCTCGTCCAGACGTTCAAAGAAGACCACCGTTGAGCACACGACCCAAAGCTTTATACGTGCAACTTGTCTTCAACAACCATGATACGAGAGCATGTGGTAATGATATATAATGTCAGCATATAAATCAACATAATCCATTAACATACATAAAAAATACACCCATGGAAAGTAATATAAATATTTTCAAGATATCAATTAGAAGAGAAAAGAATATTTCTATTAATGTAATCAACACAAGTACATAGGTGACAAACTTTTGTAATGACACATATTGGAACTGAGAAACTAAGTCCCTCCAGGTGGACCTCCAACACTTCAATCCTCTACAAAGGTAAGATCAGAAGTAGGAGTCAATGAATTTCTCCATCACAATATAGGAAGAGGTTGGGGGCGAGCACAATAAGTTCAGAGTTTTAAGGACAAAGGGATGTAGACTCAATTAAGGTGAGATTTCTCCAGAGTATCTTTTCTCTCAATCTAATGATGAATTTTGTGTGTCTTCAAGGCTTGGATATGGATCAATTTATAGACTCCAAATGGAATTGAAGGGTCGAGTCAGAACGATTCCAATATATGGAAGGTCAATGATCATAGATCTCGTGACATGGCACGAAAACCTGATGCATTTTTTTATTTTCTGTGCACCAAACCCGATGTAAGAGGGTTGTAATGGAGAATCCCACATACGTATGTGAGATGTATAACTGGTAGGTTGTGTACATGGATAAAAAAGTGTATTTTTTCTCTGGAGTGGACACAAAAGTGGAAATTTAAGTTTGCATAGGGAAATGGAAGGCCATCAAAGCAAGATGCATGGAGTGTGGAAAAATCTACTATAACAAAGTGAGAAACAAAAAGTAATGTGCAAGCAACCAAATAAAAAGGTAGGAGCCCCTATGGGAATGGGTAAAATAGAGAAGATCAGAGAATGGGGGATGTATTTGCTTTAATGTAGCTATTTGCAGTACAGATTCGAAGCGCTTATTCTTATCTGTTTGTCTCGAACATTTATTGTAATAAATCCTTAGTAGTTGAAAGATTTTAATTCGATAGGATAACGCTAAGGTAGCTTGGAGGGAAATATATATGAGCTCGTGTTGTATAAATAAAATGTGTTGTTTCCCAGAAGAGGCTTTTGAAGGTTGATAGTTGTTGCTGCTAGTTGTTGTTGAAGTTATTCACATGGTTGTTGTTTCCATTGTAGCTAAGAGTTGTAGAGTTACTGAAGAGTATGTACGAGCCCATGTACATATAGAATTTGAATGAATATAAAAGAGCAGCATTGTTCCAAATGTTTGGTGTTGTTGTGTCTATCTAAACAAATGAATAGTAGACTTTCTGTTTATTTACAATTCACTACTATTTACTTGTTTTTATGTTATGGATGCATTTATATGGTTGAATGTATGAATCTATGAGATATTAGATAAGTTTCAATTGTTTCTCTTCTACGAGCAAGTGCAAGGAGTGCATGGTGTTTGCAAGGTGTGTGTGAGAGATTTTGTTTCGACTCAGAAGCTCAGAAGAGATAACGCAAAACTTTTGTATGCAAGGAGTGCATAAGATTCTGCAAGGTGTGCGTCGACAGAGTCTCTTCTGACTCATAAAGTTCAATAGAGATAGCTTGAAGGTGTGCATAGGAGGAAACACACTGTTGGCATAGGGGCAGACCCGAGGTTCAACGCTTCAACAATGCACCAACAAAACCCTAACTACCGACCCTTTCGGCAACACCTTCGAAGCAGATGAAGTCTCACCCGAGGTAGAGGCAGGGGGGGTTGCAGGACTCAAGTGTCTACAACCTAGCTAGAACATAGATCTGTGATTACAATACTAAACAAAGCACTTAGCAGTTAGCATTCATTAGCATTTAACCCTTATGCACATCGCAGGTAAAACCCTAATTACAAAGCATCGCAGTATTCAACAAGATCTAACACATCCAAGAACTTAGCACATAGAAATAGATCAGATATAGCATTCATTCATATTAATAAGAACTAAGATACTATATCGAATGAATATAACATACAAAAACATGACAGTACTAAAAATAAATCACATTAATCACACAAAGAAACCATAACACAAGATATACGTGGTTCACCTCCAACGTGGGGCTACGTCCACAAACTCTTTGTCTTCTTTATTATCTTCTTTCAATCTTCTCAGATGCACAGAGCCACAAAAAAAACTCTGCATAGGACAGGAGATCTGCATGCACCTCGCTAGATCCTCCTTCCCTGAGCTTGGCACAACACAAAGCCTCTTTACAATCACTTGCACTCAGCTCTGCAAGTTCTCAACACACAGTATGCACGAAGCACATAGATCAAACTCTTGCACCTAGCACTTTTAGACTAGTCACTACTTCTCACATCACCTAGCTACTTATTTATACATTACAAAAGGGGCCTAAACATGGGTAAACCCATGGTTCGACATCCCATACCGGTTACATAAACCCTAAACCCAAAAAGGCCCACAAAAGGGGGCGAGATCCCGCGATCTCCACTTTTCCTGGCGCTCCATCTTCGGCCAGCCTGTCGAAGTCCCAAAATTGGTTAAACATGACTAGCATTTCCACAAAACCTGGTCAAGGGCCAAGAGGCCCCCAACACTCACCTATGACTCGTCGCGAGTCACTTAGATCTGGGTAACTCTGCCTTGAAATCCTCGAGCTTGGCTTGAGCTGCATCGATCTGTTGTTTCGCCAGAGTCTCCTGCTCGGTGAACTCTTGAATGACCTTCTCGGTGGCAGGTCCTTCCAAGCATTGTTCTACCGTGGTGACTACTTGATCTAGCTTTGCACCTTGTCTTTCAATCTCCTCAAAAAGTCTGCAAGCTTCATCCTGCACTGGCTGGAGCCTCTAGGTCACTTCCATGACTTTACTCTAGATGGCATGGACCTGTTACTGAACCGTGCATTGTTCCTGTGACCTTTTCATCCTCTCAACCGGTGACAGTAGCTTCAACCGTGCTTGCACTGTTGTTGCTTGTTGCTTTGCTTCCTGGAGCTGTGACTCCAACGTCCTTAGTTCAGGGTCCTCTACAAGAAACTCATAGGTCTGCGCACTTAGAATGATGAGTTGCTTGCATTCCAAGGTCAATTCTTTGATTCTCTCAACTGCGCTCTCGGTAGTTTCCTCTCTCTAATCTTGCACTTCCTATAGAGTGCTTGGCATGGCTTGTAGTTCTAGTTCTGCTATTTGTGCTTGGAGCTGCTGAATGGCTTCAATGAGCTTCCCCACCTATCTCTCAGTGGCTTCTTCTTCCCTCTATTCTAAGTCTATCGCAGAGCGAGGTGCTCTGGTGACTATTTCTTTAACTCCCATCTACTCTGCGAGCAACTATTCTTTCTCCTTCTGGATCTGCGCTCTATCCTCTGCAAACTTCGCCTGGAGGTCATCTTTTTCTTGTTGGGCAACCCGACGTTGCTCTATGGATTCCTCTTTTTCTTGCTTCAGGGCCTCTATGGCCTGTTCCTTTTCCTCCTAGACACAACGAAGGCGAGCTTCTGTTGATTCTACTAATCTTCATAGCTGGGTAGGCTCATCTCCCAACTTTGTTCCTTCTGATGGAGGTGGCACAATAGACACTGCACGACTCGAACAGAGAGCCTGTTGTACTCCTTTAAGCTCTACTTTGATCCTGTCAAACATTGTCTCCTGTTTGGCTTCACTTCCCTGCAAGATATCCTTCAAGGTGTCTAACACAACAAAAATGATAAGGTCAATGTCATCCACCATTAGCACAGTTTGAAATGGCAGTTTATTGGCTTTTGAATTCTTCCGTGATGTAGGTTTCTTTGGGGAAAACTTTCTTTTATTGGATGTCTCTGTCTCTTCTAGGGGATCTTTAGGCGGTGTTACTTCGCCCTGCTTATACTTGTCTTCTTTCCCTTCATCCTCTTCTTTGTCCACTTCGTCATTGCCTCCTCCTTTAGGTGATTTTGATGCAATCTCTTCTGATGTGCTGTTAAGTTCATGTACATATTCCTTATTTTTCTTCTTGCTGCTGTTGGGTGCATCATATTCTTCTCGAGTGACTACAAAACTTTCGATGAGGTCGGGGTCGGATAGTTCTACTTGTTCTACTGGTACCAATAATTCTGTAGGCCATTCTTTTGTTATTTCCTCCATATCTTCCTCAGTGAGCTTATAGTAACTTTGCATCTCCTCCTTCTTTCATCTCTACGCGCAATGATATATATGAAATGCCTACGTGCGTGGAACTTCGCAAATGGCCTGAACCGATGCAGTGTATTCGATGTCATGCAAGGGAAGGATTCAATGGCCCTCTTCAATTGTAGATAATAGGTGTGGAACACCGCATTTGACTGCCATTGCTTTGCCATGTCCTCGAATACCATAGTGTAGTGATCTTCGCAACTAGTGGTTCAGACGACTCAATTTCAGGGAAGGTCGCTCCTTCCAGCATCCCCCAAGCAATGAAGGCAATGAGAATTAGCAGCCAACTGAAATGAAACTCATAGCCTCGATCTTGAGCTTCATGACATTATTTCTCTAACTGTTTGATGAGGTAGATCACCCAGTTCATTTGCATCCCTTCAACGCATTTTCCTGCGAGGCTGATGACAAACCCTGTGCCCTGCGTTGGCCTATTCCTCCCGATGAGCTTACCAACGATCAACTGGCAAGCTAGGTGCACTGCATTGTTCTGGATGGAGGCTACCTTGTAGCCTCGCTTCCCCTTCTCTACATATCCATAAGTGTCTTTGATTGTCTGTGCCAGGGCGTGATCTACAGCCTTCCTTGGGTAAAAGTCCCGTGGGTCTGGTCCTTCCATGATTAACCCGGTGATCCGGTGGATCAACATCGAATATATTATGATGCGCCTGTCCAACCATAGGTAACCACCATGGAAACATGACAACAGGATCTTAACACGCGCATTAACCTCCTGGTGTCTTCTGAAGTGTGGTAACTTCATCACATTGAGGATCGTGGACCTCACGATGTCCATGGTCCACGACTGGGAGATTATCTTCAACTTATTCCCCGATGTCTTGGTCAAGTACTTGTATGGTGTGAACATGCCATAGTTCTTGTGGTCTCCCAAGTTATAGTCGTTGATCTTCGACATCATAATCCTTTCCAACTGGAGTCCTACTGCGTGTATCACCTTTGAGAGGTACGCGGTGATCACTGTGTAGTCAAAGTCCCTCGGGATGTTGTCATGACTTACTGCGCTAGCCAGAGGTAGGATGTAGTCAGGCAGGACCGACATAATGAGCTTCACATTCACCAAGTCATCACGATGCTTTCTACGTTTCTCAACAGCGGGTCGGCTAGACCGACGCTGCGTAGTCTATGGGGATGCTTCCAATATTCGCATAGATGAATATTGTACGTCTGCGGACATCACCTTTTCATCCATGAGGTCTATTAGGATCTCCTCGATGTAATGTTTTACTGTGCTAATGTCGTCTGACATGCACGCTTGAGATCATATATCTTAGGTCGGTGAGCAAACACTCAATGTAATAGAACGGGTAACAAGCTCTCAATAAGCACTGCGCGAAAGCAACTAGTTCTCCGTGGGCTCGGATAATCATAATTGGAAAAAGTGTTCTTAGTGCAACTCTCAAAGGGATAAATAGACAATGTCGTAACAAACTCCTCCAATGGGCAGGAACGACTCAATCAATGCAATTCCATCCGTTATGGCGCGGTCCCAATGGTCCAATGGTGAACGTTCCAGCAATAATTGCATTTCTAGCCATTCTGGAGCATCATTCTAATGGTTGAGACGCCTCCAATAGTCATATTTCTTCATCGTGGCGAAGTGTCAGTCGGTGTTGTTCTGCTATTCCAGCGAGGTTCAAGTTCTGCAAGCTTTTCGTCTTCTTTGGAACCTCCTGCAATTTTTCTAGATTTTCTTTCTTCTTATTGAGCTTCCTTTCTTTCTTTCATGTGATTTGAGTCACTGGGTTCCTCTTTCCATTTTGATTCTTTCCTACTCTTAGCATAGCAACTTCACACTACTGAGGATCTTTCACAAGATTCGAAGATAATACTTCTTCTCTCACTAGAGTAGGTGCTCTACTCTCCTGCATGGATAAGTTCTTAAGGTATTCCTGTGTTCTTTTAACTTTGACAGCTAGGTCTCTGGTCCTCAGTTGCTTCGACTTGTCGTCTTTTTCTTTGATTAAGCGCTCTATTTTCCTAGCCATGAAATCCTTTAAGTCTTGTTTTTTCTGTTTTATATCTTCTTCTTCTTCTTTCCTTCGAATCTGATCTCTCTCAATCCAGGTCTTTCCTAACAAAAGTGAAAAAGGAGTGTTGTTCCTAGAAAACTTAATGACCTTAATTTCTTCTTCTGTTGATGCTCCATGAGCACTCATAAGTACATGGGTAAGTATTCCACATAGGGTTACCATCTTTCCTTTAAACAATCTTATTCCTCCCAGTGAAGGAACCATAGCAAGCTTTCCCAAAATTTCCCAAGTTCTTTCTATCATAATGTTCACCTATGTTTTTGCATCCAATACACAGTCTATGTCGAAGTCTCCTATTCTTGTTTCTATGCACTCTTTCTCTTTTAAGATCTCTAATAAAATGATGTCTCTGTGATCATTCAGTGTTTCTTTCATCTTCAATAATATAGTCTCTGATTCTTTCTAGTTCTTGAGCATATTCTTAGTCTCTTAACCTTCCTCATGGTCTTCTTGTCTCATTTTCATCTTTTCAACTTTAGCAATCATTCTAGGGAAATCTAAAACCTCATGTCCATCAGCCTTACAACAAAGGAAAATAGGACCTCAACCAGGACATTCCTTAGCAAGATGTCCCGGTCTTCTACAATTATAACAAAGAGTCAATCCTCTCTTTCTCTTGAATGATCCCCAACCTTTCCTGTACTGCACACTGGGATCACAATGGTGGATCGATTTATTTTTTTTCTAGGATCTTGCATCCACTTGTTAGTCCAACAGTTCTTTCTATGCATAGGAATAACATATCTTTCACTAGTTCTACTAGATCTATTCATATCGTATCTTCTTTCTTCTAGTTGTGCCCTAGTTTTCAGACTAGGACCAAATCTATCAAACATACCTAGACCCATTCTTTCGAAACAAAAATTTCCACTTATCTTACCTTTATCAGAGAACAAAGCTTTAATATCTTACCTCTTTTATTCAGATCGATATTCTTTTCTTAGCATAGAGCTTCGCAAGTCAAGTAGAGTACTGCGCACCACAAAAACAGATCTATGCACAAAGCTTTCTTCTTTTCTTTAATTCCTAGCAATCATAGTTTCAGGTCCTAGAAACGGAACCATTTGTTGGTACAGGGGTAGAACCAAGGTTCAACGCTTCAACAATGCACCAAAAAAACCCTAACTACT
>JZKD02S1753071.1:14525-28122 GCA_000966675.3 Picea glauca
GTTAGGTACTAGGGATATGATGAGTGGGGCTATGATGAGTGTTGATGAAAGTCTAAATGTGCTCCTTCTAAATATTAAATCCATGTGAATAAGGATTGTGGCATGAATGCACCTTGGAAAATATTTGCTTGATACCACATCCTAAATGATACATGTAAATAACATACCCAACCCATATGGTGTCTACCACAAAGGGTGTGATTGAAGATTTTAAAATATCTACAAGTATTTTATTACCAAGAGAGTATTGCAAGCATCATAGTGGCTATCCAAAGAATTAAATTATGGCTATCAATATTATCATCAAGGATGGATTTGGGTTTCAAGATCGATTTGGTTTTCATGATCGATTTTGGTTTCAAGGAGCTGAGAATTCATTAAAACCTGGTGATGTAATTCAATGCAGAGAATTTAGATCTTGATATGACATGGTATTCATTACTCAGAGTGCGGGATGCCTCAAGAGATAAGTTTAACTATGGAAATTTTTAGGACTGTGATCACAATAATAAGACTGGGTCGATGAAAACAATAATAAAAATGATGAGCTGATGACATCATCCTTTGAAGAATCCGTGAGTGAATATGATGAGTTTATGACATCATTCTCACCAACATATGTCCACTTAGTTGCAATGACACATCTTTGATATCCTCCAACATTAACGAAATCCCCACATCAGTAGGGAGTTTAAACATTTTTAGTAAGTTTGAGTCATTCATGCATTCTCCTACCTCATGGAAATTATCTTGTGATCATTCTCACCATTATTCACATAACCCCCACACTATATTCCCCTTAGTTACTCAATAATCCAAATTTAGAAATGACCAAAACTAATGCAACAATTATGGAATAACAAACCTTGGAAGAGAGATATATGGTTGTAGATAAGCATAGAGGCAAGGAAAATTAGAAAACCTTTAACCCCATGACCATGAAATAGTTTCTTATTAATTATTTAAGAGCTAAGGAAATACTCCACTAGGTTTCCCATAAATAAATCAATGGATTGGACTATTTATGCCTACATGCAGGCATTGAAAAGGAAGGAGATGCTTGAGGGATTGTTGAATAGAGAAAGGAAACATTTTCTCTTGTGTTGTGTATGGCATGGAAGAGATATTTATGGTTGATTGATCATTGGATGAGGTGCATGTGCTACTTTACAGTGCACAAATTCCTCGAGTCGTGAGAGCAATGGATTGGGTTGAATGATATGTAAGCATGTAGATGGTTTCTTCACCTTGGTGGACTCATAGCCCAACTTGGGGGTCACATCTACACTAGACGACTATGGTCGGGCAATGAATTGTTTTTATGCAGTGACTTTCTTGGACCATCTCTTGTTAAAAAAACAAGTGTTCTCTCTTTTAATAATTCTGCAATTTTATTATATTCTACATCATGACACTAACGTTGTATTCATGCAAGCTATGTGTATGTGAATGTGCTTAATGTTGAACATGGGAATGGTTTCCCTCAAATCATTAAGAATTTGTTGAATTGTTTCCACTGCATTTTAATAATGCATCTATGTATTCTTTTGAATTATTCTAATCCTTACTTGTACCCAAATATAATATTATGGAAAATGGGTTTGTTAGCAACATGGAATGTTAATGCAATGAAGAGGATTTTCCTTCTATTGTGGAGAAGTTCATTGATGGGGAACCAAATTAAGTGTGTGGGTTAAGTGCATCAATTAGCTACATTGATCAATTGTGTGAGTTAAGTGCATAAATTAGCTACATTGGCCAATTGTGTGGGTAAAGTGCATTAGGATATTTGGGTGGCTTAGAATAGTGGTTTTGGGTTAGTGCCTTAGTGGCCAGGTTTGGAATTAGGAGTAATTATCACATTAGGTGTGTAATTTATTGGTTTGATGTGATATCTACATCCACCCTTAATCCAACACTAACATTAATAGTGTTTAGTTGTGTGCTCTGGTTGCATGCATTAGGTGCCTGGGTTGGGTGTGTGGGTAGGTACATAAATTAGGTGTATGTCTTATAATTGTAACTTGTGTCTGGATTAGTATGTTGATGGATTTATTGCATCAGTTAGCTACACATGTCAAATATGTAGTGGAATCCAAAACAATGTTGATGTGAAGAAAAATTCCCAATTGGATATATGATAAAATCCAAGCTTTCCAACAAACTATGCCAAGGGGAGAAGAACAACACAATACTGATCCAACTCCATGCAAATTTTCATACAAATTCCAAGAGAGAATGGTATAGAATAGTTGGAAGGACTAGGGTGGATAACTAAGTGAATTTTGTTGTGTTTCATCCATAAAATGACCAAGTTACCCATGGTAATTTCTCTTTAGGAGACCCAAATGAGTGGAAATGAGTTTCCACCCATAGCTTCGATGACCAAATCAAAGTTCACCAAAGCCAACAACACAATTTCAATTAGTTCAAGAGAGAACCCATCGATGGCAGCACAACATTGGAAAGGATAAGACAAAGGATCAACATAGAGGAGAAAGGTTTCTCTCATGAATGGCACAAGTTCCCAAGGAATGTGATTTCATTTCAAGTCATTTTGAGAGGGGTGGAGGTACAATGTCCAACTATAACCCATCACAGGATGTAATTTCCCACTGAGACATCATGGGTGTGAATTAACTTAGCATGTGGTTGGGTTTCACAAGTGTAAATTAATTTTGAGTGTAGTTTCACTTTCTCCCTAATTTTGAGGCAACCTATGAGGTAAGCGTGGGTCTAAGGGGAATCTAGAGGTACATCACCCAATTCTTGTGTTAGAGGGAGTGACTTGATGATTTTTTATGTTTACCTAGGTTCAAGAGGAGGAGTAATTTCGGTAGGTTGAGGAAGGATATCGTGTCTTAAATAAGTTTTGAGTTGANCATCCCATACTATCAATCCATGTGTCTAGTCTAACCATGTCGAATTTCGATGCATACATGCACAGTTTGAAGAAATTTCAACGTTGGCCCCATTCACTGCTCACTATGTGGGGTCGGTGCATGTTATCCACAATTTTGGTTGTCATAATGATGTAATGATGATGGAAAAATTAAGCTCTTCACTAGAACACTTTCCTGAGAAAAGTTACCTTTGTCTGCTTCCAGAAATCATACTTTCAAAGGAGGTTCGCATGCTACTTATATATTTGCCTGTGAGAATGCCTGATTCTCGCAGGTTTCATTAAGCTGGGGTGCGAGGGCCTCGCACGGTACCTAACTATCAGGGTGCGAACATCTTCTAAAGGAAGAAAAAGATGAAGTTCTCGAGCCTTCTAGAAGGGAATCTTCTAGAAGGATGAGTTGGCATTCGAATGGTTATCTAAGTACTAGCTTTCCTGATATCTTGGGATCATTTCCTATCCAAGTAACTAATCCATTCTCTCTTATAAATTAATAGGAATTCTCATGGAAAAGGTTAAGCAGTAAGCTAGTAAGAGATTTATTGGAGAATTAGTGCAATATTGTATGAAGGACTGATGCTACAATAGCTAGAGACACCAGCAAGGTTATCGGAAGTGGTTGATATTCTTCATGCATGAGAAAGTGTGTGTGTTAGAGCTAGGAGCCATCGAAAGGAGATCTACAAAATCAAGGCTCAGGTTGTAAGTCTTTCTTTCTATCAATTCAATACAGTAATATGTCTCTTTCCCATAAATCCAATGTCACTTTATTACATAAATCCTTGATCATATGTATAGATTAGCTGTTGAATATATTGAATTGTCTTCACTTCGATTGGTTTGTACTATTATGGTCTTGACGGTGCAAGAGCATTGGAGCAAAATTGGTACAACAGAGACCCAAGGAAGAATTCATAAGGTATGTACATAATCCTTGCCTCCTAGTTCATTCAATAGTATAGATCTAGGGAAAGAGTATTATTCTGTCCTGCTTTGTTCTAGATCCAGGTGGATCTAGGGAGATCGGTTTGTGTCCGCACTTACGGATTAATCCTGAAACAATGCAAGATGACATTTTTGGTGGGTGAATTGAAGCTTCTGCGACATCAACTCGACTTGTTAATTCAATAATAAAAACCTTCTTAAGTATTGTGAGGGGGATATCAAACATACTTAAGTATCGAAACCCTTCCATACCTTCAAGGAAACTATCTAGTTTAACCATGTCAAATTTCGATGCATACATGAACAGATTGAAAACATTTCAATGTTGGCCCCATTCACTACTCACTGTGTGGGGTCGATGGAATAAATTTTTGATGGTTTCATTTGAAGTTCCATGTCAAATTTCAAGATAGTTCCTAAAACGATTCTATATAAGGGAATGATGAATGATGACAATGAGAGGTGCAACATGATGAACGTTGATGCAAATGTGTAGGATCTCAAAGACTATGTGAGGACATCATACATCCTTGAGTATTGAAACCCTCCCACACTTTCAATCCATGTGTCTAGTCTAACCATGTCAAATTTCGACGCATACATTCACAGTTTGAAGAAATTTCAATGTTGGCCCCATTCACTACTCACTATGCAGGGTCAGTGCAAGTCGACATTTGTGGTGGGTGAATTGAAGCTTCTGCGACATCAAATCAAATTGGTAATTCAATAATCAAACCCTCCTTAATTATTATGTGGTGAAATCAAACATCCTTAAGTATCGAAACCCTCCCATACCTTCAAGGAAACTCTCTTGTCTAACCATGTAAAATTTCGATGCATAGTACTACAAGGTTCTATAAGAATGTGTCACAAGGTTTGAATTAGTACCACTAACCATGTATCACTGCAAGGTTTTGTAAGAATGTATTGCAAGGTTTTGTAATAATGTATCAAAAGGTTTTGTAAGAATATTGTATCACAAGGTTTGAATTAGGCAACTATCTAGTCTAACCATGTCAAATTTCGATGCATAACCTATACAAAAATGTTGTACCACAAGGTTTGAATTAGTATCGTGTTAGGTACTAGGGATATGATGAGTGGGGCTATGATGAGTGTTGATGAAAGTCTAAATGTGCTCCTTCTAAATATTAAATCCATGTGAATAAGGATTGTGGCATGAATGCACCTTGGAAAATATTTGCTTGATACCACATCCTAAATGATACATGTAAATAACATACCCAACCCATATGGTGTCTACCACAAAGGGTGTGATTGAAGATTTTAAAATATCTACAAGTATTTTATTACCAAGAGAGTATTGCAAGCATCATAGTGGCTATCCAAAGAATTAAATTATGGCTATCAATATTATCATCAAGGATGGATTTGGGTTTCAAGATCGATTTGGTTTTCATGATCGATTTTGGTTTCAAGGAGCTGAGAATTCATTAAAACCCGGTGATGTAATTCAATGCAGAGAATTTAGATCTTGATATGACATGGTATTCATTACTCAGAGTGTAGGATGCCTCAAGAGATAAGTTTAACTATGGAAAATTTTAGGACTATGATCACAATAATAAGACAGGGTCAATGAAAACAATAATAAAAATGATGAGCTGATGACATCATCCTCTGAAGAATCCGTGAGTGAAGATGATGAGTTGATGACATCATTCTCACCAACATATGTCCACTTAGTCGCAATGACACATCTTTGATATCCTCCAACATTAACGAAATCCCCACATCAGTAGGGAGTTTAAACATTTTTAGTAAGTTTGATTCATTCATGCATTCTTTTACCTCATGGAAATTCTCTTGTGATCATTCTCACCATTATTCACATAACCCCCACACTATATTGCCCTTAGTTACTCAATAATCCAAATTTAGAAATGACCAAAACTAATGCAACAATGATGGAATAACAAACCTTGGAAGAGAGATAGATGGTTGTAGATAAGCATAGAGGAAAGGAAAATTAGAAAACCTTTAACCCCATGACCATGAAATCGTTTCTTATTAATTATTTAAGAGCTAAGGAAATACTCCACTAGGTTTCCCATAAAGAAATCAATGGATTGGACTATTTATTCCTACATGCAGGGATTGAAAAGGAAGGATATGCTTGAGGGATTGTTGAATAGAGAAAGGAAACATTTTCTCTTTTGTTGTGTATGGCATGGAAGAGATATTTATGGTTGATTGATCATTGGATGAGGTGCATGTGCTACTTTATAGTGCACAAATTCCTCGAGTCGTGAGAGCAATGGATTGGGTTGAATGATATGTAAGCATGTAGATGGTTTCTTCACCTTGGTGGACTCATAGCCCAACTTGGGGGTCACATATACACTAGACGACTATGGTCGGGCAATGAATTGTTTTTATGCAGTGACTTTCTTGGACCATCTCTTGTTAAAAAAACAAGTGTTGTCTCTTTTAATAATTCTGCAATTTTATTATATTCTCCATCATGACACTAACGTTGTATTCATGCAAGCTATGTGTATGTGAATGTGCTTAATGTTGAACATGGGAATGGTTTCCCTCAAATCATTAAGAATTTGTTGAATTATTTCCACTGCATTTTAATAATGCATCTATGTATTCTTTTGAATTATTCTAATCCTTACTTGTACCCAAATATAATATTATGGAAAATGGGTTTGTTAGAAACATGGAATGTTAATGCAATGAAGAGGATTTTCCTTCTATCGTGGAGAAGTTCATTGATGGGGAACCAAATTAAGTGTGTGGGTTAAGTGCATCAATTAGCTACATTGATCAATTGTGTGAGTTAAGTGCATAAATTAGCTACATTGGTCAATTGTGTGGGTAAAGTGCATTAGGATATTTGGGTGGATTAGAATAGTGGTTTTGGGTTAGTGCCTTAGTGGCCATGTTTGGAATTAGGAGTAATTATCACATTAGGTGTGTAATTTATTGGTTTGATGTGATATCTACATCCACCCTTAATCCAACACTAACATTAATAGTGGTTAGTTGTGTGCTCTAGTTGCATGCATTAGGTGCCTGGGTTGGGTGTGTGGGTAGGTACATAAATTAGGTGTATGTCTTATAATTGTAACTTGTGTCTGGATTAGTATGTCGATGGATTTAGTGCATCAGTTAGCTACACATGTCAAATATGTAGTGAAATCCATAACAATGTTGATGTGAAGCAAAATTCCCAATTGGATATATGATAAAATCCAATATTTCCAACAAACTATTCCAAGGGGAGAGGAACAACGCAATACTGATCCAACCCCATGCAAATTTTCATACAAATTCCAAGAGAGAATGGTATAGAATAGTTGGAAGGGCTAGGGTGGCTAACTAAGTGAATTTTGTTGTGTTTCATCCATAAAATGACCAAGTTACCCATGGTAAT
This sequence comes from Picea glauca, assembly GCA_000966675.3. Lineage (NCBI taxonomy): Eukaryota > Viridiplantae > Streptophyta > Pinopsida > Pinales > Pinaceae > Picea > Picea glauca. Next base: position 21,779 of record JZKD02S1753071.1, read on the forward strand.
TTCTCTTTAGGAGACCCAAATGAGTGGAAATGAGTTTCCACCCATAGCTTCGATGACCAAATCAAAGTTCACCAAAGCCAACAACACAATTTCAATTAGTTCAAGAGAGAACCCATCGATGGCAGCACAACATTGGAAAGGATAAGACAAAGGATCAACATAGAGGAGAAAGGTTTCTCTCATGAATGGCACAAGTTCCCAAGGAATGTGATTTCATTTCAAGTCATTTTGAGAGGGGTGGAGGTACAATGTCCAACTATAACCCATCACAGGATGTAATTTCCCACTGAGACATCATGGGTGTGAATTAACTTAGCATGTGGTTGGGTTTCACAAGTGTAAATTAATTTTGAGTGTAGTTTCACTTTCTCCCTAATTTTGAGGCAACCTATGAGGTAAGCGTGGGTCTAAGGGGAATCTAGAGGTACATCACCCAATTCTTGTGTTAGAGGGAGTGACTTGATGATTTTTTATGTTTACCTAGGTTCAAGAGGAGGAGTAATTTCGGTAGGTTGAGGAAGGATATCGTGTCTTAAATAAGTTTTGAGTTGATATGCATCATCTTGTTTAGGAGAAGTTCACTTTAAAGTCGTAGTAACGTGGACCAAGGGAGATCATGAGCCTTGCTGTGAGGAAGAAGAGTTCTTTTGTCGAAGGATTTGACATTCATTCGATTTGTGAGTGTTGAGATTATGTTACTTGCACCATTTTTTTTATTTAGGGAAAAGGTTATCATCCATGCTTATGTGATTAGTTCTAGGAGAAATTATATGAGGAGGGGGCTACAATTCAAATCTACAATTACACAAAATTTGGATAGCTTGAATAATTCACACACACACACACACACACACATAATATGAAGCACACATACATACCAAAAACTCAATCCAAGATGGTACAATTAAATCTCTCCAACCCTAGCTAGGTAAACTATAATAAATCCCTAGCTACAAACTCCCCCATCCATGAATCACTCCTAACAAAATCTAGTCACTCCACCAAAGATCATCAACAAGATAGACTTAAAACTAGTAATCCCTCCTTGGCACTTGTAGTCACATCCCAAAAGTACACAGGAATATCTCTTTCTCTATCCTCCATAATGAGCACACTATTATGTACCAAATAACCCATTTAACATCAATTGACACCAATTTTAGTAATGTTTCACCTAGAACAAGTGAATGAGTAAATAAAAAGACACTTTAAGAGAATAGACTCCCATATTTGATTAGGTAGTGTAAGGGTTGAAGTAAGCCTAGAATMTTGATAGAATCTAGGATTTTTTATACTCATCCATGGTATAAATCATATATATTATATTATATATAACTATAATAAAATGAAAAACAAAAAAACATACCAAAAAAAAAAATAACAAAACAAAATTTGAAAAAAAAAAAAAACACCCGTTTCATCCTCGTGCAAGATAGATGGAGGAGAAGACCCATTTCATCCCCATGCGCGATCTAGATGGAGAAGAATGATGATCATGTGAGATCCACATATGCGATTTAGATGGAGGAGAAGGAGAGTGGAGGTCATAGCTGGTTGCATGAGCTAGGATAAGGTTGAGGTGAGATCATTAGAGAGGGGTCGTAGCTGGTTGCGCGAGCTAAGAGAATGAGATGAGGTTAGTGAAGAGAAGAGGGCATGTGGAGGAGGTAGGTTTCACGAAGAGGAGGGAACATGGAGGAGGTCAAGAAAGAGAGGAGGATTTGATCAGATCCAAGGGGGATTTGATTAGAGCACCAACAATGACACCACCAAAATTCATATGCTTATGTTTTGTATTGAAATATTTTTAAAAACATGATGCCCAATAGGGTCGATGGGCCTCCTACCAATCCTTCTTTTGTCATATTACCTCCTCATTTAGGTACAAAGTTTTTCAAATGGTCCCAATTGTGTAGATAAATCAATGGGTCCAAAATTTCAATGTAATTTTTCTCAATGCAATTTTTGTTGTTTAGTCTTCAGATTTTTGAATTCTATGATGAATTAAGCATAAAACTAACTTGGACCTCTACCATGTTGATGACTAGTGTATGGAAAAAAAAAAACTTTTGACCTTTTTTTTCTCATTGGGTTGTAGATACTACTCGTAGAAATATTAGTATTAATTACTTTCCCTTCCACTAGAACCCTACTAACTCCTAGTGTGATCAATCTTCAATATTACAAAGGTCTCACATTTAGCAATATTGGGTATTTACAATTGAACCAAATGTTGGCTTGAGAAATAGACTAGTTTCCACTTACGTGTTCAACATAGGCATTGAAGAGTATTGGCATAGCAATCCCTTGTTACAAGGAAGGTATCACACGAGACACCTTGCCAAAACTTTAGGATAACATGAGGACATGTAATATAACATAGTGTGCCATTGAAACTATTTCAACAAACATTCCATTATTCAAACCTTCAATTATCCTATCTGTTAGCACTATAAGTCACCCTCTGATTGCGGAGAGGGTAAGCCCAGTACCCATCAGTGTTTGGGGTGGATGTTGGTTTAAATGTGGATGGCCAATGGCCAAAACTCAACAACATGAAAGATGTTCAACATAGAACTAGACAGGAAATGCATAGGGAAGTGAGGGCCACATTAACTTCAGATAGTAAATTGAGTTAAAGATAGAGAAAAGGGAAGAATTAGGAAAAATGGTGAAGGAGACTGCTTTGGAAATTGGGCCTTCCAGCAGCTCATAGCAGAAAACCCAAGCTCAAGAGCATTCTTGAGCTCAAATTCAGAAAGTGAAATATTTCCACAAGGGACACAGTTACAACTGCAGTATGATAAAAACTCCATTAGCTTACAACTACAACAGATCGACTGGATCCTCCATGCTCGAGCCATTCAATGTGAGAAGGAAATAGATACATAGGGAAATGAATAAAACTGACCACGATACCACTATAATCAAACCTCCATTACAAAAGTATAACTATCCTCGACTAGATCATCCATGCCTGAGTGTTTTAAACAACTTTACAGACAAAATGAAAGAGAAAGAAAGCTAACTTGTATTAACATGAAAGTCTCAAATCGATTACATAACCAAAGAACAACTCTGACAGAACACAATTATAGATTGGGAGATCTGCTCAAACAAAGACCCTTACAAAATAAAAGAACTCCATACATATACTCAAGAATTTCATAAACAACAATAGAGGCATGCTCGAGCTTCCATGGTGTTGCATCTTCTCAGTTAGACTGGGCATATGCATTCTCTATTAGACGCAAGCTCAGATCAGTATGGGCTTGCAGAAAAAACCACTCGTAGGGCTGACAACTTTGTTTTCCATAGATGGCTCCTCCATACTTCCCATTTATGGGGTGAGGTGAGCCTTCAACCACCACCCCATTTTCATTAACTACTTCAATCGGGATCAGGATGAGGCTTGAACACTCAGGGAGTTCCTCCAAGAGGTGCTCATGACTTTCTCGAGTCAATCTTAGTGCCTTGAGGCCACGCAAATCTTCTTCTGTGACAAATATAGGCGATTTCGGCCTTTGGCACAACTTCTCTCTATCACTCCATGTGACATCGGGCCATGACCTCGGGCTCAACTCCTGGGTGTTTCATGATTTCATGTTTCAGGGGCTTTCACGTCGCATGACTACAATCTCCTGATACCCGATATTGTGAAATGGCCTCTCTCAGATCGAAGGTCAGATCTGCTATGCATTCGACGACCACGATTTCTTCCTCAAAAATCCACCTTGGCCAGCTCTGCACTATGGGTGCCAAATTTTCCTCCTTGATCTTCTTTCCACATGACCTTCGACCCACTCTTCGAGCGCTTCATGATTTTGTGTTTTGGGAGTTCGCGTTGTGCGAAACTTGCACATTACTCCCAACGAAACTCTGATTCGCGAAATTGTGAAATAGCTTATCTGCTACCACGTGGCCCTCTGAATCGGATGACTCCTGCTAATTTCGGGTTTCGGGAGTTCAGATATTTTACGAACAACTTTAACAATGTTTCAAGCTCCTGATTCTTGTGACTATTTTTCACCGTTGATCTTTCCCGATGAGATCTATGACCCATATTAAATATTTTCTCAACCTTTGATCTTAGACCTTTTCTTTGTCTCTAAATTTCAAGAAAATTTTAACCTCCCGAAAGAAAGCACGCTGTTGATCGATTCACCTGATGGATCTCCACCATTGAAGTTGATCTCACCCTTCTTCTTGCGCTTCAAGCCTAAAATTGATTGTTTTGTACATTTCACTTTGACACTTATTGTGCAGACCGTGAACTTGGACAACCTATTTCCCTTGAAAACTATATGTGATAACATTTGGATCCACAGGGGATGGCATGCTCCCTACGAGCTGTCAAGAACAGGCATTTCCTATCGCCTTAGCTGTTGGGTTATGGATTCGAGCTCAAAAATTCCTGCTAAGGAATACAAGCTGATAAGTAAAAAAATGAAAAATAAACACACATGGGCTCCAAAGGAGATTATTTATGTACAGTCCTAAACTAATTTATTTTTACAAGAAAATTTCCACCATAGCCATTCAAGTAACTTCTTGATTGGAAGCTCTTTTACTCTGTCAGTGATTGATAACAAATGATGCAACCATGAAAGCAGAATGGTTACATCCTTAAAATTTCCTCCAAAGGATGAAGTTGAGATAAAGCTAGGTAGCTGCAATGCAAGAAGGAAATGCAACTCCATATACTCATTGACGGGCCCATAAAACGAGTGGAAAACTCCAAAAAATTTGTAACAAAAAGCTTGCTCTGCTCCATAGTTCCTCACACATGGTTGGATGTCTTATGCAGACCTAGGATGGCTGATTTCCACACAATATTTTTCTTTAATGTATAGAGGACAAGGATTTATAGTGTGTCCTTGGAAATCCTTCATATTCAGCTCAGAATCCTCTTTATATCTATCATACACAGGCCAAATTCTCCCCAAGCTATCAAAATGTGATGAAGAGATCCACTCTTCTTCAACTGAATGCTCAGAAAATATGCATGAGCACAAAACTCCTCGATTATTGTAAAAAAGGAGCGATGTATTAATCCTCCTCTTCAACTATTTATTCTTCTAAATATGAAACAACAGGTACATAAGGGGTTGAATATGATACATATATTGTTTTGCAATCATCATCACTTTCATCAACCATATCTGGAAGGACTTCTTTATCATAGGTGGGTCTTCCAAGAACATTTTTTTGGAGGACTGAAATATCCTCTGCATCTCCTTCAAATGAGCAACAAGCACTTTCTGCCTCCAACTTTTCTATTTTTCCAGAAAGTGATTTTACCTGCTCCATTAACTCACTCGAATCATCTTCTTCTTCCTTGCATCCTTCATCAGAAACAACCACACCTTGAACACATTCTTTACATTCCTTACAACAGTTATGATATATTAACTCAGAGGAATAATACCTTTAACAATGATTATTAAAGGTTGCATGAAACTACTCCAGGGAGGATATGCTAGTAGGTGGTGTTAACTCTCAAAAATGCACCAGCATTTTTGAAGGAAATATGCCTAATATTGTAGGGAAATTTTGACTATATTCCCTAGCTCCAAATCCAAATCTTATTGTACAATTGGAAATCCTACGATCTTTATATGTCGATCGACTATTGGAACGCGTGAAACGGATATTCCATGGCTGAGAAAATTGATTTTTCCCAAAGACAATTTTTTCTGAAAATTCTGACTTTCGGTGGTTAAATTACCCAGGAACTGTTCCAGTCAACCACTGAAAGCCTGTTTTAACCAGAATTTTCAAAATTTCGCCCAGATCATGAATTTTTGAAGCATAATGAGATGAAACCTCTTGGAATAGACATGTGGTGAATTATCAAGTCCAACACAACAGTTAGTTTTGACAAATGGTGGAGAAAGGAGGTGTTTCAAAGGATATGGACAATTTATGTTGAACAGAAAATCAGGATATTCTGCCACCTCAGCAAATTCGAATTTTGCCTCTTGGAAGAGTCACTAGTCAGCCTTGGGAGGCTGTGTTTCACTTAACCAATAGTCAACAAGAGAAAGAGATCATGAAATCTGGGATTGACCTCATTCTTGGGGATTATCCCACATATTTGGCAACTGAATTTTGACTTGCTATTTTTAGATGATTTGATCCATGTTTTCAGGATCTGAAAACTGTTTGTAAAGGCTATAAATCCTAGGAACTCAGTTTGATAGAGGGTTCAATTCTGGATACAGTAATTCTCTTTGTGCTCAGACTTTTCATTTGCTAATACAGATCACAGGTTTCTTTCCATTTTGGTGGCAGTTTCTCATATTTCTTCTTCACTGTTATACTGTTGTCAAACCTTGAATAGA
>JZKD02S1753071.1:62910-75620 GCA_000966675.3 Picea glauca
TATTTGGCAACTGAATTTTGACTTGCTATTTTTAGATGATTTGATCCATGTTTTCAGGATCTGAAAACTGTTTGTAAAGGCTATAAATCCTAGGAACTCAGTTTGATAGAGGGTTTGATTCTGGATACAGTAATTCTCTTTGTGCTCAGACTTTTCATTTGCTAATACAGATCACAGGTTTCTTTCCATTTTGGTGGCAGTTTCTCATATTTCTTCTTCACTGTTATATTGTTGTCAAACCTTGAATAGTTGTTATCCTATTGTTTGGTTCATGACATTATAATCAATTTCTTTAGTTGTTTACTAGACCTTGTTTTGCACTGGTTTATGAGCAATATTTTCTTCATCCACTGAAAGCTATTTTACTGTTTAACCAATCTTGGAGAGCACTGTCTATTTGTTTATCATTTTGATGTCTGAATGCCATAAGTTGAATTGAGTTATCCCATTGATCCACCTTTACAAAATACAAAAACATTCATTTCTTAAGTTACCAAGAACCTTTGGTCTACAACCACAAAGGGTTTCTTGGAGTGATAACAGGTGGAAAGGAACGATACCACTCACGGGCATCCCCATCCAATGAGAACATGAACATCTTCATTAAAACATCCTCATGATGTATCTCCCACTGATGCATGAGTTCATGAAACTAATGAAGATGTCGAGCAGGATTGTCTTCTTTGCGTTCTCCATATATGGGAAAATAATCATCCCATTCATCCACAGTAGGGACAACATTGGGAAAACTACAAACAAAATAAAAAATAAAAGGAGAAAACCTTTGAGCCAGGATTTTCTTCATTTCAAACCAATGGATTTTCCAGGTGAATGATATGCAGAATGAGTGTGTCTAGTCTTTGTTCACCATCAAAGACCAGATCTGATCATTGTGTTCTCCTAAGGGAAACTAGGTGTAGCCAGAAGCATCCATACTGAAACAGTGAAGTTGAGACAATGGAATCTCCTCAGTGGAGTCACTAGGTACAACCACAATCGTCAATGGTTCTGATACCTTCAGAATTAGAATCCCATTTTTGTTATCTCAGGGAAGATATCTTCACTTTTTTCCCTGGAAACAATGCCAGAAAAGTTAGCACTAGAAGTCACCCTCCGATTGTAGAGAGGGTAATCCCAGTACCCATCAGTGTTTTGGGTGGATTTTGGTTTAAATGTGGATGGTCGATGGCCAAAAATCAACAACATGAAATATGTTCAACACATAACTGGAAAGGAAATGCATAGGGAAGTGAGGGCCACATTAACTTCAGTCAAGAAATTGAGTTAAAGAGAGAGCAGAGGGAAGAATTAGGAGAAAGGGTGAAGGAGACTACTCTGGGCGTCAGGCCTTCCAGTAGCTCAGAGAAGAAAACCCAAGATCAAGAGCATTCTTGAGCTCAAATTCAGACACCGAAATATGTCTACAAGGGATATAGTTACAATTGCATTATGATCAAACCTCCATCAGCGTGCAACTGCAATAGCTTGAATGGATCCTCCATGCTCAATCCATTCAATGTGAGAAGGAAACAAATACAGAGGGAAATGAATAAAACTGACCACAATACTGTTATAATCAAACCTCCATTAAAACATTATAATGATCCTCGATTGGATGATCCATGCCCGAGTGTTTTAAACAACTTTATAGCCAAAATGAAAGAGAAAGGAAGATGACTTCCATTAACATGAAAGTCTCAAATCGATTACATAACCATAGAACAGCTCTAGCAGAACAAAGTTATATATTGGGAGCTATGCTCAACCAAAGACCCTTACAAAATAACAAAACTCCATACATATACTCAAAAATTTTGTAAACAATAGTAGAGGTGTGCTCGAGCTTCCATGGTGTTGTGTCTTCTCATTCAGACTATGCACGTGCATTCTCTGTCAGATGCAAGATTAGATCAGTATAGGCTTGCAAAAAAAATCGCTCACAAGGCTGACAACTTTGTTTTCCATGATCAGATCCTCCATACTTCCCATTTATGGGGTGAGGTGAAGCTTCAACCACCACCCCACTTTCATTAACTACTTTCATTGGGATTAGAATGAGGCTTGAATGCTCAGAGAGATGATCCAGGCGGTCCTCATGACTTTCTTGAGTCAATCTCGGTGCCTCGAGGCCACGCAGATCTTATTTTGTGACCAATATGGGTACTTTCAGCCTTTGGCATAGCTTCTCTCTATCACTCCATGTGACCTCAGGCCATGACCTGGGGCTCAACTCATGGGCATTTCGCGATTTCATTTTTCGAGGGCTTTCATGTCGCATGACTACAATCTCCTGATACCCGATATTGCGAAATGCCCTATCTTAGATTGACGGTCGGATCTGCTATGCATTCGATGACCACGATTGCTTCCTTGGAACTCCTCCTTGGCCAACTTTGTGCTATGGGCACCAACATTTCCTCTTGGACCCGCTTTCCACATGACTTTGGGCCCACTCTTCAAGCACTTCGCGATTTCACGTTTCAAGAGTTCGTGCTTCACGAAACTTGGGCATTGCTCCCAACAAAAATTTGATTCGTGAAATCACAAATCACTTATCTATTGCCACGTGCCCCTCTAAATCATAAAACTCCTGTTGATTTCGAGTTTTGGGAGTTCAGATATTTTACAAACAACTTTATCAATGTTGATTTTTCCTATGACTATTTTGCATTGTTGATCTTTCCTGATGAGATCTATGACCTAGATTAAATCTTTTCTCAACCTTTGATCTCGGGCCTTTGCTCTAACGCTAAATTTCAAGCAACTTTTAACCTCTCGAAATAAATCACACCACCGATCAATTCACCTAATGGATCTATGTCATTGAATTTGATCTCACCCTTCTGCTTGCACTTCAATCCTTAAATGGACTATTCTAGATGTTAAGCTTTGACGCTTCTTGTGCAAACTGCGAACTTGGACAACCTGCTACCCTTGAAAACTATATGTGATAACATTATCTTTTAAGGACATGACTAATTAAAATAGGGGAAGGGTCATTCTTCTCCATATAAAATATATCTAATAACAAATAAACATCATCCATGTGAAATAGACATAGAAGCTCAATTTTAGATACTATTAACTAGACGTGAAATTGATCTATTTGAAATAGACATGAAATTGATAAATTTTAAATAGATGTGAAATTGATATATTTGAAATAGATCAATTGTGATCTTGGAAATGTCCTCAATTCACTCTTCAACTTCTTCCTCATTGTTGGGTGTATATTTCTTAGGGAAAGTTTTCCTAAGGTGACCATACATATGAAGGATGGTGTTAGCGATAAAAAATGCACTGGTATTTTTGAGTGTTTTCTCCATAATCTCATTTCTAAAGTTTTAGAGTAACTGTCTATACCTCCCATTCCCAATATTTCTTAACTAATCTCTCATTGATCATATTTACTTGAGAGTTTTTATTACTCTATTTTAAGCCTACAATACCAAAATGAAAAACAAATAATAATTAACCTATAACCCTAGCTCTATTGGCTTTTATACTGTCAAACAATAAATATGATTTTTTCCAAAAGGTGTTGTGTGCTTGAGTGCGTTATTCCTAATTTTTCCTTAAACACTAAAGATCATTACCTATCTACCAAATTCTATAAGTTATACACACACCAAGTCCCTATCCTATCACTACAACTCATTGATATAGTTATGTGAATATCGTTCTAAAAATCTCTGGGGTTTTATGGACCCACGAGCTTAGCTATGTAGCCATCCATGAGTTAAGCTATGAATCAATCCACATGTTGACACACAAAGACCAAAGCCATAGGCCAAGCTAATTGATGATACAGATGCCCGATTTTGTAGGCAGAGAATGCTTGTGCAACAAACTTGGTTAGTATAGTTGTGTATTGATATTTTTGACAGGTTCACCATTAGGTTGTAAGCTACAGGTTTCAAATGAAAACGCAGAGACAATGCAAGGTCAACAAGTCAGGGGCAAGCGCTAAATTCATTTGTTCAGATTGTTAGATTGAAGGTAAGGAGGGGCCAATGGTACACACAAAGGCATACATAGAATCATTACTTGGTCAAGGATCCTGAAAGGCAACCTACGGTGGTCATCAAAGAAGACGACTTCAAATAGGCTATCGAAGTATTACACACAGACCATATATCTCGATCCTTCTAAGTATTGGCTATACGTTGACAGGGCATCGATGAACATTAAGTTTGAGAATTATACAGATGTTATCCTTGACGCAAACAAGGTGATAGAATCAGACCCATCTCTAGTAAAAGCATACTTGCATAAGGGTATGGCTTATTCCTTTCTCAAGGAATATCATATGACTATGGCTGCACTTAAGGTGGGATCTTCTCTGGATGCCAACCACAAAAAATTCAAGACTTAGATCGATAAATGCAATGCATAATTAGTTGAGGAAGCTGCGTCAGATAGAAAACAACACCGTCTTCATATAACATGAGTTTTGATAAAATGTTAAGATAGGGGGCTCAAGTCATCTATAGACACTCTTATGGAGTTTTTTCAAAGATTAGTCTCTACTCTAGATCGATGTGCAGTTTGTATATCCAGTTTGCCCATTGAGAATTTTGGGTTTTACCTGCACATTGCAGTAGGTTCTCCTTAACTTGTTTACAAAAGATTTTTTCTCTTTGCAGATGCATGGCTAAAAGGAGAGATATTCCCAATGGTTCACTGTGGAGTATTGTTGTGAAGGCCTTCAATTGAATCTTGATAGATGGAACTTCCAATTTGCAGTCAAATTTACAACCCTTTGGCTCAAAGGTTTATTTATCCAATAGTAGACATGGGAGGTCCCGCTTCTGGAAGAAGTTGCAGATACATATGAAAACTTTATTGTGGGTGTGGGTTTTTTCTTCTGAGTTTTCTTATCTGCAATCCTAAAAGATGATGAATCTCTTGAATAAAATATTCTAGAGGTTTTGTGTAAATTCCATGTTCCAGAATATTGTGTATAGAGAACAAAGAAGGTTGAATCAGCTGCCTGAAATATTCTCATGTCAAAATTGGAAACACCGAAGGCTGCATGTAATGAATATGAGATGGAATTTATCAAGAAAATCAAACAAAGAGGAGATTGGCATTGAAGAGAATGAAGGAAATAGATTTCACCAGCACAGGAAGCATATGTATAACTAGTTAGCCATTGAAAATCAAAGCTTACAATGACTAACTAGCAAATTTCAAGATTGAATAGCCGGTGAAACCATAGAGAAGGAATTTGAATATTTGGAGCTCAAACAGAGCGATTTTTGGGTGATTTAAAGATAAGGTGGCATCAAAGAATAAATCACCAAATTATGAAATATTTGGTTTCAAGTTTTTATGGAGATATAGGAGGTAGAAGCTCGTATGGTTATCTAAGACTTTACACACAGTTGTTGAAAGCTTTCAGTTTTGAAGACATGTGTCATCACATCAGAGACACATTAGAGACACATCAGAGGCACATCAATGATAAAGAGTAGATGTCAAAGAAATTTGAAGACAATACGATTCATAGGAACTAGATCTTTAGTTATCCTATTGTATTTAGTTTTGTTTTCTGTTTTCTATATTTAGAAATCTAGATCTAGTTTTCCAGTATCTAAGACTTGTTGTAAAGGCTATAAATTCCTATCTTTTTCACATAACAGGGGTTCGATTCTGGATATAGAAATATACTATATTGTAAACATGCTTTTTGATATGATAATACAAATCACAGTTTTCTCTCTCCATTGATATCATATTCTCATCTTTCCTTCTGTACTTTTATTCAAGTTGTTTTAACTACAGAATGATTGTCATCTCATCAGTTAGTTCATAACTTGCTTAATAGTTTCTTATCATTGTTTATTAAACCCTACATTTTTGTGTCTGGTTTATAAACACTGCTTTCTCACCCACTTTAAAGCTATCATCTGATTATTGATCATTGATAGCACTAGTTCATTTGATTCTCATTTTGACTATCTGAATACCATACTGTAATTGAGTTATCCCATTGATCCACACATAAAAAATACAAAAACAAGTTTACTTTAAGTTACTAAGCATATTTGACCTACAACCTCAAAGAGTTTCTTGGAGTGATAAAAAATTGGCACCATTTCCGGGGACAAAAGACCGAAGCTAAAAATAACTTCCCTGGGAGATGACACATAGCTGATCCATTGATGATAGACAAGGATCAGACATCATAATCGGTTGTAATAATCTATCTGGCGACTCCATGAAGGACAAATCTATTGGCAACTCCATTGGTGTGAAATGAATAAGAGGTATGCGTTTTGCAATTTTTCTAGTATTTCTAGTTACCCTCATCCATTACCTAGCAAAGATGAATGGGAAAGAAGTATTCCCAGATTTCGAGGAGAAAAGTGGGAAGTGCCATTTGAACACTTGTTGTATTTTCATGATTTTATTCATCAGCTTGGAATTTTACATGAGGACGTTCAAATTAATATTTTTAGGTATGTATTAGAGGGGATTGCCCTTGATTGGTGCAAATCTCTTCCATCTTCAAGCATTCACTCACTGGCAAGTTTTCATTATGCTTTCCATTTGTTTTGTAAAGATGAATTTCCAGCTGAAAGTCTCTTTGAAGATTGTTGTGATGAATTCAAGAAGAAAGTTCAGCAGGAAGTAGTCTTTTCTTTTGTTTGTCAAGGTGAAAATTATATTGTTAAGGAATATCTTCATGATGTAAATAAGAATGTTATAGATTTAGATGCATCAGAACCTATCTCTGTTGCACCTGCTTCCTTTCATTTGCATGAAGGAACAGTTAGAGAATAAGATTTTTCTGAACTTTTTCAAGAGGTTTCCTACGATATGTTTTCACCTATGATTGGAAAGAAGGATTTGAAGATTGCTTGTCTTTATTTGCAAGATAAAAAAAAATTGTGTTCATCTATTTTTGATAAGTATGCAAATGGAAAAAAGCAGATTTCTACATCAAATTATGTTGACTTGAGCAACAGTCAACCAATATATGACAATTATGAATCTGATTTTGACGAGCCTTTTTCTTTTCCCACTAAGGAACAACTTCATGTTGTAAGCAGCCATTCCATGTTTGCAGAAGATATCGAAAAAGAAGGGATTAGTAGTCCAATCAGCTCACAACTATTTTTAGATTTGCAGGAACTAGTTTATGGCAGCTATATATTAGAGGTTGAAGAAAGGATTGAGCAGCAAGAAGAGTTAACCTCTTTCTATGATCTGATAGTCGTTTATATGGAGTTATGTTTTTCAGAAGTCTTCAATTATGTAATTTTTGGAACCAAGGCAAATGATGATTGTAAGTGTACTCTGCAAGTTGAAATTCTGCTGCACGACATGAAGTGTTCTCTGAAATTTATATGCATGCAAAGGATTCTTGTAATTAGCCCGATGTTATCATGGCTTCATTGGAAGCATGATGTCACATGATGAGTCAGTTTTTATGGTTAGGAGTAGGAGTTAGTAGAAGAATAATCTCTTCATACGAGCAAGTAGATTGTTTTCAATTTCTTGAATAAGCAAAGAAGACTACAGGAAGGTCACAGGTTTGAAGAGATCAATTATAAGGCCAGATGACTCCATGCCCAATGGAAAAGTCCAGATGACTCCATGCCCAATGGAAAAGGCCATATGAATCCATGCCCAATGCTAAAGGCTACTGGAACTACTAGGTTCTTGTAAACCTCACAGGGAGGTCTCCATCCCAGTTGATGCCAGATGTTAGTGATAAAAAATGCATTGGTATTCTTGAGTGTTTTCTCCATAAGCTCATTTATAAATTTTTAGAGTAACTGTCTATACCTCCCATTCCCAATATTTCTTGACTAATCTCTCATTGATCATCTTTACTTGAGAGTTTTATTACTCTATTTTAAGCCTACAATACCAAAATGAAAAACAAATAATACTTAACCTATAACCCTAGCTCTATTGGCTTTTATACTGTCAAACAATAAATATGCTTTTTGTCAAAAGGTGTTGTGTTCTTGAGTGAGTTATTCCTAATATTTCCTTAAACCCTAAATATCATTACCTATCTTCCAAAGTCTATAAGTTATACACACACCAAGTCCCTATCCTATCACTACAACTCATTGATATATTTATGTGACTATCGTTCTAAAAATATTTGGGGTTTTATGGACCCACGAGCTTAGCTATGTAGCTTTCCATGAGTTAAGCTATGAATCAATCCACATGTTGACACGCAAACACCAAATCCATAGGCCAAGCTAATTGATGCTACAGATGCCCGATTTTGCAGGCATAGAATGCTCGTGCAACAAACATGGTTAGTATAGTTGTGTATTGATCTTTTTGACAAGTCGAGCATCAGGTTGTAAGCTACAAGTTTCAAATGAAAACGTAGAGAAAATGCAAGGTCAACAAGTCAGGGGAAAGTGACGAATTCATTTGTTCATATTGCTAGATTGCAGGTAAGGAGGGGCCAATGGTAAACACAAAGGCATACATAGCATCATTACTTTGTTGAGGATCCTAAGAGGCAGGCTACGCTGGTCATCAAAGAAGACGAATTCAAATAGTCTGTTGAAGTATTACACGTAGGCCATATATCTAGATCCTTCCAAGGCTGGGATATACGTTGACAGGGTGTCGACGAACATTAAGTTCGATAATTATACAGAGGTTATCCTTGATGCAAACAAGGCGATAGAATCAGATTCATCTCTGGTAAAAGCATACTGGCATAAGGGTATGGCTTATTCCTTTCTCGAGGAATATCATATGACTATGGCTGCATTTAAGGATGGATCTACTCTGGATGCCAACCACATAGAATTCAAGACTTAGATCGATAAATTAAATGCATAATTAGTTGAGGAAGCTGTGTCAGATAGAAAAGAACACAGTCTTCATATAAGATGAGTTTGGATAAAATGTTAAGACAGGGGGATCAAGTCATCCATAGACACTCCTATGGAGATTTTTCAAAGATTATTCTCTACTCTAGATCGGTGTGTAGTTCGTATATCCAGTTTGCCCATTGAGAATTTTGGGTTTTACCTGCACATTGCAGTGGGCTCTCCTTAACTTGTTTACAGAATATTTTTTCTCTTTGCAGATGCATGGCTACAAGGAGAGATCTTCCCGATGGTTCACTATGAAGGATTGTTGTGAAGGCATTCAATTTCATCTTGATAGATGAAATTTCCAGTTTACAGTCAAATTCACAACCCTTCGGCTCAAAGGTTTATTTATCCAATAGTAGACATGGGAGGTCCCGCTTATGGAAGAAGTTGTGGATAGATATGAAACATTTCTTGTGGGCGTGGGTTTTTTATTCTGAGTTTTCTCATCTGTAATCCTAAAAGATGATGAATCTCTTGAAGAAAATCTTCTAGAGGTTTTGTGTAAATTCCATGTTCCATAATATTGTGTATAGAGAACAAAGAAGGTTGAATCACCTGCCTGAAATATTCTCATGTCAAAATTGGAAACATTGAAGGCTGCATGTAATTCATATGAGATGGAATTTATCAAGAAAATCAAACAAAGAGGATATTTGCATTGAAGAGAATGAATGAAATATCTTTCACCGACAGAGGAGGCGTATTTATAACCAGTTAGTTGTTGAAAAGAAGATATTTCAATGACTAACTAGCAAATTTCAAGACTGAATAGCCGGTGAAACCGCAAAGAAGGAATTTGAAGATTTGGAGCTCAAACAGAGTGATTTTTGAGTGATTTAAAGATAAGGTGGCTTCAAAGAATTAATCACCAAATTATGAAATATTTGGTTCCAAGGTTTTATGGAGATATAGGAGGTAGAAGCTCATATGGTTATCTAATACTTTACACACATTTGTTGAAAGATTTCAGTTTTGAAGACATGTGTTATCACATCAGAGACACATCAGAGGCACATCAATGATAAAGAGAAGATGTCAAAGAACTTTGAAGACAGTACGATTCATAGGAACTAGATCTTTAGTTATCCTATTGTATTTAGTTTTGTTTTCTATTTTCTATATTTAGAAATCCAGATCCATTTTTCCAGGATCTGAGACTTGTTGTAAAGGCTCTAAATTCCTATCTTTTTCACATACTAGGGGTTCGATTCTGGATACAGAAATATACTATACTGTAAACAAGATTTTTGATATGATAATACAAATCACAGTTTTCTCTCTCCATTGATATTAAATTCTCATCTTTCCTTCTGTACTCTTATTCAAGTTGTTTTAACTGGAGAATGACTGTCATCTCATCAGTCAGTTCATAACTTGCTTAATAGTTGCTTGTCATTGTTTATTAAATCCTACATTTTTGTATCTGGTTTATAAGCACTACTTTCTCACCCACTTTAAAGCTATCATCTGATTATTGATCCTTGAGAGAAATGGTTCATTTGATTCTCATTTTGACTATCTGAATACCATATTTTAATTGAGTTATCCCATTGATACACACATACAAAATACAAAAACAAGTTTACTTTAAGTTACCAAGCATCTTTGACCTACAACCTCAAAGAGTTTCTTGGAGTGATAACAGATGGAGCACCAAAAAGGAATCTTAACATTCTCTATCTCTTGATAATAAGAACAATTCCCCACCTGGATATCAATTCCTTCAAGAAATCCATCTCCAAAGTTCATTTCCAAAAAAATCTTATCCATCGAGGTCTTTTCTAAGAACCATGTTTTCTTGTCAATATCCAACATCGATCAAACTAGGAGGTAATCCATAAAACTATGTGACACATGCCTCCAAATGCGCAAACAAGTTGACCACTCCAATATTTGTAATGTGGCATGGCATGAGAGGTCCATTTGCAGGAATAATATCCCCAAACTGCATATGTCATTCTGACCAATGCCTTGAGAGTTGTAATATTTCATCGAGAGTTGTGAACGAACTCAGGAGTTGTGAAGATAAATTGGGAGTTGTGAAAATTACAAATGTCATAATGAATCCTATGCAATGTTCAATTAGCCACAATGTCCATTCACCATTAATCCTACCAATATGTAATCGTGGCCTTTGAATAATGGCTTGTCCCATTTTTCCTTTTTGGATGGAGGGAGTCAAGGTAATTAAAATATTTGTCCTTTTTTGGATGGAGTGAGTCAAGGTAATGGGAAACAACAATAATGGGCAACAACAACAACATCACTTATCCCATTGTCAATAACTCGCACCCATGCCTTAGCCTTTACAATTTTGTAGCCATTGATGGGTTCTTTACAATGTTAATCCATTTGGAGAGCATATGTTTGTTTAGTACTCAGTGTGTCCTATTTTTATTATCAACATTTGAATTTCTCATAAATTTGAATTTATTTCTCATGATAATGATCATGGTTCTAATTTTACTGTAATGTGGCAGGATGATTGTGGTAAATAAAAAGCAGCCTCAGAACAGGGTAAATGAACAACAATTTTTGAATTGCATTTAATATGCATTTTATTTCTATGGCAATCAATTATTTTGTTTGTTTACATAACTGAATTATTATTTATTTTTTTGAATATGTATTCAGTGGGACATGATGCTGATGATGATTCCCTTGGTGAAAGGTATTTGTATGAATCCCCTGACCCTATGGTTTTAATAAGAAAAAATATCAGTAAAGGAAACAAGGAACTAGCTCACTTGTTAGATATTCTAGATCAAACTCCCAAGGTTGAAGAAAGGATCAAAGAATTTATGACAAGGTTTAAGACATATAAGGTAATAACCATAATTTCAAGTGGCTTTGTTTTTAGTCATAAGATCAATTATGAAAGATTGAATTTTAACTTTTACATTATCTAAACGAAAAAATGTTTTCTTTCTTATATAGAGATTTTTAGATCCTGCTGACATCGACATGCATGGTATCGGTAGTAGTGGCATTGCACAGACACCATGGGGTCCCAATGCAGGCCCTTGTATAACTTCCAGGACGTAGCTATTCAAATCTCCACCTTCCACACCATTAGGTGGGAGCCACGACACACACACCGAGGAAGCGGCCACACAGGTAGGCTCTAGAGGTGGTGATGGAGATGAGGCCGATGATTTGACAAACTATATGGTTGCTTTTCCTAAAGAAAGACATATGACCAACATAGGGACCCTTAAGGGCACCTTTATGGTCAACGAGAAAGGGCTTCCATTAAATCAGGCTAAATTCCTAGGTAATTTTTAAATTTTTATTTTTTTCATGTTCTCTATGTAGACAAATATAAATCATCTAAATTATTATTTTTAAATTAATAATCATATAATCATTTTGCATGTAGGGAAAAATGATTATTACAGGTACTTGGAGAATAAGGATTTTTTTATTTTTGGTCCCACCATACAAGAGAGGTGGAATTCCCAGAATTCCAACCTCAAAAAATAATTGATGGATTATCTAGAAAGCCTTTTTGGTGTAGGTACATTTAATAAGACCTTGGCCACCGCTGCAGCTGACCAATATTTAAAATATATGAGAGAAACATATAGGAATAACTTGAAACAAAATGATAGGTATGAGCATCCTATGATGATTCCAGATAGGGAGTGGAAGGCCCTCATTGAGGACACAAAAGAGAAGAAATTGACAGACGAAGGAAAAACACCCTCTGGTCCCAGAAGGTAAATTACAATTTCAATTGAATACGTTCAATTTTTTTGAGATGTAAATAAAATTGTGGTATATATTAACATACTTGAAACTTTTGATGATAGGTTGACTGAAACATCAAAGGCCACAAAATCA
>JZKD02S1753071.1:76567-86730 GCA_000966675.3 Picea glauca
AAGCAACAAAGTCAATGTTGACTTTGTTGTTGCTACTTCAAATCAAGGGAGGAAGATTGATCAAATATTAGACGCGTGGATCCAATAAATTATTCTCGAAACCAAGAGGATCTCATTCAAGTATGTTTTGACACTCTTGTAAAAATGAATCTTAGAGTAAATAATGAGCTACAAATATTACTTGTATTGTTTTTTTAGATATTTATGGAGGTTGAATGATTTTGGCAGGTACTTTAAGATCTTTCTTTGTCGATTGAGGGAATCTCAAGACTAACAAAGGGCCATAAAACTTAAGAGAAATACGCAGGGCCAACCATTCCAACTGTATTTTTGAACAATTCATTAGATCAGGTGTGATTTCTCCGTTCAACATATACGTTTATATAGCCATCAATTCTAGTTATGTTTAATGTTTTATGAATTGTTATGTTCGATTGCTAAATTGAAAAATCACCATTTAGGTATGTATAATATTTTGATTATGTCCTCTAGATATTATGGATCTGTTAGTGTAGGTTTATGGTTAATCAATGGATAAATCTAACATGAATGTATGGATAAATTCTAACATGGATGTATGGATCCAAGCATGCCACCAAAAATGGTAGTTTCTTTCTGGTCACAAGATATTTGGAAGAATGGAATCGACTGAAATGAACATTATGACCATTTGGAGGCTTAGAGATTATGAGATTGCAGTGCACCCAAATTGAAAGGACCGTTTGGAGGCTGAGAGATAGAGAGATTACAATAAACCATTTGGAGGCCTAGAGATAGAGATATTGCAATAAACCATTTGGAGGCCCAGACATCATGATATTACAGTACACTCCAAAGGGTGCATTGCAATATGACATATTTCAGCCTAAAACGGTCATTTCAACTCGGGTGTACTGAAATCTCATGATGTCTAGGCCTCCAAACAGTTCATTGCAATCTAACTATCTCTCCGCCTCCAAATGGTCCTCCTTTACGCAATGATACAATTTTTCTCCTTTGGTACAGGATGGAAGCTAAGTAGTATGGTTATCTATCATTGGGAACATTAGGCATCTTCTCACTTTCTTCTGGGAAGAAAATGTCATCCAAATGGTAGGTTTACTAAGGAATCATCATTTCTTAGTTCTTGTATTGATCCTTGTATATGTTCCTTGGTAGTTGATATAAGTCCCTAGATGTGTCTAGGGCCCCTGGATGTGTTCCAGGGAATCCTTGCTCAGTTCTTCGATTGATCTTTGGATGTGTTCATTGGTGGTTGATATAAGATCCTAGATGTGTTCTAGGGCCCCTGGATGTGTTCTAGGGCCCCTGGATGTGTTCCAAGGAACCCTTGCCTAATGCATGGGTTGATCCTTGGTCTTTTACCTTGGTGGATAAGACCCTAGATGTGTTCTAGGGCCCCCATATGTGTTATGGGGAAACCTAGTCTTTGACCAGGTAGATCTTGGTGTAATACCAAGATGTTTTGATGTGTGATCCTCTTCCTCTCTCTCAGGATGGTCCATGAGATCTATGAGTTCCTATATATATGGACATGACCACATTTTTTATGAACCCCCTTATGGAGTGATGATTAAGATTATAGGTCATTATGAGACTCACGTGGATATGTTTTACCATTGTGGACCCCCCTTGATTTTTTTTTAAAAGGTACCCCATTGTTGTTTTATGTGATTGAGGTTTTATTTATGTGATTGTGGTTTTATATGTGATTAGGGTTTTTATAATTACTATTAATATTAATTAACATTTTAATTAATATTTATATTAATTAAATGTCAATATTTAATTATAATTTTAAATTTCCCTAACCCCTCTTGCTAACTGTAAATAAGACCCTACCCTCTAGCATATTATTACACTCAAAATCACTCACTCCTCACTCTCTTATTTGATGTGGCTACCTCAGTTGTTCTCTCTTGATGATGGTGCAACCTCCTTTTTGGACTATCTTGTCAAATTTGAGTTTTGTTTGCTGCAGTTGTGATGCAGGAGCATCGCTCACTCATCAAGTGAGCCAACACATGGAGCAGAAAGGACAGCTGGGAAGCGCCAGCACACATTTTGAAATTCTTGGGAATTGTTGCACGCTCTTTAATAAAGGCATTCATAAAGAAGCACACTTGTATTGTAAAGGGGACCTTGAGCCTTTAATCTCTTGTCCTTAGTAGATAAGAAGGCATTTAATAGATTTAATGTAAAGTAGATAGGATATTAAATTATGAATTTAATAGCTTTAGAGATCGAGAGGGAAATGGGATATAGACACCCTCCTTTGTACATTGTAACATATCGAGAGCATCGAGAACATTCAGGAGAGTAGAGCAGAGAAGTGTATGTAGAACCTCCATGTATAGATATTGAATTAATAGAAAAGCTTTGATTCAATTCCATGGCTGTGTTATTCTCTGTGTATTGATGATATTATGCTCATGAATGTTTGCTTCTTGTTATACATTTGCTTCTATATGTTGTGTATGTGATTTCATGGTTGGAGTGAAGTCGGAAAGAACAAGGAGTTAGTTTCAATTGTTTCTCTATCTTGAACCAGAGAATTCCTGCATGGAGTGCAGTTGAATTTGTCCGCAAGGAGTGCGTGACTGCAGGGTTCAAGTAGGGATAACTTTTGTGATAAGCTCTCAGGAGTGTAGAATTGGCACCAGAGTCGTGCAAGGTGTGCACAGGCTAGACAAAGACTTAGAGTTGCAATTATGAGCAAAGAGTCGAAGGATTTCTGCTTCAGGAGTGCGCAGGATCAAAGACTTCATCACTTAGTCATGATTGAAGATTTTCCACAAAGGGTGCATGCAAAATTCCTTCCTGAGGGAGTTGAATTCGTGAAAGCTCAAGAAGGATAAGACTTTTGGAGTTATCAAAGGACTGCACCGAGAAGTTGTTCTGGAAGTGTTTGAGCAAGTGCTGGAAACTTGCGTGTAGTTGGACAGGACTTTGTGGAATAGCGCTTGTTTCAATTTGCAATTTGAACGGACCGCCGAAAATTCCCCAAGAAGAATGTGAGGCATTGGATCTTGCGGAGGTGCAAGGAGGCTACAGTGCAAGAGCGGAAGAAGGTTCAAATCTCAGGGGGAGCAGAAGCATCGATCGGGATCACGAGGAGCGTGGTTTTGCTCGTAGATCGGCATATCGGGAGTTCGCGAGGTAAGACTCCAACTCTTCAAAGTAGAAGTCGTGAGAGGGTGAGAAGAGACATTCTGATGATCGCGTGGATAGTGTGGGCCATAGTGAGGTGACGTGATAGGTGACATGGGATATTGATGTCTCGGGCATCGGAAGCCGAGGAAGGAATCACTTGGCTGTGAAAGTAGCGAGAGTCCGAGGAAGCGAGATTGCGAAGTGGTCGACATCTCGACACATCGGATCTCGGGCGTTTGAACTCTGAGTGTTTAGTGCTCCAATTGGCGAAAGGCGATAGAGAGAAGTCCCGATAATGGAGGAAGAAGGTCAGCGTTGACTAACACATCTCGGGTCTCGGGGATCCGGGGAGGTAATGTGTAACGGTCGAACTCGCGAATAGCGAAGTTCCGATACTCCGAAGGAAGAGACGAGGGTCACGCAAGGTAGAATATGTGGGTGCAGACTTTCCTATAGGGAAGTAGAAGAACCGTTGAGTTCCTCGAGCGAGGGGAAGAAAAGGTCCTGGTCAGAGCGATTGTTCTCCGAGGACTGTGGGGAAGGTTGCACCAAGTGGTATCAGAGCGGGATAAGTTCTCTGTTGAGGGAGAAGAGAAGACATCATGCCGCCCAGAAGAGAGAGACAATCACCAGATCCCGAAGACAGAAGAAGAGGTAGGCCGGCAGGGAATCCAGAAATGGAGTGGCAAATGAGAGATCTCCGAGCAAGACTCGAGGATATGGAGATAGCGCAGAGATGCGGAGTCGACGCTGGAGAGTTCAGTGATTCCGAGGTGGAAGAAGAAGCTGGACATGCAGAAGAGGTCACAACAGAGGATGCATCAACCAAGAGGCTGATCAAAGCCATCGCCAGGATGGGTGCGAAGGCGAAAATGGACATTCCCGTCTATGAGGGGAATCTAGATGCCGAAGAGCTGCTAGATTGGATTAGGGCTCTTGACACCTACTTTTATTATGAGGACATCGAAGAGGACAAGAAAGTCAAGCACGCTGTTACGCGCTTGAAGGGACATGCAGAATTATGGTGGGAAGAGCTACAGGCAGATAGACATTCCAAAGGCAAGCAGAAGATCAAGAGTTGGGACTGAATGATTGCTAAGATGAAAGAAAAATTCATCCCTATAGATTATCATATCACACTGTTCAGGAAAATGCAGAACCTGAGACAGAAGTTGATGACGGTGAAGGAGTACACTGAAGAATTTTACAAGATCAATATTCGAGCAGGTCATCGAGAGAGCGATGATGAGAAGGTGGCAAGATATCTGAATGGTATGAGATAAGACATTCAGGATGAATTGAGCATGGTAACCGTCAGGACAGTTGAGGATGCTTATCAAATGGCTCTGAAAGCTGAAGAAAAGATGAGTCGTAAGCAAGGTCAGCGAGGGCGAGGCAGAAGTCAGCCCAAAGGCAAGACAGTTGCCCAGGAGAAATTCCAGAAGCCCAAGGAGGAATGGAAGAAACCTCGGGGCCAGATTGAAAAAGGTGGAACCTCACAGCGAGGACAGCCACAGGTTGAACAGAGAAGACAACAAAATGATCAGCAGGGAGATTATGTTGATGCAAACACTCTTCCTCGTACTAGAGGTCGAGGTAGGGGAAGAGGTGGAGTTATCACATGTTTTACATGTGGGAAGAATGGGCACAGGTCATTTGAGTGTCCAGAGAAGAAGCAAGCCAGAGGAGGAGCTCACATCACTGAAGCACAGAGGCGTGATGTTGAGAATGAAGATAGTGGAAGTGGGAAGTCCCTGACAGTGCACAAAGTTCTCTTGACACCCGAGAAAGAGGTGGAGGATGTAGCTCAGAGAAACAGACTGTTCCGGACCACGTGCAAGACCAAGGGCTGGAAATGCAAGGTCATTGTGGACAGCAGAAGCACTGAAAATCTCGTTTCAACCGAGATGGTGGAGAAATTAGAGTTGGAGACGACTAATCACCTGATTCCATACAAGGTATCATGGCTACAAAAGGGACATCAGGTGAGTGTCACTAAACAATGTTTAGTTGATTTCAAAATGGGTGAATATAGGGATAAGGTCATATGTGATGTCATTCCCATGGATGTCTGTCATGTATTATTGGGTAGACCATGGCAGTATGATCGAAATGTGGTTCATGATGGGAGAATGAACACATACACTTTGGAGAAGGATGGGAGGACACACAGGTTGCTTTCGATAAAATATAAATAGGTGAAGCCAGAAGTAAGCAATGCCATACTTCTCATGAGTGGGAAGGAGCTTCTCACAGAGATGGAGAAGAAGGAAGATCCACAATTCTTTGTGGTCAGGAAGCCGAGGATTTTCCTAACTAGCACAAGAGTGGACTCTTACCAGATGAGATTTAGGAATTGTTGGGAGAGTTCACTGACATCACCGTGGATGAACTACCTTGTTCGTTACCACCGATGAGGAGTGTGAATCATCACATTGATCTCATACCCGGAGCAAGTTTACCGAATAAAGCTGCGTACAGGTTGATGCCGCAGGATAATGAGGAGGTCAAAAGACAGGTACAGGATCTGCTGGATAAAGGATTGGTCAGAAAGAGTCTGAGTCCATGTGTTGTTCCGACAGTACTTAGTCCAAAGAAAGATGGAGGCTGGAGGATGTGTACCGACTCCAGAGTGATCAACAAAATCATCATCAGGTACAGATTCCCATTGCCGAGAATGGATGATCTGATGGATTTCCTGAGTGGGGCAAATTATTTTTCGAAAATTGATCTTAAGAGCGGATATCACCAGATTCGCATGAGGGAGGGAGATGAATGGAAGACAACATTCAAAACAAACGGAGGTTTGTACGAATGGTTGGTCATGCCGTTTGGCTTGACAAATGCGCTGAGCACATTCATGAAGTTGATGAATGAAGTCCTGAGGGAATTCATCGGGAAGTTTGTGGTCATATATCTGGATGATATATTAATCTACAACAAGACGAAGGTTGAGCATTTAAAGCATTTGGCCATTGTGATGAGAAGACTACAGCAGGAGAAGTTGTTGATAAACATGAAGAAGTGTTCCTTCATGCAGACAGAACTCATTTATTTGGGTTTTATTATTTCGGCAAATGAATTGAAGATGGATTCTGAAAAGGTGGAAGTGATCAAGAATTGGCCATCACCCAGAAATATTTTTGAGGTGAGGAGTTTTCATGGATTGGCTAGTTTCTATAGAAAATTCATTAGGAATTTTAGTGGAATTAGCACAGTGATGATGGACACCGTGAAAAAACGACATAAATTTTTTCATTGGTCAGCAGAGGCTGAGAAGAGCTTCAATCTGCTGAAGCGGAAGATCACAGAGAAACCAATTCGGGTGTTGCCTGATTTCCATAAGACATTTCAGGTGAAATGTGATGCAAGTGGGTATGCTGTAGGAGGGGTCTTGAGTTAGGATGACAGGCCAGTCGCATATTTCAGTGAGAAGTTGGATGACACAAAGCTGAAATACTGTACATATGATAAGGAATTTTATGCCATTATCCAGGCATTAAAGAAGTGGAGGCATTACTTGATCCCAAAGGAATTTGTTCTGTATAGTGATAATCATGCATTGCAGTTTGTGAGTCAACAGGATAAGTTGAACCAGAAGCATGCAAAATGGGTAGAGTATATGCAGAATTTCACATTTGTGATCAAACACATTTCAGGAACTGCTAACAAAGTGGCTGACGCTTTGAGCAGGAAATTCTTGTTGCTGCAGGAGTTTCGAGTCAAGACCTTGGGTTTTGAAAATCTCAAGGACATGTATGCCGGAGATGTAGATTTTTCATAAGCATACGAAGCAGCTGAGAATCCAATTCTTAGGGATCAGAGTCCTTGGATAGATTATATGATCCAGGAAGGATTGTTGTTCAGAAGCAATCAACTGTGCATTCCAAATTTCTCCATGAGGGAGAATCTGTTGAAAGAGAAGCACAACGGAGGCTTAGCAGGTCATTTTGGACATGACAAAATGTTCACAAGGCTGAGGGAATCATATTTTTGGCCGGGCATGCGAGCATATGTAAAGAGGTTTGTTGACAGGTGCAGAATTTGTTAGCATTCAAAAGGCCAAAAGAAAAATGCAGGTTTTTATCAGCCATTGCCCATACCGAAGAGGCCATGGGAGGCAATAAGTATGGATTTTGTGTTAGGATTGCCAAGGACACAGAGAGGGGTTGATTCCATATTTGTGGTGGTAGATAGGTTTTCAAAGATGGCACATTTTATTCCGTGTCAGAAGACCAGCGATGCGACCCACATCGCAAACTTTTTTTAAAGAGGTTGTTAGACTCCATGGATTGTCGAGGGGCATAGTCTTGGACAGGGATATGAAATTCATAGGTCATTTTTGAAGGATTCTATGGAAAAAGATAGCAACTAACTTGGCATTTAGTTCATATTACCATCTGCATATAGACGAACAGACCGAGGTGGTCAACAGAAGTCTGGGAGACTTGCTGAGGAGCTTGGTGATAGAGCACCATAGCAGCTGGGACAACGTATTGGCGTAGGCAGAGTTTGCGTACAATGATTCTGCGAATCAGAGTATAGGTAAAAGCCCATTTCAGATTTTGTATGGGACACAGCCAAGGGGATTTTCTGAACTCAAGGAGTCAGAATAGGCTGCAACTAGCAGTGCTAGCGCTGAAGAGTTCGCTGAGGTGATGAGAGAACTTCATAGTAAAGTGAAGCAGCGATTGCAAGACTCAAATCAGGAATACAAACGCAAAGCAGATCAACATCGGAGACAACTTTAGTTCGAAGTTGGCGATCTTATTCTGGCGCACTTGAGGAAAGAGAGGTTCCCAAGGGGAACATATAACAAGCTCAAAATGAGGAAAATTGGGCCATGCAAAGTCCTAAAGAAATTCATGGAGAACGCTTATGAGATTGATTTTCCGGATGGCATCGGGATATCTCCGATTTTTAATATTTTGGATTTATACCCATACAGGGTTGGAGAAGAAGAGGCTGGAACTGAAGAACCAGTGGTCCAGTGGTAGAAGCAATTACCAGTTGAAGAAAATCCGCAGATGGAGTGCATATTGGACAAGCGAGTCGGTAGAAAAACCAGACGAAAGCAATATTTTGAGTATCTGGTGAAATGGAAGAATCACCCAGTCAAAGATGCTAGATAGGAAGATGAAGCAGTGATACAGAAGCATGGATAGACTGTGCAGGAGCTCATGGACAGGAGCCCATGAAAATTTTCAAGCCAAGGAGTATGATGCAGGAGCAGCGCTCACTCATCAAGCGAGCCAGCGCGTGGAGCAGAAAGGACAGCTGGGCAATGCCAGCACACATTTTGAAATGCTTGGGAATTGTTGTGCGCTCTTTAATAAAGGCATTCATAAAGAAGCCCACTTGTATTGTAAAGGGGACCTTGAGCCTTTAAGCTCTCGTCCTTAGTAGATAAGAAGGCATTTAATAGATTTAATGTAAAGTAGATAGGATATTAAATTCTGAATTTAATAGCTTTAGAGATCGAGAGGGAAATGGGATATATACACCCTCCTTTGTACATTGTAACATATCGAGAGCATAGAGAACATTCAGGAGAGCAGAGCAAAGAAGTGTATGTAGAACCTCCATGTATAGATATTGAATTAATAGAAAAGCTTTGATTCAATTCCATGGTTGTGTTATTCTCTGTGTATTGATGATATTATGCCCATGAATGTTTGCTTCTTGTTATACATTTTCTTCTATATGTTGTGTATGTGATTTCATGGTTGGAGTGAAGTCAGAAAGAACAAAGAGTTAGTTTCAATTGTTTCTCTATCTTGAACCAAAGAATTCCTGCATGGAGTGCAGTTGAATTTGTCTGCAAGGAGTGCCTGACTGGAGGGTTCAAGTAGGGATAACTTTTGTGCTAAGCTCTCAGGAGTGTAGAATTGGCACCAGAGCCATCCAAGGTGTGCGCAGGCTAGATGAAGACTCAGAGTTGCGATTCTGATCAAAGAGTCGAAGGATTTCTTCTTCAGGAGTGAGCAGAATCAAAGACTTCATCACTTAGTCGTGATTGAAGATTTGTCGCAAAGGGTGCGTGCAAAAGTCCTTCCTGAGGGAGTTGAATTCGTGAAAGCTCAAGAAGGATAAGCCTTTTGGAGTTATCAAAGGACTGCACCGATAAGTTGTGCTGGAAGTGTTCGAGCAAGTGCTGGAAACTTGCGTGCAGTTGGACAGGACTTCGTGGAATATCGCTTGTTTCAATTTGCAATTCGAACGGACCATCGAAAATTCCCCAAGAAGAATCCGAGGCATTGGATATTGCGAAGGTGAAAGGAGGCTATAGTGAAGGAGTGGAAGAAGGTTCGAAGCTCAGGGGGAGCAGAAGCGTCGATCGGGATCGAGAGGAGCGTGGTTCTGGTCGTGGATCGACATATCGGGAGTTCGCGAGGTAAGACTCCAAATCTTCGAAGTAGAAGTCTCGATAGGGAAAGAGGCGACATTCCAATGATCGTGTGGATAGTGTGGGCCATAGTGAGGTAACATGACAGGTGACTTGGGATATTGGCGTCTCGATCATCGGAAGTCGAGGAAGGAATCACTTGGCTACGCGAGTAGAGAGAATCCGAGGAAGCGAGATCGCGAAGTGGTCGGCATCTCGACACATCAGATCTCGAGCGTTTGAACTCCGAGTGTTTAGTGCTCTGATCGGAGAAAGGCGATAGAGCGAAGTCCCGATAATGGAGGAAGAAGGTCAGTGTTGACTGACACATCTAGGGTCTCGGGGATCCGGGGAGGTAACGTGTAACGGTCAAACTCGCAAATAGCGAAGTTCCGATCCTCCGAAGGAAGAGATGAGGGTCGCGCAAGGTAGAATCTGTGGGTGCAGACTTTTCGATAGAGAAGTAGAAGAACCGTCGAGTTCTTCGGGCCGAGAGAAGAGAAGGTCCTAGTGATCGCGATCGTTCTCCGAGGAGTGGGGTAGATTGCCACCAAGTTGTCTTGTGATGGTCTATACCTTGGAAAACATGTTCCTAATTCCTTATGACAGATATCAAGCCCTAGAG
>JZKD02S1753082.1:11097-44314 GCA_000966675.3 Picea glauca
GTTAAAATCAGAAGCATTTAAATTGAGTGCCCCTAAGTGTATTGTTTTTGTTATAACTAGCACAACCGACTCGTGGCTGGAGAACGTCGAAAGGTATCGGCCACTGATAACACTCCACACACAGTAAAAACTCTCAGCCTAGTAATTAGTGATCTTAATGGCTAAGAGTTTTTACTGTGCGGGGAGTGTTATCAGTGGCCAATACCTTTCGGTGTTCTCGAGCCGCGAGTGGACGGTGCATGCCTGTAATAAGGATAAATTTGAAAAGAGAAGGGTTGCAAAATCATGGCTAAAGCCACCATGGCTTCAAACATTGTAAAATTCCACCCTATGCACGTCCTCGGACCAATGCTGAATGGAATGAATGCCAGTGGATGTTTTGCAGCCTGCGCAACTCCACTTGCAAACTTTTGAGGATTTAATTTGTTCACATTGTCACCCCAGAAGGCCTGATCATGGTGAATGGCCAAGATCGGTATCATTAACTCCATCCCTTATGGAAATTTAAGCTTTCCAAGCGTCATGGCTTTGTTAGTTCTTCTGATCAAAGAAACTACTGGCATAGCCTCCGAGACTCTTTCACAATCATGTCAACCTACAAAAATCAAAAGAGAAAACAATGGACATGGATAAACCATCATAGAATAACGATATAAGGGTTAAAACCATAATCATAGTTCAATATTGTGCGCCTAATCAAATCCCTGATCAAGGTAGCATACAAAGATTAAAATCGGGAGGTTCACAATCCCCATGTCACAGACAATTAAATATAGGATTATGAGACTGAGAGAGTATATCAGGTATTTAATCAGGTGGTAGTTAAATTGAGGAATATCTTACAATTCTTAGTCTGCTCAACTACCATCGATTTGGCCATAATATGAAATGCCCAGCCAACCATAATATGAAATGCCCTGCCAACCAGATGCCAACTACCATCCATCCAAAAAAGAAATATGCGTAAAATAAATAGCTGAGGAAGTGGAAGTGGATCTAGTAAGCTTGGACACCTACTCTACATCCATATTTTCCATTTATCTATAAAACAAAATAATTAGATGAGGTATTTGAACATGGCAAGATATTACCTTAATCACATAATCCATTGCTGATTACAATCACGTGTCAATCGATTGGACAAGATAGTAATTTTTAATCAGATTAAGTAAATGTGAAAAAGTAAACACAAAAACGTACGTCTTTATAAAAGCAAGGAAGTTATTATTTCAAATCAGAACCCTCCATTTAGTGTGATGACTAAGAATATTCTATCTACATTTGATCCTGTCCATAAAAAAGGAATTAAGGATTAAAAATGCATTAAATGTTCCCATCTCCAATAAGTGTACGCCTTTTGGCGTAATTAACCACTCTAACAATTGATAAGTGAATTCGATCCAATGAATTGACAGTGACAGTAAAGGTCAAAGACCCAAATGAAGAGTCCAAACATTTATGAATCAACGTAGAATATGAAGATCGTATTCATGTGATGTATAGCCATTCCTAAGCTTGTATGGTAAAGGATGTGGTAGTTGGAAAGGAAAGTTTATCTACATGTCCAAAAAAATTTCCAGTGAATTGATGAGCATCATGGTTAGGTACCTAGGTGTCTTGGTAGATGGAAGTATGTCCATAGGATGAGCAGTTTCTCATTCTTTACAGTCATGGTACTAGTCTTTGGCCCAAAGGTATGAGTGGTTCCCAACTGGTATGAGGTCCCAATTATATAGGTGAATGGAGGAGTACGAACATTTTTTGGTTCTGATATGGAAGCGAGTTACATTTTTCTCGATGGAGAGATGAAATTTTGATGGAAGACATAAGTTTGAGTTGGAATGGTAAGTAGGAAGAACAAGGATGTTGTTTTGGATTATAGCAAAAAGTTCAGTCCATGGGAAGCTGGTGATAGTGGAAGTTGGGAAGAAGCAGTAGAATGATTACAGACAAACAAGGTAAATTGTGTGAGTTGTGTTGGATAAGACAGACTCATGACCATTTGTTAATATGAGACAGACATCATTTTTATAGAAAGTCTATGATGTAATGTTTATTAATTCAATGTATTGGTCCTTGAAACGTTTGAGCTTGTACATGGTATCTCCATGGGATGGAGTATGTAATTTATGTACATGTATCTATATAACATGTAAAGGGCATATTGTTGTAATACATGGATAGGCATGCATACCCCTTTTTCGTNTAGAATATCCATAATGCTAGATTTAATGTTAGATTGCAAGAACAATTATATAATCTATTGGAAATGGTGTTGTATTATACGGTATGTTATCCTTATGTTCATCTATGGATATGGACTGTGGTAATGAGCTCCTGTTTTTCACTTTATTTAAATTTCTGCGGGTGAATTATGAGACGACCGTAAAAATGGTTAATGGAATGACTAGCATAAGCACATGCAATATGTCAATGGGATTTATTCTTACTAAGTGTTTTTGGTATATATATTTTTAAGGATATTAGGAAAAAACAAAGAGGAAACATACTCTTGAGAAGGAGAGGACTAATGTGGTTCCCTCAAATTTTAATTGGAAGACATATCATAGAATGTCAAATAAAAAATAAAACATGGGAGAGTAGACAAGATTGGACACACATAATTTTATTGAATAATTTAGTATTTACAATGGGTTGTGACTCCATTATATAGAGTTTGCAATTTGTTATCATATCTAACTTAATTTCAATATAGAAGGAGAGGTTGAAAGAATATCTCAAGTACACACCAAATTAGGACTCTTAGTTTGAGAGATACTCTCTCACAACCAACTATTTAACAACCTCTTAAATAATAGACTAAAAAAACTCGCATATAGATTGACTCTACCTCTCAATAACAAAATTCCTTATTAAACATAATATCCTCTCACATTATTAAAACAATTAGGAATTACATGTTCCAACACACCCCCTTAACGAGTACTTTTCTTAATCTATGTCATGTCTTTATTAAATCATATCATCATATTATATCATCTTCATTCTTTAACTTTCCTGATCTTCAAATTTTGTCTCTCATATGGTAAGGATTCATTATACTGCTTCATTTCACTCGCTTCCCCTCATCATAAATCACCTGGTATTTTTCAACTCACTCCTAGCCATTAAAATTCTCAAGTGGTTTCAAATGACCACAAACCATCACACCCAGTGGTTTCTAGCTGACCATGAACCTTGTACACAAGTAGTTTCATTTGACCACGAACCTTGCACACANGTAGTAGAACCATAAATTTAGAATTTTTCAGAAATTTGGAACTCTACTTTCACACCAAGACAATGGTGGATCTGGGAATGCTTCCTAAAGACCAAGAATCGAGGCAGGTTAAGCAGAGAATGGAGTCCCTTGAGGAGAAAAATGAGTTGCTTATGATTATGGTACAATGTCTAGTCAAATGCCATGGCAGATCCTTCTTCTTTTATTCAGGTGGTTAGATGCATACAAGGTATTCTTCAGCTATAGATCCCATGGACAACTCTGGCCTTTTATCTCCCCAGGATCCCATTTTAGCGGTTAATTCAATTTGAGGCTCTTATAGCTAAGTCCTATCTAAGGATTCTCTAACACAGACAATTGGATATCTCTTTCATAATTATCTAGTTAGTGGGTTACACATATTGTTAGTATATCAGTTGATCCAAAACTTTTCATGAGTTAAGTCTAACTCCAAAACTTGGCTTGGTTTCCCTCCATGGGTAGGAACTTAGTTATGCTTCTTTTTGTCTTTGTTTTTAATTCTAGTTATCTTTTTGTACTTCTTTTTTTTCCATGCGTTTATGTACATATTGTTAATATCTTAATATAATGTCTTACTTACAAAAAAAATAATCCATCTACTGAGATACATGGGTGTCATCCTTTGTATTGGCCAGTTCTCTAGGAATCATTTTCACCTACATGGTTCATCAACATGTTAAACTCTCCCTTAATCATACTTTGGTTTCTCACACTCTAAGATTACTCCATCTCATATTCCCCTTTTAATCGAAAATTTAACTTCTCCAACTCACCATCAAGCTTACATACAAGTCCACTTTCCACCCTCGTACCTATATGAGTAGTTGATTCTACAACTTGATGCCACATCCTATCTATTCATAAGATGGATACACGTTGCATGATTACATGGTCTACCATCACTCAATAGGGCTTACAAAACACATGGGGAAATTAGCTTTCCTATGGCTAAACTTGCACAACTTGAACCAAAAAACTTGAGGTGTCAGGCAAGGTATTTTTTAGGGTGAATTATAGCTAAAAGGAGAAATTTTAAGATAATTTGTTCAAGTTGGAAAATATTTTATATTATTTAAATATGTTATATTTCACCTTATCTAAAAATATTATTACTATTTTTAGATACAAATAGCCAAAATATATATCAGATGATGAATCACATTCACATATTTACAAAGGGAAAAGATAAATTTGGAATCATATTCGCTATGTTGGGCACAATATTTTTCCATAGCACTATGGAGAGAAGCAAAAGTAGGTCCAGTATTTTCACTAGTTTTCCTTCAGTAAGGGATCACTACCCATAGAAAATTAAGTTCCATGCTTGATCCAATTTTTTCCTATTTTTATATAATTTAATGAGTATATCTTTCTTTGCATTATATTAGGATCTAATACTCATTTTGTTGTTTAGTATACTATGTAACACCCTATTTTGATACTTGATCTCTTTTTTTTAAGCTTTTGTTGTTACAGTTTGGTGTTAAGAATATTTTGTGGTATGTCTAATACTCAGTTTATCATTTCATATAATATGTAAACCTTTATTTGATACTAGATATTTATTTTTAAGTTCTTTCTATTAGGGTTGATAGATGGTTAATTTTTGTGAAAAAAAGAAGATTAGTTAATCCATTAAGTAAATTGGGCAATTACAAACTCACATATAGTGTATTTCCTGCACATTCGTTTTCCATGGGTCATGTGGAGATTGTTTTGTACTAGTCATTTCGGGTACTAAATTTATTTAGAGCCTATGTAACCCTTGTTCTTCTTCGTTCTATTTATAAGAGATATTACAAAGATGGAAATGAGTCTTCCATTCACATCAATAAGTATATATCTTACTTTAATGTTAGAGTATTGAATTTTTTTATCAAGTTAAAGGATTATTAAATGCTCGCTTTATTTTCACTACTCTTAAGAGGGTATTTGAACTATTTAAATTGCACTTTTTTTTGTTCATGAAGGATTGGATCAATGTTTCTCACATGGTAGAGGATTTAATGTGACTATGAAAACTGCACTTGAAATAGATCATGAAAAAGTTGTACACAATTTGCTAGTATGGATATACTTGGGAATTTATATACACTATAACTTTTAATATAAATATAAATTTAAGGCTAGGGAAATATTTATATTTCGGTGCTACACAATATTTCAATTATTAGATTCATGGCATCACAATTTTTCAACTCTAGCAAAGTCTTAATTATATATGTTTCTAAGATGGTTGAATTGTGCTCATTGGTGAGAATTTAATACAGCTAATTTACGTAATTTTGGCATTTTCAATACTATATTTATGATGTGAGTTAAGTAGTGTAGATTGGTGAAAATTTATTAACAATTTAGATCCATCTTAGCTCCAGATTTATAAGTGAAAGGGTAAAATCCCTCAAAGTGAAAACCTTTCCTCAAGTTTAACAATGTACAATAAATTTGTAGTTGGAGAGATTTGATCTCTCTCATCATAAGTTTGGACCTAATATAACTCTAGACTAATTGTATTGAATTGATCTATTTCATGTATTGTTTACTATTATTATTTATGTGCAATTTATTTATTTTTATTACAACTTGTTATTTTAAAAAAAATTATCGTATTGAATTGATTTATGTCAATAAGTCTAGTTGTAAGAATGAATGCTATACAACATAAACCACTAATATATCAATAAAATWTTCTCAAACATTTTGTGAATMTACTAAACAAAAACTTGTAATTATGAACCATACTTATTCAATTTATTAACAATTTGTTCAAATTTTACTAAAATTTTATTTAATATTATTGTTAAGATCCAACTATGAATATTTCTATATTTCACTTGATCAATTAGTTTTTCACTTTATTTTATGAGGAAGGGAAAATTCAGTTTAATCATATAAATCTTATTATAAGTGGAAATTGTCTACATTAATTGGTGGCTTTCATTCATCATTGTGATATTTCTATCAAAGTCCAAACAAGTCCCAAATATAATAGGAATTAAGTGTTGGGTGGTGACAACACCCACCTTGTGGCTGCAATACAATTGGAGGACTGTCTGGCATTTGGCTTTGCATTGCCTTGAAAACACTTGAGACTTTCTTTGTTTAAATGTAGAAGCCGGTGAGGAGCTTCTTGAGACTTGCGTATTTGTTTCTCCATTTGGCTGAGAAATAAAAATATCATTTCCCCCATTTTGTTCTACCTTGTTGTATGATGTGTTATCATTTTTTTCATTTTTTTCTCTCTATTCACTAATTATGGTTGCAATCTTTGATCCCAACAAGTGATATCAGATCAAGGTTGTCGTGAGCAGATCAACAAGTGGTATCATATCAAGGTTGTCATTAGTAGAGGAGAGACAGGTGTAGGAAGACTCGTATAGGGGTAGTGAAGAGGCCCCAATTCATGCCTTTACCCTTGCGCAATGGTTTAATTTGTGAAGTGGGATGGGGACATGGAAGTAGAGGATAGATCCTAGAAGAAGAGGAGTTCCAAGTTCTGAGGTCACTAGTTGGATCCAAGCTACAAAAAGAACATTCAAGCCATCAAGAGGATTGTTGGTACTCACTGCTACAAGAATCGTGAGGAGACAGACTCTGGCAACAAGAACCCTACAATTTTTGGATGGTTGGATAATCTTTAAAGAAAAACCATGGAGGGATTGAGAGAGCTTGAGGCAGTGGGGCACATGGGAGGATGAAATGATAGGGGATGAAGTAAGAACCTACATGGTCGTAAGGGGTCAATGTTAAGGAAAAGGTAGAGGTGATGTAGGTGCCATTAAATGAAATCCCTCCAAAAGGAAGAGTAGACCACCCATCAAGGTTACAGTCATTTGATTCGTTGCATGTTGGTGGAATATAGACCTATTGCAACGAGGATTTTGAAATGTGCATTCAAAACCTAAGAATATTTGAAGAATATTAAGGTTGGATGACCTGCAATCGATCACAAGTAGGATGGGTTTTTCATATGTTTATCTCACCACTAGCTATAAGATCGTCATGTGGCATGATCCAGTAGAAATATATGTGAGAAGACGTAATAATCAATGTCTCATTTAATAGAAAAGGTATTTTGATAGAGTTGGACAACACCAAGTTGTGGGCATCTTGTTATAGCCATGATGTTGTGGTGAGCATTTTGGCAATTGAATTATGGTGACGAAAGAGAGGAGTTGGTGGTATATTTAAGGACACAAATCGAAGTATTGATTATGAAACATGGTGATCCAGGTGGATATCACTGGCCACCGACCTTTTCCAACTGGCTCAAAACAATTTTCTAGCATTTTTTGCAATTTACTATTTTTAGCAGTTTTAATTTCTGGGGCCATTTTGAGTGCCTAAATGAATATTTTTAGGGATTGATATTCTCAATGATTTATGATGACATTTTTGAGCCCAAAAAATGAATCTTATCGATGATACCTTTCCAACGGGCTATCATACACTTAAAACAAAGATCTTATGCAAAAGTTACGACCTCAGGAAGTTGATGTACTAACTTACCCAGATGGGGCTCACATGACTTTTGGTGCTTCATCTCCTAGGGTTAGGTTTTTGGATGTCTAGGGTTTTTGGAAGTCCTGTTTATTGTAAAAATTCCTTCAAAGCCTCATTGTACTCATCTTCTTGCGAATGAGCACAATCGTCACATCTCTTCTCGGAGCCGCCACCATTCTAGCAAGATTGTTTCCGCTGCATTTTACACATTCAACTTATTTCCTTATTGAATATAAAACCATTTTTACTGTATCTTTTTTATTTTGTGTTAAGCACCTATTATTAATCTGTACTCATTTTTTTCTTCTCATAAAATACAGATCAGTGGTATTAGAGTGGTCTTCTCCTTATCGTCTTAATGCATGTCCCCAATGAGGTCGAAGTACAAAGAGTTGGGTCTCGAGCTTGTTTCTCTTGAGGAAAAAATCTCTCGCATGCCCAAGCGAACTCTTATGGAAGGAGAAAATAAAGATGAAGGGATAGGATATCCTTTCAAAATGTTGATTGAGGAAGCTCTCATGCAACAAAGGAATGATATGATGGATAGTTTCGCACAAATCCTTTGGTGGCTACCAACAAGCGGTGCATCTTCTTCGAGCAGAGGTGCCACCCCCTTAAAGGTACACATAAACTTTGATATTCCTATATTTGAAGGTCAAATAGACACAGATGTTGTAGACAAATGGTTGAATCTACTAGAAGGGTATTTTTATGTCCATAACTTTTCGAATAGAGAAAAGATTACTTTTGCACTCCTCAAAGCCATTCCCCATTTCAAAGATTGGTGGGAAAATTTCTATGAGAAAAATGAAGCAGAGGAACCATCATTATTTATAGTCATGGCCACCTGGGAATCCTTCAGGGATGCTATTAAAGAAAAATACTACCCTGTCAGAGTTATGACGACTTGTATACCAAATGGACCACATTGCGGCAAGAAAGAGACCAAGCAGTGCCAGATTTCACAAATATCTTCGATACCTTGCGCACCAAGATGGGTATCAAAGATTCGGAGAGACATTTGGTGCTCAAGTATCGTGACACTCTGCATAGATACATACATAATGAAATGAAATTTCTAGACATCTCATCCTTGGGCATGGCCTACCAATATGCCATCAAAATCGAGCAGAAGCTCAAAAAAAAGATGTGACAATTTGGGCCTCGGAACCCCGCACAAAAAAATCCAAGAAAGGGCGGACCCAAACCACATAACAAAGGACAGAGAAAAGATGGACAGTATCAGGACAACCAGTCCAAGCCGCAAGCAAAGAAGGACATCGGAAAAACAAATAAGGATACCTGGAAGTGGTGTGAATTCCATAAGAGCCCTTGGCATAACACTGTTGATTTTTGTTCAAAGAAGTCATTGGTGGCCAAAGTGAAATCCTCTGAATTAGATGCGGGTTCTGACTCTGAGCCAGAACTAGAAAGGGGAAGATGTATCATTGACGCAGAACCTAGTGCCACTGTTGCTACCACCAAGCTCTATCCTGGTGAACCAGACAAGCCAAAAGAAGGAGAACGCCTCTTCCATTCATAGATGTGGGTAAGAGGCACCCCGCTGCACTTCATTGTTGATAGCAGTAGCCAGAAGAACCTCATATCAGCATAAGTCATCAAGTGAATGGCCCTGTCGACAATGCCGCATCCAAAACCCTACACCATTGGATGGCTCCGCCAAGGAAGAGATCTTCACATTAGCCAACAGTGTCGACTGTCATATTGCATCAAGCCCTTCAAAGACAAGGTATTGTGTGATGTTGCTCCTCTCGAAGTTTGTAATGTTCTTTTGCANCAAAACAATTTTCTAGCAATTTTTGCAATTTACTATTTTTAGCAGTTTTAATTTCTGGGGCCATTTTGAGTGCCTAAATGAAGATTTTTAGGGATTGATATTCTCAATGATTGATTATGACATGTTTGAGCCCAAAAAATTAATCTTATCGACAATACCTTTCCAACGGGCTATCATGCACTTAAAACGAAGATCTTATGCAAAAGTTACGACCTCTGGAAGTTGATGTACTAACTTACCCAGATGGGGCTCACATGAATTTTGGTGCTTCATCTCCTAGGGTTAGGTTTTTGGATGTCTAGGGTTTTTGGAAGTCCTGTTTATTGTAAAAATTCATTCAGAGCCTCATTGTACTCATCTTCTTGCAAATGAGCACAATCGTCACATCTCTTCTCGGAGCCGCCACCATTCTAGCAAGATTGTTTCCGCTGCATTTTACACATTCAACTTATTTCCTTATTGAATAGAAAACCATTTTTACTGTATCTTTTTTATTTTGTGTTAAGCACCTATTAATAATCTGTACTCATTTTTTTCTTCTCATAAAATATAGATCAGTGGTATTAGAGTGGTCTGCTCATTATCGTCTTAATGCATGTCCCCAATGAGGTCGAAGTACAAAGAGTTGGGTCTCGAGCTTGTTTCTCTTGAGGAAAAAATCTCTCGCATGCCCAAGAGACCTCTCATGGAAGGAGAAAATAAAGATGAAGGGATAGGATATCCTTTCAAAATGTTGATTGAGGAAGCTCTCATGCAAAAAAGGAATGAGATGATGGATAGTTTCGCACAAATCCTTTGGTGGCTACCAACAAGCGATGCATCTTCTTCGAGCAGAAGTGCCACCCCCTTAAAGGTACACATAAACTTTGATATTCCTATATTTGAAGGTCAAATAGACACAGATGTTGTAGACAAATGGTTGAATCTACTAGAAGGGTATTTTTATGTCCATAACTTTTCGAATAGAGAAAAGATTACTTTTGCACTCCTCAAAGCCATTCCCCATGTCAAAGATTGGTGGGAAAATTTCTATGAGAAAAATGAAGCAGAGGAACCATCATTATTTATAGTCATGGCCACCTAGGAATCCTTCAGGGATGCTATTAAAGAACAATACTACCCTGTCAGAGTTATGACGACTTGTATACCAAATGGACCACATTGCGGCAAGAAAAAGACCAAGCAGTGCCAGATTTCACAAATATCTTCGATACCTTGCGCACCAAGATGGGTATCAAAGATTCGGAGAGACATTTGGTGCTCAAGTATCGTGACACTCTGCATAGATACATACATAATGAAATGAAATTTCTAGACATCTCATCCTTGGGCATGGCCTACCAATATGCCATCAAAATCGAGCAGAAGCTCAAAAAAAAGATGTGACAATTTGGGCCTCGGAACCCCGCACAAAAAAATCCAAGAAAGGGCGGCCGCAAACCACATAAAAAAGGACAGAGAAAAGATGGATAGTATCAGGACAACCAGTCCAAGCTGCAAGTAAAAAAGGACATCGGAAAAACAAAGAAGGATACCCGGAAGTGGTGTGAATTCCATAAGATCCCTTGGCATAACACTGTTGATTGTTGTTCAAAAAAGTCATTGGTGGCCAAAGTGAAATCCTCTGAATTAGATGCGGGTTCTGACTCTGAGCCAGAACTAGAAAGGGGAAGATGTATAATTGACGCAGAACCTAGTGCCACTGTTGCTACCACCAAGCTCTAGCCTGGTGAACCAGACAAGCCAAAAGAAGGAGAACGCCTCTTCCATTCATAGATGTGGGTAAGAGGCACCCCGCTGCACTTCATTGTTGATAGCAGTAGCCAGAAGAACCTCATATCAGCATAAGTCATCAAGTGAATGGCCCTGTCGACAATGCCGCATCCAAAACCCTACACCATTGGATGGCTCCGCCAAGGAAGAGATCTTCACATTAGCCAACAGTGTCGACTGTCATATTGCATCAAGCCCTTCAAAGACAAGGTATTGTGTGATGTTKCTCCTCTCGAAGTTTGTAATGTTCTTTTGCACCAACCTTATTTATGGAAATATCATGATGTATATGAGTCTAGGCCTCATAGTGTTATTATTACTTTAAACATGAAATTGTACAGGATGCCCAAGGCAGTCCCACCTAGTGTTATTTTCTTGATCTCTGCTAAGAAATGTAGGAAGTTCATCTCTTAGACAGGGAATTTGTCTTCTTCGTGATTCGCTCTCAGAATAAGCGAAAGATCAAAGCCACATCCAGGGTCTCTGCAACCAACCTCTCCANCATAGATGTGGGTAAGAGGCACCCCGCTGCACTTCATTGTTGATAGCAGTAGCCAGAAGAACCTCATATCAGCATAAGTCGTCAAGTGAATGGCCCTGTCGACAACGCCGCATCCAAAACCCTACACCATTGGATGGCTCCGCCAAGGAAGAGATCTTCACATTAGCCAACAATGTCGACTGTCATATTGCATCAAGCCCTTCAAAGACAAGGTATTGTGTGATGTTGCTCCTCTCGAAGTTTGTAATGTTCTTTTGCACCAACCTTATTTATGGAAATATCATGATGTATATGAGTCTAGGCCTCATAGTGTTATTATTACTTTAAACATGAAATTGTACAGGATGCCCAAGGTAGTCCCACCTAGTGTTATTTCCCTGATCTCTGCTAAGAAATGTAGGAAGTTCATCTCTTAGACAGGGAATTTGTCTTCTTTGTGATTCGCTCTCAGAATAAGCGAAAGATCAAAGCCACATCTAGGGTCTCTGCAACCAACCTCTCCACAGAGTAGAAGTAAGTAGATAAGGTCGTGGATGAATACTCATATATCTTCTCCTCACCTATTGAGGTACCTCTGCATTGCCAGGTCAAGCACCCCATTGATCTGACCCCAGGCGCACCATTGCCCAATGGGCCAGTCTATCGCCACTCTTTGTTAGAGAATGAGGAGATGAAGTGAGAGATCCAAGAACCACTCCACAAGGGGCACATCCTTCCTATATCCTCACCTTGAGGGAGCCCAATCGTGCTGGTACAGAAGAAATATGGAACTTGGGGACTCTGCATCGATTACCGGGCTCTAAATAAAATCACAGTTAGAAACCGGTAGCCGATTCCTCGAATCAACGACCTACTTGATCAACTCACGAGGGCCAAATACTTCAGTAAGATTGATCTGAAGTATGGCTATGACTAGGTCCCGATAGAACAGATAGATGTATGGAAAATCACCTTCAAGTCAAAGGAAGGCCTTTTTGAATGGTTGGTCATGCCCTTTGGTTTGAAAAATTCCCCAACCACTTTCATGAGAATGATGGATGATATCCTGTGACCATTCACCAATACTTTTGTAGTGGTGTATCTGGATGACATTCTTGTTTACAACAAGACTTGGGCCGAACACTTGTCGCATATTCAATAGGTTTTNTAAGAAATGTAGGAAGTTCATCTCTTAGACAGGGAATTTGTCTTCTTCGTGATTCGCTCTCAGAATAAGCGAAAGATCAAAGCCACATCCAGGGTCTCTGCAACCAACCTCTCCACAGAGTATAAGTAAGTAGATAAGGTCGTGGATGAATACTCATATA
Source organism: Picea glauca (assembly GCA_000966675.3). Lineage (NCBI taxonomy): Eukaryota > Viridiplantae > Streptophyta > Pinopsida > Pinales > Pinaceae > Picea > Picea glauca. The sequence continues at coordinate 24,243 of JZKD02S1753082.1, forward strand.
TCTTCTCCTCACCTATCGAGGTACCTCTGCATTGCCAGGTCAAACACCCCATTGATTTGACCCCAGGCGCACCATTTCCCAATGGGCCAGTCTATCGCTGCTCTTTGTTAGAGAATGAGGAGATGAAGCGAGAGATCCAAGAACCACTCCACAAGGGGCACATCCTTCCTATCTCCTCACCTTGCGGGAGCCCAATCGTGATGGTACAGGAGAAATATGGAACCTGGGGACTCTGCATCGATTACTGGGCTCTAAATAAAATCACAGTTAGAAACCAGTAGCGGATTCCTCGAATCAACGACCTACTTGATCAACTCACGAGGGCCAAATACTTCAGTAAGATTGATCTGAAGTATGGTTATGACTAGGTCCCGATAGAATAGATAGATGTATGGAAAATCACCTTCAAGTCAAAGGAAGGCCTTTTTGAATGGTTGGTCATGCCCTTTGGTTTGAAAAATTCCCCAACCACTTTCATGAGGTTGATGGATGATATCCTGTGACCATTCACCAATACTTTTGTAGTGGTGTATCTGGATGACATTCTTGTTTACAACAAGACTTGGGCCGAACACTTGTCGCATATTCAATAGGTTTTGCAGACCCTGTGGCAGCATAAGCTATATGTCAACTTGGAAAAATTCTCCTTCGACATGGACATGGTCCATTACCTAGGCTACAACATTGATCAACATGGCGTACATGTGTATACAACCAAGATCCAAGTCATCTGTGACTGGCCAGCCCCAACCACACCCACTGAGCTTCAGAGCTCTTTGGGCCTTGCCAATTTCTACCGCAGGTTCATGCTGGGATTCTCCCATATTGCAAGGGCCCTCAGCCAAATAACCAGGGGTGGTGGTAAGGAGAGATTTGTGTGGGGTCNGTTTGTAATGTTCTTTTGCACCAACCTTATTTATGGAAATATCATGATGTATATGAGTCTAGGCCTCATAGTGTTATTATTACTTTAAACATGAAATTGTACAGGATGCCCAAGGCAGTCCCACCTAGTGTTATTTTCTTGATCTCTGCTAAGAAATGTAGGAAGTTCATCTCTTAGACAGGGAATTTGTCTTCTTCGTGATTCGCTCTCAGAATAAGCGAAAGATCAAAGCCACATCCAGGGTCTCTGCAACCAACCTCTCCAGAGAGTAGAAGTAAGTAGATAAGGTCGTGGATGAATACTCATATATCTTCTCCTCACCTATCGAGGTAACTCTGCATTTCCAGGTCAAGCACCCCATTGATCTGACCCCAGGCGCACCATTTCCCAATGGGCCAGTCTATCGCCGCTCTTTGTTAGAGAATGAGGAGATGAAGCGAGAGATCCAAGAACCACTCCATAAGGGGCACATCCTTCCTATCTCCTCACCTTGCAGGAGCCCAATCGTGCTAGTACAGAAGAAATATGGAACCTGGGGACTCTGCATCGATTACTGGGCTCTAAATAAAATCACAGTTAGAAACCGGTAGCCGATTCCTCGAATCAACGACCTACTTGATCAACTCACGAGGGCCAAATACTTCAGTAAGATTGATATGAAGTATGGCTATGACTAGGTCCCGATAGAACAGATAGATGTATGGAAAATCACCTTTAAGTCAAAGGAAGGCCTTTTTGAATGGTTGGTCATGCCCTTTGGTTTGAAAAATTCCCCAACCAATTTCATGAGGATGATGGATGATATCCCGTGACCATTCACCAATACTTTTGTAGTGGTGTATCTAGATGACATTCTTGTTTACAAAAAGACTTGGGCCGAACACTTGTCGCATATTCAATAGGTTTTGCAGACCCTGTGGCAGCATAAGCTATATGTCAACTTGGAAAAATTCTCCTTCGACATGGACATGGTCCATTACCTAGGCTACAACATTGATCAACATGGCGTACATGTGTATAAAACCAAGATCCAAGTCATCTGTGACTAGCCAGCCCCAACCACACCCACTGAGCTTCGGAGCTCTTTGGGCCTTGCCAATTTCTACCGCAGGTTCATGATGGGATTCTCCCATATTGCAAGGGCCCTCAGCCAAATAACCAGGGGTGGTGGTAAGGAGAGATTTGTGTGGGGTCAGTCCCAACAACAAGTGTTCCATGATTTGAAGTAGTGCTTNGAGGGCCAAATACTTCAGTAAGATTGATCTGAAGTATGGCTATGACTAGGTCCCGATAGAACAGATAGATGTATGGAAAATCACCTTCAAGTCAAAGGAAGGCCTTTTTGAATGGTTGGTCATGCCCTTTGGTTTGAAAAATTCCCCAACCACTTTCATGAGAATGATGGATGATATCCTGTGACCATTCACCAATACTTTTGTAGTGGTGTATCTGGATGACATTCTTGTTTACAACAAGACTTGGGCCGAACACTTGTCGCATATTCAATAGGTTTTGCAGACCCTGTGGCAGCATAAGCTATATGTCAACTTGGAAAAATTCTCCTTCGACATGGACATGGTCCATTACCTAGGCTACAACATTGATCAACATGGTGTACATGTGTATACAACCAAGATCCAAGTCATCTGTGACTGGCCAGCCCCAACCACACCCACTGAGCTTCGAAGCTCTTTGGGCCTTGCCAATTTCTACCGCAGGTTCATGCTGGGATTCTCCCATATTGCAAGGGCCCTCAGCCAAATAACCAGGGGTGGTGGTAAGGAGAGATTTGTGTGGGGTCAGTCCCAACAACAAGTGTTCCATGATTTGAAGTAGTTCTTGTGCTCATCCCCAATACTTTCACTAACATACCTACAACAACCCTTTGAGATCGAAACGGATGATTCAGACTATGCAGTGGGCATCGTTCTCACTGAGCATGGCCACCCCGTGGCCTATCATAGTGAGACACTATCAGATGATGTTTGTAAGTACCCTACTTATGACAAAGAAATGTACTCCATTGAGAAATCCTATGGAGACATTACATTCTTGGGAAGGAGATAGTCATCCACACTAATCATAAGCCACTGCAGTTCATGCAGACACAAGGAAAATTGCAGAAGAATCGCCATCAAAAGTGGTCCACATACTTTCAACAATTCCACCTCAAAATCAAGTATAAAACATGAAACACCAATCACATCATTGATTGACTTAGTAGACCGCCAGTCGCGACACTCACCACAGTGCTAGAATCTTGCAACCATGAAACCTCTAGATGGCCCCAACTCTATGATATAGACTTAGACTTCGCCACCACCTACCAAATGTTGGGTGAAAACACAGTTGTCAATCATTTCCATCTTTAGGATGGGTTGTTGTTTTGTTTAGGCCATATATGTGTTCCATCAAATGAGTGAGCGAAGATGATCTGGGAAGCGCACTATAGTCAGGTGGTAGGACACTTCGGCATTGAAAAGAAAGTGGTGATGCTACAAAAACATTTCTACTAGCCAAAACTTCGACAAGAGATCAACAAGTATATCAAGTCCTGCATTGCATGTGCTATTGCCAAACCGACCACTAAGAAACATGACATGTACACCCCTCTTCCTACTCCCGACAATCCATGGGAATCCATATCAATGGACTACATGTCATACCTCCCATCCACCAAGCGGGGAAATGATTGTGTTTTTGTGGTTGTTGATTTCTTTTCTAAGATGGCGATTCTAGTTTCCTACAAGAATAAAATCACAACAGAGGCCACTGCCAANGAGAGATTTGTGTGGGGTCAGTCCCAACAACAAGTGTTCCATGATTTGAAGTAGTGCTTGTGCTCATCCCCAATACTTTCACTAACATACCTACAACAGCCCTTTGAGATCGAAATGGATGATTCAGACTATGTGGTGGGCATCGTTCTCACTGAGCATGGCCACCCCGTGGCCTATCATAGTGAGACACTATCAGATGATGTTTGTAAGTACCCTACTTATGACAAAGAAATGTACTCCATTGCGAAAGCCTATCGCCAGTGGAGACATTACATTCTTGGGAAGGAGACAATCATCCACACTAATCATAAGCCACTGCAGTTCATGCAGACACAAGGAAAAATGCAGAAGAATCGCCATCAAAAGTGGTCCACATACTTTCAACAATTCCACCTCAACATCAAGTATAAAACATGAAACACCAATCACATCATTGATTGACTTAGTAGACCGCCAGTCGCGACACTCACCACAGTGCTAGAATATTGCAACCATGAAACCTCTAGATGGCCCCAACTCTATGATATAGACTTAGACTTCGCCACCACCTACCAAATGTTGGGTGAAAACACAGTTGTCAATAATTTCCATCTTTAGGATGGGTTTTTTTTTTGTTTAGGCCATATATGTGTTCCATCAAATGAGTGAGCAAAGATGATCTGGGAAGCCCACTATAGTCAGGTGGTAGGACACTTCGGCATTGAAAAGAAAGTGGTGATGCTACAAAAACATTTCTACTAGCCAAAACTTCGACAAAAGATCAACAAGTATATCAAGTCCTGCATTGCATGTGCTATTGCCAAACCGACCACTAAGAAACATGGCATGTACACCCCTCTTCCTACTTCCGACAATCCATGGGAATCCATATCAATGGACTACATGTCAGACCTCCCATCCACCAAGCGGGGAAATGATTGTGTTTTTGTGGTTGTTGATTTCTTTTCTAAGATGGCGATTCTAGTTTCCTACAAGAATAAAATCACAACAGAGGCCACTGCCAAGCTCTTCTTTGAACAATTCTGGGTACATTTTTGAATCCCACAAACCATTGTCTCAGATTGGGATAGTCGATTTCTCAGCACATTTCGCTCGAGCCTCTAGTCATTGTTGGACAAGCTCACAAAATCCATGGCCTTCCACCCCTAGACAGATGGTCAAACCGAGGTCGTAAATTGAATGATTGTGCATATCCTTCACATGTATAATTAAAATCACCCTTGCAAATGGGATGAGAGCCTTCCCTATGTCCAACATAGCTACAACCGAGCCCTTCATATCTCCACTGACCACAGTCCCTTTTAGGTGGGGTTGGGATTCCAACCATTGGGTCCCATAGATGTTGCACTTCCCCTTGCGGTCACCTTGACCAACTCATCTCTTTCTCAAAATGAAGTCGTCAAAGCCACCCATTTCATTGAGTGGATCTAACACATCCACCAACAGGTTTAGGATATCCTACATAAGTCCAATGAAAAGTACAAACAACGCTATGATCAACATCGGGTGCCACATAAGTTTCAGGTGGGCGAAAAATTTTGGTTGCACTTGCAGAAAGAACACCTTACAAGACCCCATCAGAATCTTTTCCCACTCCGTTATGGGACATACACCATCACCAAGGCCATGGGGGATAATTATTTTGAGCTCAATATTCCTCCTTTCCTTGGCCTACAACCAATGTTCAACGTGGATCTCCTTCGCCCTTATTTCCCACTATTATTGGACATCTCAGACATAGCAAAATAGCTGACACCAAAAGATCTCAACCCCGACTCCATATAAAATGCATCCAGTGATCATATTTTGGACACACATATCAAGGGGTCTCAACAACAAATGATCCAGCTTTATCTAGTCATCAAAGTAGGGTAGCTCCTGCACCAAGGCAAGTGGCTCACCCAGGGCCAAATTCAGCAGAAATTTCCTCATCTGATGGGGGAACTCAACACAATGGATACCATTGCTTTCTAAGGAGGGAGGATTTATCCAAGTGGATATCGGTGGCCACCCACATTTTTCGACTGGCTCAAAACAGTTTTCTGGCAATTTTGTCAATTTACTATTTTTAGCAGTTTTAACTTTCGGGGCCATTTTGAAGGCCTAAATGAAGGTTTTTCGGGATATATATTCTCAANCTCAAGTGGTTTCAAATGACCACAAACCATCACACCCAGTGGTTTCTAGCTGACCATGAACCTTGTACACAAGTAGTTTCAGTTGACCATGAACCTTGCACACAAATGGTTTCATCTCACCAAGAAATTCACACACAAATGGTTTCATATGACCACAAACCTTGCACACAAATGGTTTCAGATGACCATGAACCATCATGATGTGGAAAGTAATTTATAGTGCACACTCTCTCTTGGTATTTCTTCACTATGAGCTTCATCCTCGAACTTTATTATTCTTTTTGTGCCTACAGAAAATTGATTAACTTGAACGGATTCTTCCTCTTGTACCTGCAAACAATTGATAATTAATTTATATATAAAAATAAATGCATCTACCCTAGATAGGGTGCCAACTTTCCATCATGTAATCACTGTAAGGGAGGTGGCATTATCAAATGTCTCTTCATCCCAACGTCCCCCATGTGCCAAGGTTAATGGTCACCCTACAACAACTTTCTTGGCCAAATGAGAGGGTAATGGAGGGTATGATCCAAATGGATCTCACATGAAGCAGAGTGATGAAGGTTCTTATGATAGCTCAGGGAATTGATATTTTGGTACTACTGGAACTCACAAACATGATGGATATTAGTAGATTCAGGATAAAGAAAGGTGATTTTTCGAACTTCAGTGTTCCTGTTCTCTGTTGTGTTCTTGATTTCTAGTTTAGGTTGATTACAGACAGATGCTTTGACCCTACTTATGTTTGGTTGGATTCTCTTCCCTTTCCTTTTGATCACATAGCTCCTCATTGTAGCAGCTCCAGTTGCACCCCTACTCGCCAAACGTGTGCAACAAAGGATGTTTTTGAAGAAACAAATTTCTATCATGAGTTTGTCCCGCAAGAGGATCGTGACACCATGCCAACATTGGAGGAATAAGTTAGGATGAACAGGGCCTATAAGGAATATGAGGAAGTGGAAGAATAGGTGGACGGTATTATTCCTGACCTAGGTTGTAGTAGAACCATAAATTTAGAATTTTTCAGAAATTTGGAACTCTACTTTCACACCAAGACAGTGGTGGATTTGGGAATGCTTCCTAAAGACCAAGAATCAAGGCAGGTTAAGCAGAGAATGGAGTCCCTTAAGGAGAAAAATGAGTTGCTTATGATTATGGTACAATGTCTAGTCAAATGCCATGGCAGATCCTTCTTGTTTCATTCAGGTGGTCAGATGCATACAAGGTATTCTCCAGCTACAGATCCCATGGACATCTCTAGCCCTGTAGCTCCCTAGGATCCCATTTTAATGGTTAATTCAATTTTAGGCTCTTATAGCTAAGTCTTATCTAAGGATTCTCTAACACAGACAATTGGATATCTCTTTTATAATTATCTAGTTAGTGGGTTACACATATTGTTAGTATATCAGTTGATCCAAAACTTTTCATGAGTTAAGTCTAACTCCAAAACTTGGCTTGGTTTCCCTCCATGGGTAGGAACTTAGTTATGCTTATTTTTGTCTTTGTTTTTCATCCTAGTTATTTTCTTGTACTTCTTTTTTAGCATGCGTTTATGTACATACTGTTAATATCTTAATATAATGTCTTACTTACAAAAAAATTAATCCATCTACTGAGATACATGGGTGTCATCCTTTGTATTGGCCAGTTCTCTAGGAATCATTTTCACCTACATGATTCATCAACATGTTAAACTCTCCCTTAATCATACTTTGGTTCCTCACACTCTAAGATTACTCCATCTCATATTTCCCTTTTAATCGAAAATTCAACTTCTCCAACTCACCATCAATCTTACATACGAGTCCACTTTCCACCCTCATACCTATATTAATAGTTGATTCTACAACTTGATGCCACATCCTATCTATTCATAAGAGGGATACATGTTGCATGATTACATGGGCTACCATTACTCAATAGGGCTTACAAAACACATGGGGAGCTTTCCTATGGCTAAACTTGCACAACTTGAACCAAAAACCTTGGGGTGTCAGGCAAGGTATTTTTTAGGGGTGAATTATAGCTAAAAGGAGAAATTTTAGGATAATTTGTTCAAGTTGGAAAATATTTTATATTATTTAAATATGTTATATTTCGCCTTATCTTAAATTATTATTATTATTTTTAGATACAAATAACCAAAATATATGTCAGATGATGAATCACATTCACATATTTTCAAAGGGAAAAGATAAATTTGGAATCATATTCGCTATGTTGGGCACAATTTTTTTCCATAGCACTATGGAAAAAAGAAAAGTAGGTCCAGTATTTTCACTAGTTTTCTTTCAGTGAGGGATCACTGCCCATAGAAAATTAAGTTCCATGCTTGATCCAATTTGTTCCTATTTTTATATAATTTAATGAGTATATCTTTCTTTGCATTATATTAGGATCTAATACTCATTTTATTGTTTAGTATACTATGTAAAACCCTATTTTGATACTTGATCTCTTTTTTTTAAGCTTTTGTTGTTACAATTTGGGGTTAAGAATATTTTGTGGTATGTCTAATACTCAGTTTATCATTTCATATACTACGTAAACCCTGATTTGATACTAGATATTTATTTTTAAGTTCTTTCTATTAGGGTTGATAAATGGTTAATTTTTGTGAAAAAAAGAAGATTAGTCAATCCATTAAGTAAATTGGGCAATTACAAACTCACATATAGTGTATTTCCTACACATTCGTTTTCCATGGCGCATGTGGAGATTATTTTGTACTAGTCATTTAGGGTACTAACTTTATTTAGAGGCTATGTAACCCTTGTTCTTCTTCGTTCTATTCATAAGAAATATTACAAAGATGGAAATGAGTCTTCCATTCACATCAATAAGTATATATCTTACTTCAATGTTAGAGTATTGAATTTTTTTTATCAAGTTAAAGGATTATTAAATGATCGCTTTATTTTCACTACTCTTAAGAGGGTATTTGAACTATTTAAATTGCACTTTTTTTTATTCGTGAAGGATTAGATCAATGTTTCTCACATGGTGGAGAATTTAAAGTGAGTATGAAGAATGTACTTGAAATAGATCATGAAAAAGTTGTACACAATTTGCTAGTATGGATATACTTGGGAATTTATATACACTATAACTTTTAATATAAATATAAATTTAAGGCTAGGGAAATATTTATATTTAGGTGCTACACAATATTTCAATTATTAGAGTCACGGTATCACAATTTTTCAACTCTAGCAAAGTATTAATTATATATGTTTCTAAGATGGTTGAATTGTGCTCATTGGTGAGAATTTAATACACCTAATTTACGTAATTTTTGCATTTTCAAGACTATATTTATGATGTGAGTTAAGTAGTGTAGATTGGTGAAAATTTATTAACAATTTAGATCCATCTTAGCTCCAGATTTATAAGTGAAAGGGTAAAATCCCTCAAAGTGAAAACCTTTCCTCAAGTTTAACAATGTACAATAAATTTGTAGTTGGAGTGATTTGATCTCTCTCATCATAAGTTTGGACCTAAGATAAATCTAGATTAATTGTATTGAATTGATCTATTTCATGTATTGTTTACTACTATTATTTATGTGCAATTTATTTATTTAAAAAAAAAATTATTGTATTGAATTGATTTATGTCAATAAGTCTAGTTGTAAGCATGAATGCTATACAACATAAACCACTAATATATCAATAAAATATTCTCAAACATTTTGTGAATCTACTAAACAAAAACTTGTAATTATGAACCATACTTCTTCAATTTCTTAACAATTTGTTCAAATTTTACTAAAATTTTATTTAATATTATTATTAAGATCCAACTATGAATATTTCTATATTTCACTTGATCAATTAGTTTTTCACTTTATTTTATGAGGAAGGAAAAATTCAGTTTAATCATATAAATCTTATTATAAGTGGAAATTGTCTACATTAATTGGTGGCTTTCATTCATCATTGCGATATTTCTATCAAAATCCAAACAAGTCCCAAATATAATAGGAATTAAGTGTTGGGTGGTGACAACACCCACCTTGTGGCTACAATACAGTTGGAGGACTCTCTGGCATTTGGCTTTTCATTTCCTTGAAAACGCTTGAGACTTTCTTTTTTTAAATGTAGAAGCCAATGAGGAGCTTCTTGAGACTTGTGTATTTATTTCTCCATTTGGCTGAGAAATAAAAATATCATTTCCCCCATTTTGTTCTTGCTTCTTGTATGATGTGTTATCATTTTTTTCATTTTTTTCTCTCTGTTCACTAATTATGGTTGCAATCTTTGATCCCAACAAGTGGTATTAGATCAAGGTCGTCATGAGTAGATCAACAAGTGGTATCAGATCAAGGTTGTCGTGAGTAGAGGAGAGACGGGTGTAGGAAGAATCGTATAGGGGTAGTGAAGAGGCCCCAATTCATGCCTTTACCCTTGCGCAACGGTTTGATTTGTGAAGTGGGATGGGGAAATGGAAGTAGAGGATAGATCCTAGAAGCAGAGGAGTGCCAAGTCCTGAGGTCACTAGTTAGATCCAAGCCACGAGAAGAACATTCAAGACATTAAGAGGATCGTTGGTACTCACTGCTACAAGAATCGTGAGGAGAAGGACTCTGGCAACAAGCACCCTGCAATTTTTGGATGGTTGGATACTCTTTAAAGAAAAACCATGGAGGGATTGAGAGACATTGAGGCAGTGGGGAACATAGGAGGATGAAATGATAGGGGTTGAAGTAAGAACCTACATGGTCATAAGGGGTCGATGTTGAGGAAAAGGTAGAGGTGATGTAGGTGCCATTAAATGAAATCCATCCAAAAGGAAGAGTAGACCACCCATCAAGGTTACAGCCGTTTGATTCATTGCATGTTGGTGGAATATAGACCTATTGCAATGAGGTTTTTGAGATGTGCATTCAAAACCTCAGAATATTTGAAGAATATTAAGGTCGGATGACTTGCAATCGATCACAAGTAGGATGGGTTTTTCATATGTTTATCTCACCACTAGCTATAAGATTGTCATGTGGCATGATCCGGTAGAAATATATGTGAGAAGACGTAATAATCAATGTCTCATTTAATAGAAAAGGGATTTTGATAGAGTTGGACAACACCAAGTTGTGGGCATCTTGTTATAACCATGATGTTGTGGTAAGCATTTTGGCAATTGAATTATGGTGACGAAAGAGAGGAGTTGGTGGTATAATTAAGGACACAAATTGAAGTATTGATTATGAAACATGGTGATCCAGGTGGATATCAGTGGCCACCCACCTTTTCCAACTGGCTCAAAACAATTTTCTGGCAATTTTTGCAATTTACTATTTTTAGCAGTTTTTAATTCCGGGGCCATTTTGAGGGCCTAAATGAAGGTTTTTAGGGATTGAACTTCTCAATGATTGATGATGACATGTTTGAGCCCCCAAAATGAATATTATCGATGATACCTTTCCAATGGGCTATCATACACTTAAAACGAAGATCTTATGCAAAAGTTACGACACCGGCAAGTTGATGTACTAACTTACCTAGACTGGGCTTACATGACTTTTGGCGCTTCATCTCCTAGGGTTAGGTTTTTGGATGTCTAGGGTTTTTGGCAGACCTGTTTATTGTAAAAAGGCCTTCAGAGCCTCATTGTACTCATCTTCTTGTGAATGAGCATAGTCATCACATCTCTTCTCAGAGATAAGCCGCCACCATTCCAGCAAGATTGTTTCCGCTGCATTTTACACTTTCATCTTATTTCCTTATTGAATAGAAAACCATTTTTACTGTATCTTTGTTATTTTTTGTTAAGCACCTGTTAATAATCTATATTCATTTTGTTCTTCTCATAAAATCTGGATCAGTGGTATCAGAGCGGTCTGCTCCTTATCGTCTTAATGCATGTCCCCAATGAGGTCGAAGTACAAAGAGTTGGGTCTCAATCTTGTTTCTCTTGAGGACAAAATCTCTCGCACACCCAAGCGACCTCTCATGGAAGGAGAAAATAAAGATTATGGGATAGGATATCCTTTCAAAATGTTGATTGAGGAAGCTCTCATGCAACAAAGGAACGAGATGATGGATAGTTTTGCACAAATCCTTGGGTGGCTACCAACAAGTGACGCATCTTCTTCGAGCGGAGGCACCGCCCCCTTAAAGGTACAAATAAACTTTGATATTCCTATATTTGAAGGTCAAATAGACGCAAATGTTGTAGATAAGTGGTTGAATCTACTAGAAGGGCATTTTTCTGTCCATAACTTTTCGAATAGAGAAAAGATTACTTTTGCGCTCCTCAAAGTCGTTCCCCATTTCAAAGATTGGTGGGAAACTTTCTATGAGAAAAAGGAAAAAGAGGAACCATCATTATTTGTTGTCACGGCCACCTGGGAATCCTTCAGGGATGCTATTAATGAATAATACTACCCTGTTAGAGTTATGATGACTTGTATACCAAATGGACCACACTGCAGAAAGAAAGAGACCAAGCAGTGCCAGATTTCACAAATATCTTCCATACCTTGCGCACAAAGATGGGTATCAAATATTTGGAGAGACATATGGTTCTCAAGTGTCGCGGTGCTCTACATAGATACATACATACCAAAATGGAATTTTTGGGCATCTCATCCTTGGGCACGGCCTACCAATATGCAATCAAAAGCAAGCAGAAGCTAAAAAAAAAGACGTGCTAATTTGGGCCTCGGAACCCCACACAAAAAAATCCAAGAAAGGGCGGCCCCAAACCACATAACAAAGGACAGAGAAAAGATGGACAGTATCAGGGAAACCAGTCCAAGACGTAAGCAAAGAAGGACATCAAAAAGACAAAGAAGGATACCAGGAAGTGGTGTGACTTCCATAAGAGCTCTTGGCATAACACTGTTGATTTCTGTTCAAAGCAGTCGCTGGTGGCTGAAGTGAAATCCTCTGAATTAGATGCGAGTTCTGACTCTGAGCTAGAACCAGAAAGGGGAAGACGTATCATTGATGCGGAACCTAGTGCCACCGTTGCTACCACCAAGATCTAGCATGGTGAATTAGACAAGACAGAAGAAGGAGAATGCCTCTTCCATTCAAAGATGTGGGTAAGAGGCACCCCGCTGCACTTCATTGTTGATAGAAGTAGCCAGAAGAACCTCATGTCAGCAGAAGTCATCAATCGAATGGCCCTGCTGACAAGGCCGCATCCATAACCCTACACCATTGGATGGCTCCGCCAAGGAAGAGATCTTCACATTAGCCAACAGTGTCGACTGTCGTATTGCATCAAGCCCTTCAAAGACACGGTATTATGTGATGTTGCTCCTCTCGAAGTTTGTAATGTTATTTTGGGCCAACCTTATTTATGGAAATATCATGATGTATATGAGTCTAGGCCTCGTAGTGTTATTATTACTTTGAACAGGAAATTGTACAGGATGCCCAAGGCAGTCCCACCTAGTGTTATTTCCTTGATCTCTGCTAAGAAATGTAGGAAGTTCATCTCTTAGACATGGAAGTTTTTCTTCTTCATGATTCTCTCTTAGAATAAGCGAAAGATCACAACCACATCCAGGGTCTCTGTGACTAACCTCTCCACATAGAAGAAGTAATTAGATAAGGTCGTGGATGAATACTCAGATATCTTCTCCTCACCTATTAGGGTACCTCTGCACTGCTAGGTCAAGCACCCCATTGATCTGACCCCGGGCACACCATTGCCCAATGGGCCACTCTATCGCCGCTCTGTGTTAGAGAATGAGGAGATGAAGCGAGAGATCCAAGAACCACTCCACAAGGGGTAGATCCTTCCTATCTCATCACCTTGTGGTAGCCCAATCGTGCTGGTACAGAAGAAATATGGAACCTGGGGTCTCTGCATCGATTACTGGGCTCTAAATAAAATCACAGTTAGAAAATGGTACCCGATTCCTTGAATCAACGACCTACTTGATCAACTCATGAGGGCCAAATACTTCAGTAATATTGATCTGAAGTATGGCTAGGACTAAGTCTCGATAGAACAGACAGATGTATGGAAAACTGCCTTCAAGTCAAAGGAAGGCCTTTTTGAATGGTTGGTCATGCCCTTTGGTTTGACAAATTCTCCAACCACTTTCATGAGGATGATGGACAATATCCTGTGACCATTCACCAATACTTTTGTAGTGGTGCATCTGGATGACATTCTCATTTACAACAAGACTTTGGCCGAATACTTGTAGCATATTCAACAGGTTCTGCAGACCCTGTGGCAGCATAAGCTATATGTCAACTTGGAAAAATTCTCCTTTGGCATGGACAGGGTCCATTACTTGGGCTACATCATTGATCAACATGGCGTACATGTGCATACAACCAAGATCCAAGTCATCCGTGACTGGCCAGCCCCAACCAGACCCACTGAGCTTCGGAGCTCTTTGGGCCTTGCCAATTTTTACTGCAGGTTCATGCTGGGATTCTCCCATATTGCATGGGCCCTCAGCCAAATATCCAGGGGTGGTGGTAAGGAAAAATTTGTGTGGGGTCGGTCCCAACAACAAGCGTTCCATGATTTGAAGCAGTGCTTGTGCTCATCCCAAATACTTTCACTGACATACCTACAACAACCCTTTGAGATCGAGACAGATGATTCAGACTATGCGGTGGGCATCATTCTCACTGAGCATGGCCACCCCATGGCCTATCATAGTGAGACACTATCAAATGATGTTTGTAAGTACCATACTTATGACAAAGAAATGTACTCCATTATGAAAACCTGTCGCCAGTGGAGACATTACATTCTTGGGAAGGAGACAGTCATCCGCACTAATCATAAGACATTGCAGTTCATGCAGACACAAGGAAAATTGCAGAAGAATCGTCATCAAAAGTGGTCCACATACTTGCAACAATTCCACCTCAACATCAAGTATAAAACAGGAAGCACCAATCGCATCATTGATTGTCTCAGTAGACCGCCAGTCGCGACACTCACCACCGTGCTAGACTCTTGTGGCCATGAAACCTTTGGATGGCCCCAACTCTATGATACAGACTCAGACTTTGCCACCACCTACCAAATGTTGGGTGCAAACATAGTTGTCAATAATTTCCATCTTCAAGATGGGTTGTTGTGTTGTCTAGGCCATATCTATGTTCCATCAAATGAGTGAGCGAAGATGATCTAGGAAGCCCACTATAGTCGGGTGGTAGGACACTTCGACATCGAAAAGATAGTGGTGATGCTACAGAAACATTTCTACTGGCCAAAACTTCGACAAGAGATCAACAAGTATAGCAACTCCTGCATTGCATGTGCTATTTCCAAACCGACCACTAAGAATTAGGGCATGTACACCCCTCTTCCTACTCCCAAAAATCCATGGGAATCCATATCAATGGAATACATGTCAGACCTCCTGTCCACCAAGTGGGGAAATGACTGTGTTTTTGTGGTTGTTGATTGTTTTTCTAAGATGGCGATTCTAGTTTCCTATAGGAATAAAATCACAGCAGAGGCCACTACCAAACTCTTATTTGAACGATTCTGGGTACATTTTGGAGTCCCACAAACCATTTTCTCATATTGGGATAGTCGATTTCTCAGCACATTCCACTCAAGCCTCTGGTCACTGCTAGACAAGCTCAGAAAATCCATGGCCTTCCACCCCTAGACAGATGGCCAAACCGAGGACGTAAATTGAATGATTGTGCATATCCTTCACATGCATAATTCAAAGAACCCTCACAAATGAGATGAGAGCCTTCCCTATGTCCAACATAGCTACAACCGAGCCCTTCATATCTCCACTGACCACATCCCCTTTCAGGTGGGGTTGGGATTCCAACCATTGGGTCCCATAGATGTTGCACTTCCCCTTGCGCTCACCTTGACTGACTCATCTCTTGCTCCAACTGAAGTTGTCAAAGCCACCCATTTCATTGAGCGGATCCAACACATCCTCCAACAGGTTCAAGATATCCTACATAAGTCCAATGACAAGTACAAGTAGCGCCATGATCAACATCGGGTGCCACATAAGTTTTAGGTGGGCGATAAATTTTGGTTGCACTAGTAGAAAGAATGCCTTACAAGACCCCATCAGAAGCTTTGCCCACTCCGTTATGGGGTGTACACCATCACCAAGGCCGTGGGGGATAATTATTTCGAGCTCAACATTCCTCCTTTCCTTTTCCTGTAGCCAATGTTCAACATGGATCTCCTTCGCCCTTATTTCCCACTATTATTGGACATCTCAGACATAGAAGAATAGTTGACACCAACAGATCTCAACCCCGACTCCATACAACAAGAATCCAGTGATCATATTGTGGACACACATATCAAGGGAGCTCAACAACAAATGATCCAGCTTTATCTACTCATCAAAGCAGGGCAGCTCCTGCACCAAGGCAAGTAGCTCACCCGGGGCCAAATTCAATAGAAATTTCCTCATCTGATGGGGGAATTCAACACAATGGATACCATTGCTTTATAAGGAGGGAGGATTGATCCAGGTGGATATCGGTGGCCACCCACATTTTTCGACTAGCTCAAAACAATTTTCCGACAATTTTGTCAATTTACTATTTTTAGCAGTTTTAACTTTCGGGGCCATTTTGAAGGCCTAAATGAAGGTTTTTCGGGATAGATATTCTCAATGATTTTTCAAGGCATTATTTATCCCCCAAAATGAATCTCCTCGACAACACCTTTCCAACGGGCTATCATACGCCTAAAACAAAGATCGTATGTAAAAGTTATGACCCCAAGAAGTTGATGTACTAACTTACCCAGATGGGGCCCACATGAATTTTGGTGCTTCATCTCCTAGGGTTAGGTTTTTGGATGTCTAGGGGTTTTGGAATTCTCGTTTATTGTAGAAAGGCCTTCAGAGCCTCATTGTAACCATCTTCTTGTGAATGAGCGCAACCGTCACATCTCTTCTCAGAGATAAGCTGCCACCATTCCAGCAAGTCTGTTTCCACTGCATTTTACAGTTTCAACTTATTTCCTTATTGAATAGAAAACCAGTTTTACTGTATCTCTGTTATTTTTTGTTAAGCACCTATTAATAATCTGTAGTCATTTCATTCTGCTCATAAAATCTGGATCACATGGTGGACGCACCATGGAGAGAAAGAAATCTCTTGTGTATATGTATTCCAAGTTTGAGGATGGGGTCACTGTATAGTTAGGTAGCTTGGTCATGTTAGGCATGTACCTGGGAAGGTGGAAAATGAGTATATTGGGACCAACAAAGAGAGTGCATGTGGAGTGTTTGACAGAATACCTCAACCACATGATCATGGACCAGTAGAGGAGGAAAAATTACATTTGTTGGTGATGGTGGTAAGTCAATCATGGAAGAAGTGTGTTGATGGGGTCACTCTAATTTGAAGCAATGGTGACTAGCGGTTATTCCATAAAAAGGAGAAGGTTTTGGAATGCAAAGTTCAAGGTGGATTTGGCATTTTCTTTTCATAAATGTGAATACAACTGTAATCCTTGGTTAGGATGCAAACCCCGTGTTTGAAATTTCATCGGTAAAGTGTAGATGTAGACCTAAGTGATAGGAGGGGGGCATGCGATATTCCTGGATAACCTTATTTTGGAGGAGGTTTGGCTAGATTTGGTGAAGGGAAAGGGGGGGGACAAAATTCATGTTTTTTTACACATGGTCTTGGTAGCCTAAGGTTTTATAACCCATGGATCTCATGTAATGAATCCTTTAAAAGGGCTTAGGATAGTCCATTAAAATTAGCTTGGAGGTGAGAGGTGAACAATCACTTGGTTGGCTTAGCCAGATTCGGTCAAAGAAATATATTTGTTTTGGTTATAGTGATGGAGATAAGGGATGTAGATTGTGGGATCCTATTTTCCACAAAATCATCATTAGCAGAGATATGTGAATGGAACAATCATGAGTTGTTTAGGATTGCAAAGGGAGATTTGTTTGCAAACTTAGAGAATCATTATGTGTCCTAAGGTAACCAAGAAATGGTACAATATATGTGATTCCTTCATCACAAGCCATAGTTTCTTAAGAAGTGAGTATGATCACTATGTTTATGATATGGGTGTCATTTTGTTGATGTGCTTGTTGCAAACAAAGCATGGTTGAGCTCATCAAGTTAAAGGCTCAGTTGGTCAAAATGTTTCAAATGAAGGACCCAGGATCAACAAAACAAATCTTGGGCATAAAAGTACATACAGATGAGAAAAATGGTAAGACAAAGTACATAGAGATGAGAAAAATGGTAAGATGTGGTTATCACAACAAAATTTTAGTGAAGATATTGATGAGTTTCAATATGAACATTGTAAAACCAGTAAATATCCCTTTTAGCTTTCCATTGTAAGTTTTAGTTAATTTATGTCCTAGTAGTAAAGAATAAAAGGATTATATGTATCATGTAACTTATGCAAATGCAGTAGGATGGATTATGTTTGTGATGAAATTTTCAAGCATTTCACATGCAGTTGGTGTTGTTAGTGGACACATAGAAAAGTAGGTAAAGAGCCAAGTGGAAATGGGTGCTTTGGTATCTTGGAAGCACGAGTATCACATACAATGGTTGTAGCGATTTATCATGTGGTTATGTTGATTAAGAGGAGGTGGAGTGACCCATACTCCAATAAACTGTGTATACATGTTCACGCTACCAGTATTGTTAGAGAGGTTGCAGTGGCATTTGGCTTCTCCTGGCTTGCGAGAAATGTGATGATTGATTCGTTGGGAAAGCCATCATAAAATTGTTTTCAAGTTGGATATTGTTGGGTGGTGACAACACACATCTTGTAGTTACAATGTGGTTGGAGGACTCTCAAGTGTTTTTCTTTCCATTGCCTTGAAAATGCTTGAGATTTTCTTTTTTTAAATGTAGAATCCCATGAGCATATTGAGACTTGTGTATTCATTTCTTGATTTGGTTGAGGAATAAAGATATCGTTTCCCCCATTTGCATTCAACCCTTCTAAATTTCTTTATGTATATGCTGCCCTGCTTTTTTGGATATGCTTTGACATTCAAACTGTCTGAATTAATGCATAGAGGCAGGTATATGTTGCTGTTTTGGAAAGTATATATAAATTTTGATTTAAAAAGTCATTATATAATAAAATTATGGACAATGCATGTTCAGTTTGAATATATATGAATAGGTTTCACAAGTATAAAGTTACTAACTGTTTTTTCAGAAAAATTGAATTATTCAATTAAATTAAAAACAACTTTTCAATAAATATAAACACAAAGCGATTACAACATATTCATTTTAAAGTTAACATTTCATTTATGAAATATATAAATAAATATATACGATGAGATAGAAGCAACTTTCATAAGTCTTTTAAATATACTCTCTTACCTTTGATATTAGAAATTCGTAAAATATTTAAATGAATACAGACAATGAGGTGGAGGCACCAAAATCCAAACCAGACATGTAAGTGCGCGTAATTTAAAATATAAAATCAGCGACCTATTATAAATTTAACTATATTTTAGTGTTACCCATATGCTATAAATGTTACTTTATTTTAAGATCACATGACGAGCATTTTATTGATCAAATTCCAACAGTTACGCTACCTGGAAGCAATAATGATTCATTTTATTTGTTTCAGGATCTATTACAATACCGTTATCGATAATATCCCAACATTTAGGCTACCTGGAAGCAATATTGATTCATTTTATTTGTTTCTGGATATATAACAATACTGGAATTGCAACAAAGGCAAAAGCTTTAGTAAAGATGGCGAGGAAGCCGAGGCTTGATCGTCGACTGCAACGGAACTGCTTTAGACAACGCAATAGAAGGTGCTTCTTCCATGCTCAGTCTTTCGCCTCCCTGTGGCATGCTCCAGTGGAAGCTCTGCAACAGTCTCCCCACAATGAACGGAAGCATGACCATGGCCAGCGACATGCCTGGGCAGGACCTCCTCCCATACCCAAACGGTATATATCTGAAATCATGGCCATCCACGTCTAAGATGCTCGAACTGTACTTCATAAATCTTTCCGGTTCAAATTCATTTGGGCGATCCCACATTGCTGGGTCTCTGTGAATGACCCACGCGTTCACCATAAGCCGCGTACCAGCTGGCACATGATACCCTCCTATCGTGCACGGCTCCGTTGCCACTCGAGGAAGGAGCAGAGGCCCGGCCGGATAAAGACGAAGAGTTTCTTTCACGATCGCCTCCAAATACTTCAAGTTTGGGAGATCCGACTCCTCTAACACGCGATCTCTTCCAACCACTATGTCCAGCTCTTCCTGTGCCCGCTTGAGCGCATCAGGGCGTTGCAGCAGCGATGCCATTGCCCAT
>JZKD02S1753082.1:81758-91864 GCA_000966675.3 Picea glauca
ACTCCAGAAGTACTTAGATGAGCCCTTTGAAGGCCCAAGGTTCAGAAGAAACAACACCTAGTGTGCGTAGAGGCCACACAAGGTGGATGGGGGATTTAAAATTTAGAAGAACAAAACTCATCAGGGACAATGTGATATTACACGGGGGAGGCCCAGAAGTGCACAAGAAAACAATTAGAGTCCAAAGTTCAGGAGAAAAGGTGTGTGCAAGATTCAAGTGGAAAAACAAGAGTGTGAAATTATTTTTGAAAGAATTAGTGGATGGGATCTGATTGTGAGAAATAGAAATCCCCACAACCATCCAATTAGACATGAGTAGTGCACTCATTAAAACTCTGACACCTTCGGGCTTCATCACTTCAGCAGATCTGAGTAGTTTGTAAATAAAGAACCTTGAAGCTCGAAGTTGCAGAGTAAATCTACACTGTAGATCGGTGGGAAAATACTATTCATTGGATCCATAAGAGTTCGATGATTCGACAAGTTTGAGTCCTAAATGTATAAGAGATGTAAAACTCCGAAGCTACAAAGTCCCGTGGTGAAGGACAATCATAGATCTGGTGATCGATTATGGGTCGTTAGATCTACGAGCCTTCATTCCTCGGAGGTTCGCTAATTAGGTACTCTGACATAAATAAAGTCATGAGGTTAAAGGTTAAGGAACTCACGGAGTTCCAAAGTCCATAGTAAATCCTTACTGTCAACGTTGGGTACACGTGTCTGTATATTCCAAGTATTCATAATTCTACCATTCAGGAGGTGGTGGGTGAAAGTTATTTTGGTGAGAAAAATATCGAACTTTCGCAGCCCATAATTAATCCTGACCATTGTCGACTGTTAATAAAGGACCATTAGATATGTGGGTTCAACCTTCACTAATTCAGAGCTAATGTGAGTTGTAGCTACAAAAATGTTTGAACCCTGAAGCCCTAGAGGTTCTTTTAGTCATAGATTTGAGTAAGGTGTGGGAACCATTAATCTCTTAGTTAATTAGAATTTGGTACTTTGAAAAAACAAAGTCGGTGTTGCAAAAAGATTCAAGAAACTCCCGAAGTTTATGAACTCTAGAGTGGATGACCACCATTGGTCTAACAAGGATTGTAAGCCATCATATCTTTGAGCCCTTCGAAAGTTCGGTGATCCAGGAGAAACTGTCTAAGGTTATGAAAGAAAAGAAAATCCCCAAAGCCCGGAGTTCCGGAGTGGTTCTCCACCGTATATTATCGCGTGAGGAGAATCTCCTCCAGCCATTTGATTAAATATATAATCACTGATGAAGGTACGTAAAAGTTTAGGGTTAACCTAAAAATGTTAGTCAACTCAATTTACGACCGAATTCAACCAGTAATCATTTCAGGTGGAAAGGAGTGTTGAAGTTAAAAACCTCCGGAGCACCGAAGTTTTGGAGCTCCAAGTAGCGCCCACTTTTGGTTAGCCCTAGGTTATAGCCCATGGTCACATGTATACCTTTGTCAAGGAAAGATCAGGGTTAACGCGCTACATACTAAAAGTCAAATTCTAAAGACTTTAATAGGTTTCCCTCAATCCTTGGGATTTTGGATTTATCTACAATTTAACACATACATTCATACTACCTACTTCAGATATATCAACAAATTCGATAGAGGAAAAACATGATATAAAATCAGATTTGATGAAATTCAACAGAGATCGTACTACAACAAAATTGAATTGACAAAAACGTTAACAGGAAAATGACATTGCTCAGACCTAGAATGAAGTTCAACCAAGATCCCATCAGCTGAATTTATTTGGATTTAACTAAAATTGAATAAAGACTCATAATAAAGTTTCGAGACTAACACCCTCGCTTGCCAACGAACAATGCATTGTTAAATTTCTAAATAATCTCAACTAAAGACTCTGTCATTCAACTTCAAACAAGGATAATATATAAATTTTTTGAGCATAGAACATACTCAATATGAATTCTAATTCCACAATGAGGATGAATCCATCCCAAAATAGAGAGTGGAAAATGTATGGAATTACATTGAAAATTTAAAATAAAAACACTGTAATTATTATCCGATTGGTAGAATGGTAATTTTAAAAATATAAACTCTGAACTAATATTCATTGAAAGAAATCGTAAGAATTGGCTTCCAGGGTTTCCAATGTTTCTATAGTGGCCTTATCAGTCAAACATACAACTACACTAAATCTAGGAATAAAATATAGAATATAAAAATACCAGAACCAATGAATTGCTACTTAATGAATATCCCTTCAAAGTATTGCGCTCCTTCCTTTTCTTTTCTTTTTAATGACAGAGAATTCACCGGTACCTCCCAGCCAATGCTATAGGTACTCTTCTTCCCCCTTAACCCCTCAAGCCAAAAATAGGCCACACACAAGAAACCAACAATAATAGCTCCAAGAATTTCCCTCGCAAGGAAGAGCTTCCACTCTTTTTACAAGCTTGTTATCCCAACTCTCACAAGTAAAACATAATTCAATAAAAATTTGGTAGCATAACAATGCTCAGAAAACTAGATCCTTTTCCCTTCTCCAGAATTTGTTTTTATAGACTTTTCTTCATTGACACATGTCCTCATGCACATATAATTGAATTTTTAGTTAATTTTAATTTGGATTAATCACTCACACACTTGTCACAATCTCCAAAAGTTACACAAGTAATTACCATTTTATTATTATTTAAAAGTCAAAATCCCTCACAATCCTCAATGTGTTCCTATGTTCACTCCTAGGTGTCCCTTTGTTCCCCAGATTCTCATTTAATGAGTTTCCCCTAACTATATCTTAGTTAGAGTTTAATTAGGAGTCTTATTCTAGTTAGACTAGTGTAGTTTGACTCTAGATTCTATTCTATGTACAACCAACCTCTCAAGTTATTATTTATTTCTATTTAAAATTTCCTTTTTATTAAATTTATGCACACATGTGCATTTTATTCAATCCTAATATTTTTTCCACCGCTCTTAGAATTATATTTATCCCAAATTTAATATTTTAATTAGTCCCCAATTTAAACTTATACTTAGGCCAAATATTAGGCTTAGGCTTAGACTCTTGTTAGGCTTTTCAACTAAATCTATTGTTTAATTAATTAGTTAAACTAAAAAGGTCTAGATATTTAAATGTTTTTCTAGGCCATCTATATTTATTGAATTAAGTTTAATTATGTGACGTTCCCTTCAAGACACACCTTAGTGCTCCAAGGGTGCCACTTTCCTTAGACTTGTTTCGGAAGTTTTATTACCCTTGGAGTCAACACTCCACTCGGTTGACATTGTGAGAGACTAAGTGATTCTAAGGAATAAGGACTCTGCCTTATTGTATGATCCTTAGAAATCTTCATGAGCATCTGTCTTAATCTTCCCTCATGGCATTGTGGACCTCTCAAACTAGGTAATTGTTAACCTAAATTTCAGACCATGGTGGGAATGCTAGTAGGATGTGTCAGGGAAATTGTCACACCTCTCCATCAAATTTTTGGTTTCTATGCATGGCCCCTCTACTCCTTATATGAGTCATATTAACAAGAATTTTCAAGCTTGCATCCACTAACAATAACATTTTCAATAAGTCCATATACACAAATTCATACTAAAATCAATCATACAACATATGTGCATGAAATGAAATACTCAATAAATACAATCCACTCCTTGACACAATCCGGAGTCTAAGGGAATCCATTGATGCCATCAACATACTTAACCTATCATGTGTCATGTACCCTCAGGATGACTTGTCAAAAGAATCTTCCAATATATATAAATCAATATAACCAATAAGTCATAACACTCCTTCAACAACAAAAAAAAATAATGATATTTTTTCTTAAAAACCTAGCCGACCCCTAGGTTTCCCTTCACCTTTAGTATTTAAAGACAAGATATTCTCATCATTTAAACCCAAGATTTATGTCCTGAAGATGGATCCTGATATGAATCCGAAATGTCGAAAATCCATTGACAATATCGTGGCTACTCCGAACACTTATGAAAATCCCAACCACAAAAATCTCATTAATCAAGCCATAACACCTCAACATAATCATATATAACCCATAGTTTGAATGAAATCACAATGTACCATACTCGGATCACTTGCAGGCAAGTGTCCTCGAATAAGAAGTCAAATATAGTGTGCTCAGTAGAGAGGGATGTTACACTTGTGTGTACATATGCTTGCAAGGAAGGTCTTGGAGGAGTACTTATGCAATAGGGACATGTGATTTATTACGAATCCAGAAAATTGAATGAGCATGCAATAAATTATGTGATCCAAAATTTGGAATTGGATCCCATAGTACATGCTTTAAAAATGTGGAGGCATTACCTCCGAGGTAGAATATTTGGGCTTATGACAGACCATAGTGGGTTGAGATATTTGTTTGATCAACCAAAACTCAATGCTAAACAAGATAGGTGGATGGCACTCCTTAGTGATTTTGATTTTAAAATCAAACATATTAAAGGAAAATAAAATAGGATGGTCAATGACCTTAGTAGAATTATGAAAGTGATTCACTTGGAAGCTGTAAGCATTTGTGAATCAAACGTCAAGGAGAGAGTCAAAAGTTCACAAGAAACAAATGCATTTTTCAAGACCATAAAATCATACCTAGAGCAAGAGCGCACAGGGATGAAGTATGAGAGATATCAAATGTTGAATGATGGCCTGCTAACTTACAAAGGTAGGATGTATATTCCAAATTGTGACAACTTGAAGAGGTTCATAATGGATGAACTACATAAAATACCATAAACTGGTCATCCTAGTTATCAGAAAATGATCACAGCCACCAATAAACTATTTTATTGGCCCAGACTAAAAAAAAAGTAGTTGATTACTTAGATAAATGTATAGAATGTCAGTAGGTTAAGGTAGAGCACCGACATCTAGCAGGGTTATTGTAGCCCCTACGAATTCTTGAATGGAAATGAGAAACCGTCTCTATGGATTTCATCACAGGATCTCCTAAATCAACAAAGCATAATGAATCCATTATGGTAGCTGTGGACAAACTAAGCAAAGATGCTCACTATATTCCCATCAATTCAACCTTCAAGGAAATAGATATTTCTAGTATTTTCATGAAATATATATTTAGGATGCATAGCATGCCTAAGGAAATCATATCAGACAGAGATACAAAATTTACTTCATAATTTTGGAGATCTTTGTTCTCTAGTCTTGAAACTAAATTGCTAATTAGTACATCCTATCACCCTCAAACTAATGGGTAGAAAGAGAGGGTAAACCAAGTGTTAGAGGACATGTTAAAGATGCATTATCCCAAGAAGTGGGAAGACTACCTATCACTGGTATATTTTGCCTATAATAATGGCTATTAAGAGTCATTGAAGATGATCCCTTTTGAGGCCCTCTATGGTAGACAATGAAATATTCCAATCATTTGGAATTACATAGTAGATAGAGTTACAATCGGGCCAGATAAGTTAAAATAAATGGAACAACAACTAGTTCAAATAAAACATAATCTGAAAATAGCTCAAGATAGACAAAAAAGCTATTCAAACAGAAAAAAGACTCCTATAGAGTTCAAAGTAGAGGATCATGTGTATCTCCGAGTCAAGCCCATAAAAATTTCCTTGAGAATGGGAGATTGTACCAAGCCGAAACCTCGATAGTGGACCATTTGAAATTTTGGATAGAGTGGGACCTGTAGCATATAGACTAGCACTTCCTCCCACAATGAAGGCACATAATGTTTTCCATGTTTTGTTATTGAAGAAATATGTACATGATTTTAATCATATAATTGATTGGTCTATGATTTAGGTGGAACAAGAGGGAGAATTTATGTCAGAGCCACAATGCATAATAGACAGGAAATAAATCCCACTCGGGAACAAAACCATTGCACAGACCAACGTGTAGTGGAAACACTTTGGTCCATATGAAGCTACACAGGAAATGGAGGATGCCATGAAACAAGCATACCCATTTTTGTTTACTATTGTACATACAGAGAACATCGACAGGTAGAACATCAAGGACGATGTTACTTTAAGGGGGAGGGGATCGTAATGCCCTTTTTTCCCCTAGCTTGTAAATATAACTATAACTTGCTAAAAGACTATGGGAAGACTGAATATGTGTGGATGTTGGAATTGATGAACCTTTTTGTTATAAAAGGTAATGTATATATTTATATTACTAAATAAAATGGAAWKTTTTKCATAAATGTTGAAGGGRTTTKCCAAGGTAGATCATGATGCATGAGAGATATGGTGAGGGGAACCAACAATGGTTGAGATGACCCCTACTAGACCAATACTCTAYTRGATTTAAATTATTCAAACTTAGAACAGTCCTCCGACCTAGAAAAATAAATTACCATTTAGGATGGTAGTTGGGAAGTCATCCTCAAGAGTCAATGAGGAGATGGGAAGAGTACCCATCTGAAATCTTCCTGAACCAACCCGAAAAATTGGGAATTGAACCAACGAAATCTTGTTGAGGAAAGAAAGAAAAGAGAGGAAATTCACAGGTGGAAGAGAGGAGGCAAGAAGATGAGTCTGGTGACCATTTTCGAAAGAGGGAGAGCATGTGAAAATCTTTGGTTCTGAAGAGAACTAAGAAAAAAATTATTTCTGGGTACAGGAACTTGTTGGGCAATGTTTTTAGTCCAAGATGATAAACATGGTTGCAAAGATGATGAGTGACTGAGGAAGCACTCATTGCATACCCCCTTTCTTGGTGGAGAGAAATTTGATCTTCCAAGTTCTTGTGGGAGGAGGAGAGTGGTCGTCCTCCCTGGTTGTTGCTGAACATAAGTAAGAGTCTCTCTCGGAGAATCATGATCTAGCTAGGGGGTGGCCAGCAGTAAATCCTTCCAGGTTTTGTTGTGCCTACGATTGGGTGTAAAAGGGAACCCCTTTCAGAAGTTGCATCATTATTTGGTTTATAGATAAGTATATTTGGTTAAATCTCTCTAGTGTTTAGATTAGAGAAAATTTGATACTACGTTTTAGAACTGTGTAAGTTTAATTTCTGAGAACCCCGGATGGGGTGACACGAGTCGAAAGCGAGGGACGTGGCGAGGAGGTGGGGGAGGCCATTTATATCGTCCCTCACCACACACTCCGTGAGTTATGAAGCGCACTTGTTCCGACCGCCAACGCTCTCCGATGAGGCCCTGCACGAGCGACTTTAGTCCGGTCAGTCAGAGCATTAAGCTCATGGATTTAATGGTTATTATCGTGTTTTATCCCTCCACCAGTCCTCCTGGGAGTTCTATTGTGCCCTAGAAGCTTCCAGATCAGTGGGGCTGTAACAGAGCTCTCGACGACTCAACACAGAACCTCGCTCCAGCCATGCCGAGGGTGAGAGGGAGGCCCCGTAGGGGAGTTGGCTGGTATACAGCTGACTCCAGAAGAAAGAGGCACCGAAATTTCAAACGCGCGATGAAATTAGTCAAGTAGAGGCGACGACAGGTGATGATGGCCGCAAGCTCACCTCCGGGAATAATTGTGGAAGAAGACCTGAGCATTGAGCTCGCATCGGATTTCTCAAAAAGTAAAATGTTTATAGTCCCCGACAATTGGGACCCCCCAACTTGTTTCATCAACTCAATGGCAACACCTCACGCCAAATAATCCTCAAACCCCTGCGCAGCGCCATGTATAATTGAGGAGGAGCCACAGGTGGATACAGGAGGAGAAGAAGATGCAGGACACCGGGGAAAAGACGACAAGCTGCCCGCCGCCTTCGCCACCTCTCTTGCTCCCAGAGCAACTACAACTCATTTTCGAAGTCCGAAGCTTGGTCGACGATCAGATATTCCGAGCGATCTACGTCAGCCAGCGCCTGGATATGCTTTACACGGCCTACTCCAACGCCACTCCTAAGCGCCAATGCCCAACCTGTGCACAACCGTTTGCCATTCCAGTCAGCGAGGAAGAAGCGAAGGATGCCGACGCGAGCGCCGGTTAATAGGTCTTTCTGTCTGCATGTTTTTCAATTTGGTTGTTGTCATAGTTTACCAGGAATGTAGTCCTCTAGTTGATAGCTTAGATAGCTTTAGAATTTCCATTACCAGAATACTGTTAAACATGAATACACTCCCTGGTTTCCTGTGGGTAGGGTGGTGCTACTCTCTCTGTATTTTTTGCATGCTACTGTGGGAAAGCTAGCTGTCCTGGTTTCCTACACATGCAGGAAAACTGGCGACTATGTGTCATGTACACTCCTTTTTTCTAAAGCTTTAATACAACAGGATCTACCTTTTACTTAAAAAAAAAAAAAATTTAATTTCTGAGAAACGTTTATTGAGAAATTTAAGAAAAATAAAGACAATATCTTAGCTTAAGCTCTTTTGATTTAATTTCTTATCTCTTGGCTATCTGTGTGCTAAAATAATATTTCTGGGAGAGGATGTAGTTGTGGTTCACTGTGTTTTATAGTTTAATGCAATCTTTGGAATTGATGACTGAATAATTAAAAATATCTATAACACCTCTGAAGGAAGAGAGAGTAATTTTTCTAGGTAATAGTACTCCATTTTAGTATGTCCTCAAATAGTGATATTAGATCTTTGTGGACTTTAGGAAATAATCCCAAATATGGGAAAACATTAAAAGTCCTTATAAATAATTATTGAGGAAAAATAATTAGGAAATAAATATGAAATTGGTCTAAATAAATTAAAAGACAAAGTTATCAAAATTCTGTTTGGGGCATAAATAAACATTTATGTTTAAATTGTGTTAAATCTCCTAAATTTTGGAAGAATCCCCTTAAATTTTGGTGGGCAGTAAATCCTGGTATAAACACCCAATTTACTGTGGAGGTAAATCTTTGTATTATGACCATTTTCCTTAAATTTAGTAAAAGTAGTAAAACACAATAGTAAAGAAATAAATTTTTACTCATTTACCCACAAGAAGGGAGAGATTATAATTGTATTTTAATTTCCATGATGGAGAAATTTCCCTGGAACTTAAAATTTTATTAAATCCCTTTATAAGGTCTGGAAAACTATATTTTAACTTTCCGTATTTTATGTAAGAGAAAATAACTTCCTTTAAATCTTCAACTTAACAAAACTAAGTAAGAATATGAAAATATATGTATATATACATATGATTTTTATTATTATTATTATTTTATTATTCTTAAAATGGAGGTTAAATCCCCTGGAGCATAAAATACATGAGACCAAATAAAATATATTTATTATTATTTTAATGCCAAAAACACCATGAATAAACAGTGACCAAATTCTTTAACCTTCTCATAGTCTTCAGAACTCTACGATTTCAAAGCTTCGAGGTCCAGGATGTTTGGGTGATGGGATTCCCCGAGCCAAAGTCATCGAATACCTGAACCCTTTCTTTCCCCGAGAAAGGTTGCATATGTAATAAACACAATTATTAAATTATTGTATTTAATGTGATCAATTAACATAATTCAATATAATATACCTTTAACACAATATATATATATATATTATATTATAATCCAAATTATTTCATTGTGTTTAAACCATAGTGTAATTACAACTGGGTCCCCTTCAGGACTCCAGAACTTCAGAACTCTGAGTCAATTGAGAATGAAGAGTTGCATGGAAGAGCTGAAGGAGATTGACCCAGAGAACAAACTCTCTCTCTCTCTCTCTCTCTCTCTCTCTCTCTCTCTCCAATCATTAAATATAATATTGGAGAATTTTAAAACCTCGACGTAATTTTTGAGGAATATAAAATAATATATTATATTATTTTAAGGTTCATTTAAATGGATACACATGAATGAAGCCAACTCTTTTAAAATATTAAATAATATGGAAACATGCATAAGTGGGGCCCCTTCGAAACTCCAGGACTCCGGAAGATTTGAGTACAAATGATGTGTTGGAGAGCCGAAGGATATTGACTTGAACATCTCTCTCTCTCTCTCTCTCTCTCTCTCTCTCTCTCTCTCATCTTAAATATTGATATAACATTTGTAATTTTATAAGCTTCAACTCAATTTCCAAAAATTTTTAAGACAATATATTTTAGTAAAATTATTATGATATCCTTTTTAAATTTATTATTTAATGTGAAGTCATGTGTTAGTGTGGACCCTTCGATAGTTCAGGGCTC
>JZKD02S1753093.1:14287-24636 GCA_000966675.3 Picea glauca
TTAAATCTAGGGATGAAGGTAGAAAGTAATTTCTATTCGGTCATATCTGCATGCAAAGTCTGAACTCTATTTGCTAGTCCGTAGGGTGTTTTTCCCCAACAATAGAATTGGTGACCATACTGGGGAGAAACGCTTTAGGGTTCCTGGAATTTTATTTAGTTTTCGGGTAGTTTAAAGACTATTTTTTCTTGTCTGCCTTTTGTTTTCGTTTCTGTAAAGTCTGAGCTAGCAGGGAGTCTGGTTTTCCATACCATCTTTCCCTGACTTTTTCTTGACTGTGTTTTTCGGGACCCACAGAGGTACATGCGGCCTGCACAAGGCCTGCATGCATGTACCCACACCCTATCCTCTTATAGCCCGTGTGTGAACGCTAGCTGTAGAGGTAGAAGTAGCATGTAGAAGTTCAAAGAACCTCAAAGGCAGTCCTCCTCTTCCCTGTCATAATCACATATTCTTAGGGGGTTTTCTGGAATTTTGTCTGAGTCTAGTTTGCTAACAGTCCTATCTCAGATTGTTTTTGCCATATTATTTTTTCCTTGCATTATTTGTTTTTCTGTTAGAAAGAATATCCAAGCCTTCATGGGATCCTGGTTATCAATATTAGTGGTCTCTTCCTGGTTTGGTCTGTATGTTGTCATTTTTTCTTAGAGTTTGGATATACACGCGGCCTGTACAAGGTCAGCCCGCGTGTACACACCCTCTGTCTCTATTCAACGCGCATTTTCACGTGTGTTGTTTGAGTGACAGTTGCGTGCTTCTACATGCTACTTTTTGTTAAGGGTGAGGCAGTCATCCTCTCCTTTGATAAGAAGTATTCCTCTCAGGTGTTTGAATCTCTGTTTGAACAGTCAGTAGCTTCGGATTATTTTTACTCTTAGCTTGTTTTTTCTCATTTAAAATGTTGTCAGAAAAATAAAATAAAATTATGGCTTTTAGACAAGTGTGAGAGTCATTGTTTTTACAATTTCTATTGTGTGATTTGTTAATTTGATTCTTTGCGATCTTCGCTTTAATCCAGAATTGTTTTACTTGGTTTTTTGCTTGTCAGTATTTTCCCTTTCTTGCTTTACTAGCACTTAAATAAAAAAAAATCTCTTTTCATTTTCTTCTTTGCTTGAAGAGTATGTTTCTGCATCATTAGATAGGGAAAAGTCTTTTATTTCATAAGTTTTTTTAGTTCAATTAGATCATAAGTAGCTCATAGTCGAGTGAAATTCCTTTGAGTTTGCTGTCCAAAATCTTAGAAAAGTTAAAAAATCTTTCTTTTGAAAAGTTGTTGAAATTTTGCATTCAGTAATAGTTTTGTTTCCACCCTTTTTATTCATTTTTTTCTTTCGTCTTTTACACATCATCAGTTTCACCCTCATACTCCTTGACGTAATACAAATCCATAAAAGTAATGCTAAATTTAAAATTTACTAGACTTTTATGTTTGTAGGGTTCACAAACTAGTTCAGGACTAGGGCCTTGGATTAGGTTGGAGAGGAAACTCTTCAAGGCCATTTAAAATAAAACATTAGAGTCTAAGATATGGAGTGTCTAAGTCCAGTTTTGTGGAAGTTATCCAAGACCCCCCTCTAAGACAGGGAATAAACACGAGGTCGCATGCGGAAAGGTAGCGGAGATAACCCCTCCAAAGCCGAACCAATCATAGTGGAGAACACATATAGAGGGCTTGTTTTGGTATTCCGTCATTTGCATTTTCCACGGGGCTTCGTGGGTCTCAAATCCATTCGAGGTCTTTAGTTTTCTTCTAGACCATTTTCTCTCGATACCCTTGACAGGTTTCAGGCTCAATACCCTGCTCATTGTGGTCTACCTAAATTTCAACTGTACCCGCCTGGTGACTGTTCGTGTGTTGGCTGCGAGACATACTTAGGTGAATGCAGGGGTATACCACAGTACTTAGGACAAACATTGGGCCATGATTTTCAGAGTATACCCAGAGGGTTCTTTTGTGTTCGAGTTTCACTTGCAGTGGTAAGTTGTCGTAGTGTTGGATGTTGTAACTGTTCTTCCAATTAATTTAGTGTTTGCTTGTCTTATCTCCTAGGGAATTTTTTATTAGTGTGTGTTACTTTTGAGCATTTAGACTACCTTAGAGTGTCTTGGATCTTCTCACACAATGGAGGATCCTGAGCTCCACCGGTCATGAAGGCTTCTTGGCCTACTGTCAGTTACACTGGAGCCACCCCAGCCCCCATTAAGGCAGAAGCTAGACCAACAAGGGTCTTTTGAAGTGACCAGGTTACAAATCATTGTGCTTGAACAACCCCTGGAGGAATCGGCCATTTTGGACCTTGAATAAAACGCTCTTGGCTCAGTTGAAACCCCAATCACTGATATCTTGGCACCTTTCATTGTACCAACTCAATTCTACAAGCGCCAAACAGTGTCGCACACAGCAATGGAAAAAAATGTTGTTACTCCTTTTGGGAATTCTTCAATTCCCACCACAGTTTTCACCATAGGAGATTCATATCCTAACCTACCATCGTCGGTCCAAGCCACCATGGTCTCGACCACAACTACTTCGCATAGTGGTATGAACTCGTCTTTGGCAGCGGCCACAACCCCTTTCACACCTAGTGTGATAGGCCCTCCATTCTCATACGGTATGCCTAGTTCAGGTACAAGTCCTATATTATCCTATTCCACTTTACACACTTTGGGTCTGGCGGTAGGGAGCTCTAGTGCTCCTATGCAAGGTCACATGGGGGGAACTCTTGTCCCTTTTAACGTTTTTCCTTATGCAGGAGGTCATATCTCTCCTTCATCCCCTTCACTCGGTGGTTCGCATCAGCAATCCATCGGGCAACCTACACACAATAGTTTATTTGGAGTGGGGATCCAAGGACCACCTTCACATGGTATGCTGGTAGGTTCAACACTATTTTCTTGGAAAAAGACATTTGGTAAAAACACCTTTTCGTCAGTCGCTTTCCCGATTGGGGGCAACCCCATTTTTGGACAATCTACTCCTGGGAAGGGTATTATTCCTGCACAGGGGGAAAAATTAGAAGGACCTTGGAATTCAGGGCAAGGATCTGTTCCCTCCTCTAGAATGTCGATCTGGGGTAATTCTTTCCACAATCAATGGAACCCCGAACAAACTACTATGCCTCTCCCTATGGGACCGGCATGGGGTAATCCTTCCCAAAGTCCTTCGAACACAATGCATGCCCAAGAATCTATGTCCTATTTGGAAAATCAATTGATGATGTCTCCACATATGCAAAATCTTTACATTGGCCAGGGCCATGGTTTTTACCAGAATCCAGGCTAGCAGCTAAACTTTTCCTGGCAACTTGGTACCAGTCAAACTCCAGGCCCCTTTTTCCTGGGTTATCAGCAGCAACCAAAACTACCTTTCCGGGCGACTTTACACTTTCCAGATTTGACGAGGTTGTTGAATGACCCCATTTGTCACGATTCACGTTGGCCTCCTATGCCGACGAAGTTGCCTTTGGACATTCCAAAGTTCGAAGCCAAGCCTAATGAAGAACCAGAAGATCATGTGACTACCTTTCATTTTTTGTGCTCATCTAACTTATTGAAAGATGACTTCGTACAGTTGTGATTGTTTCAACGTACTCTCATTGGGAGTGCCGTGAGATGGTACATTGAGCTTGATCGCTCAAGATACTCTTCTTTTGGTGAATTGGTGATGGCTTTCCTTAACCATTTCCAATTACCTATGAGATACGACACTAGCACAGAGTTGCTTGCTAATTTTGAACAGACAACAACAGAACATATCTCTGATCACATCCGAGAATGGAGATGCTGGAAGAGTTTAATCAAAGTACCAGTCCCACCAGCATTCCTGCTTGAGTGGTTCCTTAAGTCTTTGGTCCCACAGTTATCCAAAGACGTCGTGACATCTAGGGTTTTCTCTGAAGAAGACGCCATCATGAGGGCTCAATAGTTTGAGCTCATCTATTCTCAGTCTGGTTTATTATACAACATCTTGCTAGATGCACCACATTCAATACTGGATAAAACTAGACAAAGAGTTGGACCGCATGCCGATGGTATTGTCGGTTCAGCACAAACCAAGCTCGTTGAGCAATTGAATAAGAAATTGCATCAATTATCCATACAACACACAGCGGCCAGCCAAACTACTGCTTTGGTTGCTCCCCCTACCCAAACATCAGAAGTACACACAGTGCAGTCGACTAACCTAAAGGCCACCCAACAACCTGAAGGGAAGGAAAAACAATGAAAGAAGGGTAAGGGGGATAAAAAACCCAACGATAATGCTGGCGGGGACAACACTAAAAAAAAGAAGGTGAGGTATCCATGCAACTTGTGCATGGAAGACCACACAACCCATCTATGTCCTCGACTTGCAGAGGCCCAAAAATTTGTCACACAACAACAACAGGTGGTGTTCACAAACCCATTTCAGCATGGTAAAAATCTAACTCAAGCCTCTGCAAGTACGGAAGGGGGCAGCCAAGAAAACTGTCTGCCTCTGAACAACCCTTCATCCGCAAACGCATATATGGTTAGGGGTGATGCTTTCATATCGACTAGAGTGCACGATTATAGTAAACTAATAACTTCTGAGAAGGGTAAAGAAGATGACCTCCCATCTCTTCCTCTACAGATTGAGAATACGTTGGGAGAAGCAATGACATGCATTCCAAAAGGTGCATTTAAAAAGGATTCTCAGAACCCAAATGCAAGGGCCGCTTAGAACTACTCTATGGTGGAAGATTTATCACAAACCCCTTGTGCGATTTCTGCTTTGGAGGTCCTCCAAAGTTTCCCTTCTCAGAGAAAAGCCTTGTTAACCACTTTGGGCTCTACTAAGACTTGTAATCCGGGTACCATCATGTTAGATACAACTGACATAAAACCTCGTCTGCCTTACCACGTAGAATTTCAGATAGTAGTGGCTTACCCCAAGAAAACTTTTACATGGAATATCTTTCGCATGGTGGTCAACGAGGGCACCTCGACATGCGTTATGTCATTGGCATGTTGGAAGGCCATTGGCCAACCCGTTTTGTGTCCATCACCTACTTTCCTCACTGCTTTCGATGGTCGTTCGTTCTGACCACATGGAATCATTCCTTCTTTCCCCATGCAGTTAGGAGGGAAGACCGTGTGTGTCGAAGTAGAGGTAGTTGATGCTCCCCTCGACTATAACCTCTTATTAGGACAGAGTTGGACTTATGCTATGCAAGCTATGGTTGCTACAGTTTTCTGGGTCTTTTTTTTTCCACACGAGCGTCGGATAGTGACCATCGATCAATTGTTTTTTTCCAGACCTAACATAGCTTTGGGGGCATCCACGGTCCTGTTGATTGATAATCCTCAACCAGGTGTCGTCAACGTAGGAGTTGGTTTTTTCCGATCTTTGATGGGTACCTTTGATTACCCACCTCCTCATGACGATATAAAATTTATATTTAACCACCATAAGGTTGAGATTTTTCAAGTTTCGTCGTTCTGCATGACTTACTTTGAGGATCCATGGATTCTTCCTTCCCCATTGGCCACGATGGATGAGACAGGGCACTCAGGCATGTCCACTCCTACACAAGAGTTAGATCCACTTCTCGAGCCTATTTGGGCTCAGGGTTCTCTCAATAATGTTGATTTGTTAGACTTAGTCTTGCCTTCTGATGAAGTAGTTATCGAAACAATGACTAGTTCGGACAAACCTTGGGAAGATCTTCATCATAGATCATATTTTCTCACAGATTTAAACCGAATCGAAGTAGGAGAATTCACCATGACCATGACGGGAGATCAGTCGTGTCCTATTAATCTCTTAGCTACACATGAAATTTATGCTGAGGGCAATATGGTGACTATCACTGAAACTATACCAATCAACATCTCTCAAAACCATGGCGTCATGGAAAACATCTTCATCAGAGTGGATTGCTCCCTCGAAGAGATTCAAATCTACACAGATCTTTTCAAGGAATTTTGTGACATTTTTTCCTGGTCTTATGAGGAAATGCCAGGTATCGATCCAAAAATAGTTGAACATGAAATCACAACGTATCCTGATGCCAAGCCCGTTCGACAGAAATTTCGTCCAGTAAATCCTAAGAAAGAAGAAGCCATCAATATTGAGGTTGATAAATTACTAAAGCCAGGTTTTATCTATCCTATCCATTTGACTCAATGGGTGTCAAATCATTTGCCGATCAATAAAAAACAAGGCACGATTTGTGTATGTACTGATTTCCGTGATTTGAACAAGGCATGTCCCAAAAATATTTTTCCAACACCGTTCATTGACCAGATCATTGATGAATGTGATGGTTGTGAAGCCTTTTCTTTGATGGACGATTTTTCGGGATATAATCAAATCCAAATCAAACCCGAAGACCAACACAAAATGACATTCATTTGTCCATGGGGTACATTCTCATATCGTAAGATGACTTTTGGTCTTAAAAATGCTGGAGCCACATTCCAGTGGGCCATGTCTTTCACCTTTCACGATCTCAAGCATATAGTCAAGGCCTATCTAGATTATTTAGCATCACAATCTCACAAGAGAATGGATCATCCCACACACCTTACACTAATCTTCGAATGTTGTCTCTACTTTAGGATTCTCTTGAATCCAAACAAGTGTAGCTTTTGCGTAATGTTAGGACGTTCGTTAGGTTTCATCGTATCAACAACAAGGATCATAGTCGATCCTCTCAAGGTGGAGGCAATTATCCAGTTGCCCCCCCCACGCACAGTTCTTCAACTTCAAAGTTTACAAGGCAAGGCGAACATTTTACGATGCTTCATCACCAACTATGCCGAAATTAC
This sequence comes from Picea glauca, assembly GCA_000966675.3. Taxonomy (NCBI): domain Eukaryota; kingdom Viridiplantae; phylum Streptophyta; class Pinopsida; order Pinales; family Pinaceae; genus Picea; species Picea glauca. Next base: position 21,083 of record JZKD02S1753093.1, read on the forward strand.
CAAGGGATTTATGTGCCTACTGAAAAAAGATGTTCCTTTTCACTGGGACGAAGCCTCTCAACGCTCTTTCGATGCATTAAAACACACCCTCACAATTGTGCCTCTCCTACGACCACCTAACTATAACAAAGATTTCTTATTATATTTGGTCGTCGTAGAGTCAATTATTCGCATGGTTTTAGTTCACGAAGATGATTCGTTCTCAGAATATGTGATCTATTACCTGAGTTGAGGCCTCATAGGACCAGAAATCAATTATTCTCATATCGAAAAACTTGTGTTGGCAGCAGTTCATGCTTTTCAACGGTTCTGTCATTATGTTTTGTTTCGCAAGACCACCGTCATTGATGTCATGAATCCATTCTAGTACATGTTGACACGATGGGTTATAGGCAGAAAAATCAGTAGATGGATAGTAATCCTCTAGGAATTTGACTTAGACTTCGTTTCAGCAAAGTCCAAAAAGTCATTGGTCTTCGCAGAACTTATTTCGGAACTTTCGGTTGAGTTAGGTGACGTTGTACCTAAAGAATTTCCTATCTAGGGAGATATGTTTTTTATCACATCTTCAGATCCATGGTACGGAGATATACTTATCTATCTCCAGATTTTGAAGTGCCCCACTTTTGCTTCTCGTGATGAGCGTCGGCGTATATTCCATCAGGCTAAGAATTATCTCATATTCAATGATACGTTGTATCGGAGAGGTGTAGACTACATCTTAAATCGATGTCTCACACATGAGGAGGCAATCATCATGCTCAACGATTTCCATACCATAGGTTGTGGCGGTCATTTTTCTGGGTTGGCAACAACCCAAAAGATTCTACGAGCAGGTTACTTCTGGCCGACACTTATCAAACATTGTGTAGAATCAGTCAAGAAGTGCCATCCATGCCAAGTCTTTTCTCGAAAGATGAGGGCACATCCCGCTCCTATGTTTCATGTCATCACAGTTGGTCCCTTCACCAAGTGGGGGATTGATTACACTACTTGCAACCCCCCGTTAGCAAGGGGGCACCGCTATATCATCATAGTTGTAGACTACTTCATTAAGTGGGTCAAAGTTATGCCAACGTTTAAAGATGATGGAGAGACTGCAACTCTCTTTTTATTCAACCAAGTCATAGCAAGGTTCGGCGTCCCGAGAGAGATTGTTACTGACCATGGCAGTCACTTTCAGAACCAAATGATGACCGAATTAACATCAAATCTTGGGTTACGACAAGAGCATTCATCTCCCTACCACCCCGAATCCAATGGGTAGGTGGAAGCTATAAACAAAACTCTTAAGACTATCCTATAGCGAACTGTCAACTCAGCCAAGTCAAATTGGCATTTGATGTTATACTTGGCATTATGGGCTTACCAAACATCTATTAAGACTACAACCGGTTTCTCACCTTTTCAACTCATTTACGGGCTAGAGGTAGTCTTGCCCATCGAATGTCAGATCTCATCTCTAAAATTGGTAGTACAATTATTGCCAGACACTTCTCCACTTGAAGAATGGTTAGTACACCTTGAGTAGCTCAATGAGCAGCATCGTGATGCGGCCCTAGCCAATGAGGCTCATAAAAATAAGGTCAAGTGTTACTATGATAGGTTCGTTCATCCTCGGATTTTCTCTGAAGGTGACCTTCTCCTGGTCTATGACCAAGATAAGGACTCCCTAGGGGCAGGAAAATTCAAACCCATGTGGTTCAGACCCTTCATCATAAAAGAGGTATTAAAAAAGGGCACTTATCGTTTGGTCGATTTTGAAGGGAATGCTTTGGTAGAGCCTAGAAATGGGCTCTACCTCAAGAAGTATTACTCATAGGAAGGTCACTGTGGGTAACTTTTTGTAACATATGTATAGTCTTTGTACTATTACTTTTTTCGTTTCTTTTAAGTATTATGGACATGTCATTGATTTTATCTTTCATCAATATGGAAGATGTCAAGTGATTCTGAGGTGTTCATTGGGTATGAAGACAGTGCTAGTCGGCACACTTGGAGGCTTGCCTCTACAGCTTGGGTAATCTTTACACCTCAGGGCCAATTGTTATCTTTTGGAGGTATATGCTTAGGTGACACCACAAATAATGTCACCGAGTATAGTGCAGTTATTGAGTTGCTCTGTGATGCCTTGTCATTGGGTATCTCTCATCTCCGGGTCTATCTCGACGCTCAATTGGTTGTGTCGCAGCTAAATAGGGTATATCGGGTTCATGATCCAACTTTACACCAATGATTCCTTAGGGCACGTCTCTTAGAATGAAACTTTGATTATATTACATATTTTCATGTTCCTAGGAGATTAAACCAAATTACAGATACTCTAGATAATCAAATTTTAGATTGGCATCTCGCACACATATGAAAGAACATTGACATAAGCATGTAAATACATTTTTGCACACGTGATCCATAAGACAAAAAAGATAAAAAAAAACATATATAGCATCATAAAACAACTAGAGTACATAGATGGACACAATCGCCTCAAAAATGGGACTAATAAAGAGTCACAGGGCTTATGCCCTCAAAAATATATACAAGTAAGTGCTCGTGTCATGTAAAAAGTATAAATAGGTTCAAGGCCCATGGGCCCTATTATAATAGTCCATAGCATGGGCTAAACGCCTAAACAATCGGACCCACGTCCAAGGTGCCCCCACTACATGAGGCTGCATGGATGGCAGTGTTGGTCGCTATAATTGCTTAATTGATTCAAACAATCAAGTGATACATAAATTATCAACCCAGGGAAGTCTTTTATTTCAAAGATAACCACGCACTATATATGCTCAATTCCAAAAGCAACTTAGTGTTGTAGTAAAGAAACTTATACTAATCCCACTTGCTTGAATGAACTGAAGTTCTGAATTAAATCATAGGAAAGTAACTTCCCTATTGCAAATCTTTAAAGATTAATCCAAGAATCCTGGATTACATTAAAATAACACTTGCAATGGGAAAGAACAACTATTCTGCAATCAGAGAATAGGACCCTTACTCTCAAACAGAGACTTCAGTACTAACACTCTTTCATGAAAACAGTAATGCAGAAAACTATTAACTCTATCTAACAGAGAACAAGGCCATCTAGTCCCTTCCTTTCTAAGCAGGAGCCTTAAGCCCTATTTCTATTTAGCACACTTGTGAAGTTGAGTTTTACAGAGAACAAGATAGTCTAATCCCTTCCTTTCTGAGCAGGGATCCTTAACCCAGTCTCTGGCTAGCACACCTGCAGGAATGATGGGAATCTACAGAGAACAGAATGTTCTGGTTCCTTCATTTCTAAGCAAGAACCCTTAACCCAATCCTTGGCTAGCACACTTGCAGAAGTAATTGAAATCTAAAGAAGACAAGGTGTTTTGATTCCTTCCTTTCTGAGCAGGAACCCTTAACCCAATCCCTAGCTAGCACACTTGCAGAATTAAATGAAATCTACAGAAGACAAGGTGTTTTGATTCCTTCCTTTCTGAGTAGGAACCCTAAACCGGATCCCTGGCTAGAACACTTGCAGAATTAAATGAAATCTACAGAGGACAGGATGTTCTGATTCC
>JZKD02S1753093.1:34829-55642 GCA_000966675.3 Picea glauca
CTACATAATATATCAAACTCAAACAGAAATTCATCAGGATCCTCTGAAGATAAACCATGAAAATTAGGCAATGTTGAGAGTGGAATGTTTTTCATGGGGGTTGTCCCTCTAGGGATATCGCCAATAGGGAATCCTAGAGTAGAGAAAGAGTTTTCATCTTTTACCTCACCTTCAGTACCTGCCTGTTCTTCGTGATGCAATTCTTCGTTGTATTCATCCATGTTTCCCTCTTTCTGCTCTCCTGCTGCACTTGCTCTATCCTCAATGTCTCCTACTGTCTTCTGGACTGTCTTCAGACTCCAAACTTCTTTTCCTATTCCAAAAATTTCTCGAAATGAAGGATGGGAGTTCTGTTTTTGGAGGTTTGGTCGTTGAGCAGCAGATTCAGACTTAGATAAAATCTCGTCAATGAAAGTCTTTATTCCTCCTTTTCCTTTTCCCTTGCCACCTATAGGGTTAGTGTCTTTGGGGTCTTTCATGCATTCTTCTTGTCTAAAGAAAATAAATCACAAGTGCTTTTGAAATCTATAGCTATCTTCCCCGGCAACGACGCCAAAATGTTGATCACTATAATTGCTTAATTGATTCAAACAATCAAGTGATACATAAATTATCAACCCAGGGAAGTGTTTTATTTCAAAGATATCCACGCACTATATATGCTCAATTCCAAAAGCAACTTAGTGTTGTAGTAAAGAAACTTATACTAATCCCACTTGCTTGAATGAACTGAAGTTCTGAATTAAATCACAGGAAAGTAACTTCCCTATTGCAAATCTTTAAAGATTAATCTAAGAATCTTGGATTACATTAAAATAACACTTGCAATGGGAAAGAACAACTATTATGCAATCAGAGAACATGACCCTTACTCTCAAACAGAGACTTCAGTAGTAACACTCTTTCATGAAAACAGTAATGCATAAAACAATTAACTCTATCTAACAGAGAACAAGGCCATCTAGTCCCTTCCTTTCTAAGCAGGAGCCTTAAGCCCTATTTCTGTTTAGCACACTTGTGAAGTTGAGGTTTACAGAGAACAAGATAGTCTGATCCATTCCTTTCTGAGCAGGGATCCTTAACCCAATCTCTGGCTAGAACACCTGTAGGAATGATGGGAATCTACAGAGAACAATATGTTCTGGTTCCTTCCTTTCTGAGCAGGAACACTTAACCCAATCCATGGCTAGCACACTTGCATAAGTAATTGAAATATACATAAGACAAGGTGTTTTGATTCCTTCCTTTCTGAGTAGGAACCCTTAACCCAATCCCTGGCTAGCACACTTGCAGAATTAAATGAAATCTACAGAAGACAAGGTGTTTTGATTCCTTCATGTCTGAGCAAGAACCCTTAACCCGATCCCTGGCTAGCACACTTGCAGAATTAAATGAAATCTATAGAAGACAAGGTGTTTTGATTCCTTCCTGTCTGAGTAGGAACCCTTAACCTGATCCCAGGCTAGCACACTTGCAGAATTAAATGAAATCTACAGAAGACAAGGTGTTTTAATTCCTTCCTATTTGAGTAGGAACCCTTAACCCGATCCCTGGCTAGTACACTTGCATAATTGAATGAAATCTACAGAAGACAAGGTTTTTTGATTCCTTCATGTCTGAGCAGGAACCCTTAAACCGATCCCTGGATAGCCTCATAAAATCATCACACAAGATTGCTGATAAAAAGAATTACAAATTTCATTCAATAAACTAAGACAGATTCAGTAGTGTTTCAGCAAAGAGGAATTCATTAAAAACAATGTTTCAACAAACAAAAGTTAAGTCAAATCATAAACATAAATTGTACTAACACACTTCTAACTAATGGGTGAATCTTGTGAAGAAGGTGGGCCCTCCCTTCTCACAAGATTCCCCTGGAACGAAAAAGCTAGAGAAGGATACTCAAAGCAGTCTTCTATTCATCTATTGAAATATCACATTACAATTTGGAAAATAGAATACGCCCCTCTTCTCTGGAGCTTCTTCAATACATAAAACTTGCATTCCTCGAATGATGATTTCCTCTTATTTAAAGAGGAAATCCCTTCGATACAATAATTACAATGCATATCTGAGTCCTATCCTTAGTCGGATCTACTTTCTAAACCAGCACAGGATGTCCTAGTCTCACGCAACAGAATGCTATTACAGGAGCTGAAATGAGGTATTGTTGTTATGACTGGTGTAACAGCTTCTTCCCGTTGTTGCTGATGGTGTTTCAACATCGCAATTCACGGGATGTTTCAGCCACGTGAATTGCGCTCTGACTATGTCGACATTCTTTTGTAGGAGTGACGGTTATAGCTTGTTGACCACTAACTGTAACGGCTTCCTCTTTGTTTCAGCATCGTCGGTCCTGGCGGTTTCCTCTTTGTTTCAGCATCTGCAACTCTGGACTGTGTAACAGCTCCGTAATTCAGCGTCTGCGACCTCGGACTATAAGGCAGCTCCGTCTTTCAGCATCTGTGACCTCAGACTGTATAGCAGCTCTGTGTTTCAGCATCTGCGACCTCGGACTACAAGGAAGCTCCGTGTTTCAACATCAGTTCTGTGTTTCAGCAATAGCAACCTTGGACAGTTCTGTGTTTCAGCAATAGGCCTCAAATGCTAATCTACAGTTTTGAACACTTATGCATTTCCAATCAATGGTCAAGTACGAGAATGATGTAAAATATTATGCAAAACAGATTAAACATATAGTAATGAGAAGGGACATTGTATACCTTTGGAATGATCAGATAAAGTGATAGTATGAGTTTAAATATGGATGATCAAGGGTATAATAGTGGAAAAAAGTATAGGAAAAAAGGTACATTGTGTGGTCCTAATAGGCGGCAGGTCCTCTATCTCTACAATTGGGACTATGTGAATGAGTGCAATGAAGTTTCGCTCAACTTGTCTAAGGACCCTCTCAGCCTCCCCGGCTGGGAGGTTCCCTGCTACTGTTTCTCCCCCAGTGGCGACAGCTGTGGCTTTTGGCCATGGACGATGTCTGTTTCGTGCGTAATCGGTAGGTCGCATGGGTCCCACATCTGCATGCAACAAACATATACTCGTCAAATACTCTGGCATACAAAAAAATGATATATATAACAAAAATGACATAAAAATTACATATGCAAAAAAAAAAACTACAAAGGTGGAGACTTACCCATCTCCCCTTGCTCCTCACTAGGAGGCACATGTGTCTTAGGATCTCTAGAAAAATCTATCCCTGCATATGGGTAATCCTCGATCACAGGGATCTGCCATGATAACCAAGCAAAGAAGTCATCATCGATGGACTCATTGGTCCTTCCACCACCCTGTCGTGGAAGCAATACTGCCTATCTACACATTGCAGGAAAAGAGGCCTGATGTCCTCGTACTACTTCCCGAGGACTAAAGCTCAGAACTCTCTCAAAGAAGAATGAACACAGAATCGTCCTGAACCCAAAATTCCTTTGTGTCCGTTGTCGGAAATTTGTCAATTGCCTCTTCATGCACTCGAGCAGTGTGGAACTCTAGTCAAAAATCTATGCATTCAAGAACTGGATAGAATAATTCATCTATGTGTGAGACACCTGATGCAAGGTTGTTGACCTGGTAATCCATCTAATCAGTAATAATATCACCTGCAGTGATAGGTTAGTGATCTTACTGATGGGTACCTGGGAGCCCGCACGATCATTTCCAGCCTCACATTGCTCGTCTATCAGTTTTGATATCTTACTCGGTCCCACAGGAAACGTCCTGAAGTTGACTGGTTCCCCTCTCCTTGAGAGGCCAGCCAAAAAATAGATATCCTTAGTGGTGGGCACCAGTGATTGCCCCTCTAGCAGGAAGGCCTCTGCATCAGGGTGCCAATAGTCAATCAAGGAATTCAGTATCCTTGGTTGCGCTTGTATAAATGGACACAAGAAGAACTTCAGTAAACCATATTGCATCAACATGGCCACAACATTCGGATCCCCCGCAAAAAACTCACTGATTGCATCATGCTCCCTTTCCCTCCACTGGACATACATCCTGCCAACACAACAAAGTTCAGGATGGTCAGTACTTTCACTTTAGTTCTCTTTTTCCTACAAAAGGAGGGTCCATGCGAGTTGTAGAGGCAACATTCGCATGTACATGTGGGCAGCCTTTACTCTGCTCGAGTGTACACACAGCCTGTCCAAAGACAGCCTGCATGTACCTAGGGCTGACCTTTTAAAGGTCGATGCCCACCCAAAAAATGAAAGCAAATGCAAAATTAAAGAGTTGAATAGCTAGATCAGGGAGTTTGTGCTTACTTGGTCCAAGCAGAAGTTTGTTTCATCCAATGTAGTTCCTGGAATCACCGTTTTTAGCAAAGGGGGTCTTTTGGCTCCAGAGTCGACTTCCAAATCAGCAATGGTGATAATGAGCTTCCAGCTTCTATTTATAGACTTTTTGGCCTCTTTTTGTCACTTTTTTGGCCTCCCTTATCAGTTTCTTTATACCAAAAACCATTTAGAGTGATTCGGGAGTTATATGGGAGGGATTTGATCAGGTATTGGGACATTTTTTTTGAGGTTTGAGAAAATTTTGATGGTCCATAAAAAATTTTCCCAGAATCAACTTGAGCATATAGGTTAGGTTATTACTCCAAATTTTGCGTCTCGTTGTCTTTTTCCTCTTCTATAGGATCGATCTTATCAGGTTGTGACACATAACCATAATATCTTATTTAGAAGTGTCGCAACTTGGCAGTAGAGCTTACCAGAACATGGATGCCCTAGGTAGGTCCTGGTTGCATTATGGTGTCCATGCCGTCTCTAAAACATTGTAGGCTCAATAGTCCTTCTAGTCTTTCCTGAATATGAGTTTGAGCCCCATTTGCATGATTTTTCTTCACTCTTTGTCTCACCCTTAGGACTCCCAAAAAATAACAGGTCTCCTTTTAAGCCCTTTTCAGACCCTCTAAACATGAAAAGATTGTCGAGAGATCTTGTGGCCTTTCACGCTCGTTAAACTGAAATTTGATGTCATGTATGTTCATTGGTAGTTTACCCCTTTTTCAGTCCGGACGGTCAACTGTACGAAAAAAGGTATACTCTATAGAACTTCCATTCTTTAGAAGAGTACTCTCAGGTATAATTTTATCCCTTTTTTGAGCCTGAGGGACTAAACTTACGAAAAAGACACCCCCACGGAGTCCATAGTTAAGCTCTTTTCAGAATCCCTAAAAATGAAAAGATCACCGAGTGACCTTATTCTTTCACACTCATTAAATTGGTCCAGAAGAATATTCCTAACGGAGTCCATAGTTAAGATTTTTTCAGACTCATTAAAAGTAAAAAAATGGTCGAGTGATCTTGTCTTTGTCACACTCGTTAAAATGGTTTTGAATCGACATCTAATCGGTGCTAGTTTACCCCTTTTTCAAACCGACTAGAATATCTTCGAAAAAGGTGCCCCTGTGGAGTCTCCTTTTATGTTTTTTCAGACTCTCTAAATATGAAAAACCATCGAGCTTACCTTCTTTGGGCTCATTAAACTTACATTGAAGGACGTTACCATTGTGTGTTTTATCAACCGCATTTGCATACCTTATCAACCAGCTTTGTGACAGTTTGCTTCTGCGTCTTAACACCTTTGGCCGCCGGAGGATTTTTCCCGAGTATCATTTTACTAGAACATCAGTCTTTTCCTTGTGCCTTGAACTTGTATATTTGCAATACTCATTCCTCCATTGTAACGTAATATTCCTTTATTCTTTTTCCACAATTATCGAAAAGAACAAAAAAAACAAATATACCCCAAAAAGAGGAAGGGAAAGGTATTTTCTTTATTGGCAGCATAATGAGTCGCCCTTGGATAAAGCACATCTGTCCATTTGATTCATCAGACTATGGGATGTAGTATGACCTTAGGAAGTTGTTCTCGCTATATAGAGTTGTGTCCTCCACTGTTTGGTTATTCTTCCAAACATATGGAGAGTTTGCATTGCCCCCTGCTTCATAGACTTATGATTAACATTTATGTTGCTTGAGTCTCATCACTTGTCGTGCTATTGTCCAAGGGAAGTTTGTCACTAAGCCTGAGTCGACCCCTCTACAAAATGTCTCTTGTCCACATACCTGGCCATCCTAAACATCCAATCAAGTCCTTGCTTGAAATCACTGAAGCCTTCAGTCCAATCATCAAGATTATCAAGTCCATGACCGACGAGCCATTGAAGACCTCTAGGTAATACATTCATACACTCATATTACACTCCTACCCGAGCTTTGGAAGATTTTGAAGTTGTAGCTCGAGCTCTGAAGATCTCATCTCCAGCCATTAGGCCGAATCAACTTCTGGAAGATGGATACTCTATATGTATATATTTCTGATTTCGAGATGTAGCTCTGCTGTGTATTGTTCGTGGATACTCTTTATAGTTATTTGACATGGATCTATAGTGTGTTTGATTGGTAGCCATGGTTCTATTTTATCCCTAGCATGGGTATGCCTACCTCGGTGAGACATTTGTTATTTTGCAGACGACACCTCCTGGTTCCTAATCCTTGGGCTCAATCGTTTGGCATATCAGTAAAGATTGGTAATGTATTTTGGCCATCAGATGCTCTTCTGACCTCACACATTAAGGGGCATCTGTTATAACCCTAAATTACACCACACATGCTTACCTGGCATCAGGCCAACTCATATCCTTTCTTTTCCAAAAACATTGCTGAACAACTCTTTGAAAATCCTCTTGTGTAAAGGCCCATGCGCCCTAACCCATTAATGCACGCATGTACATGCTGGCTAACCCACAACAACCCGCGTGTATCGACAAACGCATGAAAAAAGGAAATTTTCCGACAAAACAAAAAGATATGGGTGAGTTAACTGAAACTCCCGACCATGCATGGATGAGGGTTCGTCCAAATGCCTAGCTCCTTCTAGGACATAAAAAAAGGGGGAGGGGTACCACTTGGAGGAGGAAAAAGATGACGAAGAAACTCTGCCCAGTTATGTATTCCATTGTCCCAACCCTTTAGCCTTTCCGAATGCCAAAGGAGATTTAAAGCAAAGCAGTTGCAGGATAGAAGAAGAGGAGCCCAGGATTAGGTTCATGGAGTGGTGGCTGGTCTCAACTTTTGTAAAGTTGACTCATTTTAAGTAATAAAGAGAATGCTTTTCCTGTCCTAATTCATGAACTTTTTATGGTTTGATTAGTTTATGTTTGATTTCTAACCCGTGAGTATATAAGTAGTATGCATGTATAGTTGTTGCTCGTCTTGAATGTAGGTCATCTTTGGAAGGATTATTGAGAACAAGTAATCAAGCACAACGGAGTATCGACATCAAATGCCGGTAACAAGGTAGGTGGATCTTTCCATGCATTTACTAAGAAAAGGGGATTTAAATCTAGGGATGAAGGTAGAAAGTAATTTCTATTTGGTCATATCTGCATGCAAAGTCTGAACTCTATTTGCTAGTTCGTAGGGTGTTTTTCCCCAACAACACATGGGTTTTCCTAGTGATGTTGACTTATGCTTACAAGATTTTTGGGCCTCTAATAGCTTCTCTTCATTTTGTCCTTGAGGATATATTTAAAATAACACCTTCGCATCTTTCTATAGAAAAGAAACTCTTTCTCATCATCATGCATTTTCTTCTTCTTATAACAACACAATATACTTGCAACCCTCTAAGCATTTGACCCATGCCGACCTTGACTACAAATGAAAATTTCTTTTCATCTGTTATCACACCATTTCCAAATACAATGACAATTCCCTCACTTTCCATTTACATGTTTTGATCACATCCAGGCTAGTCAACAGAACATTCCTTGACACGACATATCCTTGTACAAATGACAATGACATGGTCTCAAATAATGGACCGAAATGGCTTTTCCAAACTCTCCATGTATAATCAACCAAAGTGTTGTTATGACTAGGAATCCATGTCATGTGCATGAGTGACACACTTTACCAAATTTGCAAGAGGGCGACCAAAATTGACCTCTCGGGGCTCTGAGACTGTGTGATGATATGCCAACTATTACAGTTGTAATCAATCATGAACTGAGAACTCTTGGTTCTAACCAAAACCACCATATACTCCATAAATTTTGGATTCTCTACCTCAATCTTTCATGCATGCCCATTATTTGGCAAATGATGAGGCTTTAGTTGTTGACAGTTGTGCAAAGAGCTAGTTCTTATCAGCACTTTCATATCCTTTATTTAACACTTAGACTATCTGAGATCACACATGTTACATATTGGCTCAGGATTTATTTTATTTATATTACTTATCCCACATGAATAGCCATAAACTATCTTTATATTGTTTATATACATTGCCATTTGAAATACATTGTCGACATGGTGTGAAAAATATTTGGCCCCTTATGGGATCCTTCCTTGATTGTGGTATAATGCTTGGTGCTCAATGCTGAAATCTTGACTAACTTGGAGATTGGCCCAAAAGAGGCAATATTTTTTGGAAAACAAAAAATTAGAAACCTGTTATTACCGATGGTAAAAATATCTTGCCAAAAATTTAAAATGAAGGTGCTATCAAAAGTTCCAGTAGTGAATTTCTTTTTAGAAACTGCCCAAGACAAAAAGAGTTCTAAGATGGGCTCCATGGGAGATGGATTCCTTCCTGTGAGGATGCCAAGAACATTTACGTAGAGGGTTAGTTCTTATCAACACTTTTGTGTCCTTTATTTAACACTTGGATTGTCTAAGATCACACATGTTACATGATGGCTCGAGATTTATTTTATTTATATTACTTATCCCGCATGAATAGACATAAACTATATTTATATTGTTTATATACACCACCATTTGAAATACATTGTCAACGTGGTGTGCAAAATATTTGGCCCCTTATGGGATCCTTCATTAATCGTGGTATAACACTTGGCACTCGATGTTGAAATATTGACTAACTTGGAGATTGGCCCAAAAGAGCCAATAGTTTTTTCAAAATAAAAATTAGAAGCCTATTATTACCGATGGTAAAAATATATTGCCAAAAATTTAAAATGAAGGCATTATTGGAAGTTCCAGTAGTGAATTTGTTTTTAGAAACTGCCCAAGATAGAAAGAGTGCTAAGATGGGCTCCATGGCGGATGGATTCCTCCCTGTGAGGCTGCCAATAACAAGAAAACTGGTGCCTGATCCATTTTGATTTGTGATCTAACCATGATGTACTGTAATCAACTTGTACCCCTGTTCATATTGCCCCAAGAACACCTCTGATCCTTATTTGAAAACTAAAAATACACAAGCTAGAAAAGATGTTGAAAACCAAATGCTCATATGTTGAGCTTATTTATGTACATAATCCTACACTAACCAATTGAACTTCTTAATTATGTAATTACAAACTTCCATAAGAACCATTAGAGTAACTGATTTACAAACTGGGATATGCTTCCATTCATGAGCACATATATAACTGAAGAATGAAAAAATAAATGAAATAACAACCTATGCTTACAACTGTATAAATATGCCTTTATGAATCCAAAAAGACAAGAATATTGACCCCAATTCAACTTCATGTAACGTGCCATAGGGTCATGCAATTCATGCACAACATCCTAATGATCCAAGAGGAAAGACTGAATCGGTGTTAGATCCTCATTTTGAATGCCTGAGAATGAAAATAATCAAAGCTACACATTGCTTCTACTACTGCCAATATTATATTTTTGCAAAACTGGAGGTTGTTGCAAACTATTTTCATTACTGATCATATTTTGTTTGATTTCTTCTGCAGGTCTAGTTTCATGAATGAAAAATGAAGACTTATTGATTTTTTCAATTTGTTGGTCATCATTTGGTTATAAAGGCACGATCAAATACTTTTGTATCTCCTTATTTTCACCTCCATTTCCTTCCCAAGAATCATATCCACAATCTTGATATATAGGAACATTGCTAAGAGGTTCCAAAGAATCCATGAAAAAATTCTGCTCATCATCATTAGAAAGATATCCATAAAAAATGGGTTGATCATAAAAAGATTTTGAATCTTGGCATTCATAAAAAAAAAAATTAAATATGCTCTCGGGACTTTGAATCCATATCAACAACTTTCATCAGAATTTGGAGCAGCTTCTATCAGATTAAGCATATCCTCAAGTTGATCATAATTTTTTAAAGAGGAAAATATTACTTGCTTCTTGTATAAATCATCATCATAATCATAATACTTATCATAAATAGTTGTATCAAAAAGTTGTACATCTGATAAAGAATGTTTAAAATAGCTTCATCATTCAACAAGTGATCTTCAAAAAGACAATCACAACAAATTATTCATGAGGATGAGCATTCAAATGATCATCAAAATTGTTAGAAGAATAATGAGGACATTCCAAACTATCTTCGTTGATCTCATCACTAAAATCTTCCTAAACAATTTTGCTAAGAGATTTAAATTGCTCACAACAATTATTCAAGAGGTGCTCAGCAGGATAGATCCTCTTACAATATGAATGAAACGTGGAATGGAAATCCTCTAGAGATGAAATACGAGAGATCAAAAGATATCGATACCAATGTCGTGCATCTCTTTCTAATGAGTATATGAAAATTTTCATTAGAGCATCTTCATGATAGAAATCCAATTGATCTATGCACTAATGAAACTTGACGAGATGTTGTGCGGGATTATCTTCCTCATTTCCGCTAAAATTAGGAAGAAAGTTTGCACATTCTAAGAATGAAAGCATTGGATTAGGAAAACCAGGAATAGGTGACAAATTGAGAGTTTCAAACCTATGCGCTAAGATAGATTCCATTTCCATGTTTGTCCTATATCAGTGAAGTCACCAGTAGGTTCTTCCTTCATGGAGAGGAGTCACCACAGTGAATGATATGCATTTTGATATATGTTCACTTCTTGTTCACCATCAAGAAGAGAATCTAATCAATGCTTTTCTCCTAGGGAAGATCACTTCATTTTCGTCCCCGACAACGGTGCCAAAATATGTTAGCGCTAGAAGTCAACTCAAGACTAATAAAGAGTCAAGCCTAGCAAACCCTGATTTAATTGGGTTTTAGGAAAACTTAGAGAGTGGTAGTATCAATGTTAAGGTAGTGAGATAATTGTAAATCAGTAGTTGGCCATTGGGCATGGAGTCCATTAAAAACAAGAACCCCCTCTCAAAATTCTATGGGCAGCAGGTCAAGCGAAACAAAACTTAGATCAAATTCAATGCTATAAAGAAATGGAATGAGGAAATAACAAAAACAAAATTGCAAGTTAATCAAAAACCACCCGGATCCTTGATACACTTACAAGGAAAAATACTCAAAATTCAGAAACCCTTTCTAACTACGAATATAAGTCTCAAATGTGGCCATTGCCGAAAACTATAGTATATCCTATACTATAGTATTCTCAGCACCAAATTGCATACATATATCCTATCACAACAAAACACATTTAAGAAGATGAAAAAGAAATAAATGATGAACTAAGGATCAAGAAAAAAAAAAAAAGATCATGAAGTTTGTTATCAGTTGAAATATTTACATAGAGTTTTTGTACACGATTATTCAAAATATCACATAGGTTGTTCACCCTATGCAACTCTCTCTCAGTCCCTGAGACTGAATCTCCTCTTATTGGGTATCTTTTTTTTCTTCTTTCCAAACAAATAAGGAATTTATATCAATCTACATTGACAAACTGTTCCTGATAATTTGGATCAAAAATATAAAAATAGAAAACAATTGCAATAGATTAGGGATAGTTGGTATCATTCCCTGTTAATGTGGAACTGCACTACCATCTATTTACCAACTGTACACAAATCCTCTGCCGCATACTTTTTTAGCTGTCAAATATGCACTTAAATTATGGGATATGGAAATCCTTTGCCACCTATAACTTGATTGTTGGTAATTGAGCTCTTCGAAATCTGGAAGTTGTTGAGAATGTGGCCTAATTTTTTATTGAAACTTGGGACTTTGGCCTTAAAACATGGATCTTCAAACTAATGTGATTCCATATATCATATCCTTAATTGGTATAGATTCGATGCTCTCCAAGAAATATGAAACTAATCAAAACATTGATTTTATGTTATCAAATCTTATCACTGGATCCTTGAAAGACATCGAAGTTGATAAGCTCATGCCATTAATATGAGCAAGGATTATTATTCACAAATCAGGAGGAGATACATAATAGTTTTCCATTAACCAAAAACTTCAAGTAATTGTCCCATTCAAAAAACTATGAAGGCAAACTGAAGCCCTCCAAGAAGCAAATCTTCATGTCTTCCATATTTTTGATCGAAAAGATTTTCCAGCACTCATGTTTTATCAAGATTTGCAATAGTAATATATGTTGCATTTATCCCTTTGTACTTTATATAATAGGGAATCGTTGTATAGAAGCATATTTTCCTATTTGACATGGGTTTTCCTAGTGATCTTGACTGCTCCAAATATTTTCGGGCCTCTAATAGTTGTTTTGCATTTTCTCCTTGAGGATATATTTCAAAAAACATCATCGCATCATTCTATAGAAAATAAACTCTTTCTCATCATCATGCATTTGCTTTTTCTTATAATAACACAATATCCCTGCAACCCTCTAAGCATTTGAGCCAGGCCGACCTTGACTACAAATGAAACTTTTTTTGCATCGGTTATTACACCATTTCCAAAGACAGTGACAATTCCATCGCTTGCCATTTTCATGTTTTGTTCGCATCCAGGATAGTCAACAGAACATTCCTCGACACTGCATCTCCTTGTACAAACGACAATGAAATTCTCTAATATAATGGACCAAAAGGGATTTTCCCAACTCTCCATGTATAATCAACCAAAGTGTTGTTATGACTAGGACTTCATGCCATGTGCTTGAGTGACACGCTTTATCAACTCTGCTAGAAGGCGACCACAATTGACCTCTCGACGCTCCGAGACTGCGTGATGATATGCTAGCCATTGCAATTGTAATCAATCATGTCCTGAGAACTCTTGGTTCTAAGCACAACCACCATCTACTCCATAACTTTTGGATTCTCTACCTCAATCTTGCATGCGTTCCCATTATTTGGAAAATGACGAGCCTTTATTTGTTGGCATTTGCGCACAGGGTTAGTTCTTCTCAGCCCTTTCGTATCCTTTATTTAACACCTGGACTGCCTAAGATCACACATGTTAGTGGCATAGTGCATGGTGCTCGATGTTGAAATCTTGACTAACTTGGATATTGGCCTAAAAGAGCAGATATATTTTTCGAAACCTGTTATTACCGATGGTAAAATCATCTTGCCAAAATTTTAAAATGAAGGCGCTACCAGAAGTTCCACCAGCGAAATGTTTCATAGAAACTGCCCAAGACAGAAAGAGTGCTAACACATGGTATTACCAAAAAGTCGTGCATGGGTAGAACTGGCTCTCTTGCACTGATAGTGTTGGGGAATTGGGATAGTCACGCCAAGTTTGGTGCGACTGTCGGGATTTTTCCTGCGTATATGGGTGCGACTGTCAAGATGATAGTCACACAGGAACACACAATTGTTAATGGAATAGTCGTGCCAGAAAAATCACACAATAACACGACTATTTGAGGCACGGATTATAACACGGTTGTACCTCAAATAGTCACACATATCAGTGCAGTTGTATCTGGAACAATCCTGTTTCTCTGTGTGACTGTACTTGGTAGCAGTCGCTCGAATGGGTTAGTTTGGTTTTTGGTGCTATGGTTTTCTAACAAGGTGTTTTTTTAGCTAATAATTCTATTTTTGGATTGGATGCAGGTGACATACGATATTGGAAAGGATGTATATTCACTGTAGAGAGAGATATATTGGTATCACCTCTAGGTGGAGGTGAAGGGAAATTTTTTTATCCGGTCTCAGCTAGCCATATGTGGGATATTGAAGTTTTCTTACTACGGTCCTATGAGATCATAGGAGAAGTTACTAAGGTTCATGATTTGATCTGGATTATTTTTAAAATGACGTGAAGGTAGAAATATAACCGAGATATAACAATGAAATACACAAAAATATAGAAGAGAACATAGAAATATAGTGAAACCCAACTTCTATCAGTGGATAAGATAGAAAAACATTGTACAACTCAAACTGACAAAATGGGGTAGCTTATCAGAAAAAATTCCATGATGAACATGGGATAAATTCGACTAAGTTTATAAAATGCCATAGGCATGTAAAACACTAAGACTTCCTAGGAGGTCACCCATCCCAATGTTACTCTAGCCTAAGTGCACTTAATTGTGGAGTTATAATGGGATGCGTTGCATTAACACCACTATGTTGTAGGCATGTACATAAGACCACTAGGAAATCATTGCATGATGTTTGTAATTAACAAATGAAGATGACATTACATTTCATTCCCCATCAAAAAGGTGAATATCATGGTTTATAAAAACCACAGGCTCAAAATGGTGATTCAGTGTAAAAGGTGGATGGCCTCTGAGATCCATTTGGATCATTCCTCCCCCCTTAGGAAGCAATGGTCCCCATTGTTTCAAGTTCCCATGGGAGATGGCGAGACTTTTGCTAAATCTGAATCTTGGTTTGATGATTTCCTTGTTGAAGAAGTTGTCATGAATCTGTTGCTGGAGGGGTTGGATCTGTTCAACCAATCTAGCTGCATGATCTACCTGAGTGTGGTAGGACTCTGTCAGTGAAGATGCAACATGAAGAGTATGAAGGGTTATGTTATAACCTTTCTTGCTGGACACTATGGAGGCACCCTCGTAGGTGCAACAAGAACGTCTTGGGACTCTTCTACAATATTGTCGATCTCCTTTTGTTGGTTAGAAAGGTCTTGAGTTGAGACTGCAGTGGTTGCAATGTCTTTTTATTCACCTTTTGATGGGATTGTGAAGAGGCTGAACTTTGTAGGATGAGAGATTACTTTATGGCATTGTTTTGGTGGGACAATAGTTGGAACTACCTCTGGTATCCTATATAGCTGACCCCCCATAGTAAAAATCACGCTATGGGGTCGAGACTCATAAATAACATGATGCATCCACATATATGGATGGCCTAATAGAACATCACATATTTCTATTGGGGAAACATCACACAATAATACCTCATCCTTGAAGGGCTTGATGTCGTAGAACAAGCGACACTATTGGATGACGCAGATGTCGCTTCCTTGGAGGAGCCATCTGATGGTGTAAGGTTGTGTGTGCGGCGTTGTCGGTAGGGTGAGTCGCTTGACAACCTCTACTGAGATGAGGTTCTTTTGGCTACCACTATCAACTATGAAGTGCAACAGGGTACCTTTCACCCACATCTGTGAATGAAAAATGAACTTTCCTTTCTCCGAATTGTCTGGTTCACTGGGATGGAGCTTGGTGGTAGCAACGGTAGCACTGTGTTCTATTTCAATGATTTGTCTCCCCCTTTTTGGTTCTAACTCAGAGTTGGAACCCACATCTGATTCAGAGGTTTTCATCTCAGCCACCAACGACTTCTTCAAGGGACAATCGACAGTGTTATGCAAGGGGATCTTGTGGAATTCACACCACTTTCCGATATTTTTCTGTCTTTTTGGTGTCCTTATTTTCTTGCAGCCTAGACTAGTTGTCCTGAGGCTATCTTTATTTTCTCTTTTCTTTGTTCTATAGGTTGGGGCCGCCCTTTCATGGATTTTGTTGTGAGGGGTTCCCAAGCCCAAATTGCCACATATTTTGTTTGAGCTTCTGTTTGATTTTGATTGCATATCAATAAGCAAATCCTTGCGAGGATATGCCCAAGAAACCCATCTTTGTTTGGATGTATCTATGTAGAACACTATGGTACTTCAAAACCAGGTTCTGCTCGGAGTCTTTGATACACAACTTTGAGCACAACGTATGAAAGATGTTGGTGTACTCCGACACCATCATAGCTCAACCCCGACTGCACACAACAGACATCCATTGATCATATTATCGAAAAATAGATCAAGGGAACTCGCCAGCAAAGGATCCATCTTTATCTAGTTGTCAAAGCAGGGCAGCTCCTGCACCAAAGCAAGTGGCTCACCCAGGGCCAAATTCAACAAAAATTTCCTCATCTGATGGGGGAACTCAATGCAATGGATACCATTTATTCCTAATGGGGTATGATTAATCCATATGGACGTCGGTGGCATCCCATCTATTCCAACTGGCTCATTTTGACAATTTTCCAGTTTGACAGTTTTTTCCCTAGTTTTTGGGTCCCTAACTTGTGGGGCCATTTTGAGGCCCTAAACAAAGTTTTTTAGGGCCCACCGCAATCATAATGACCTTTGATATATAAAATAAAAATGTGTATTCCTCATATAGACCTTTCCAACGGGCTACCATGCACCTAAAACGAAGATCGTATGCAAAAGTTATGACTCCGGGAAGTTGATGTACTAACTTACCCAAATGGGGCCCACATGAATTTTGACGCTTCATATCCTAGGGTTAGGTTTTTTGGATGTATAGGGTTTTTTAAATTCATGTTTATTGTAAAAAGGCATTCAGAGCCTCATTATAATCATCTTCTTGTGAATGGGTCTAGCCGTGACATCTATTCTCAAAGATAAGCCGCCACCATTCTAGCAAGCTTGTTTCTACTGCATTTTACAATTTCAGCTTATTTCCTTATTGAATAGAAACCATTTTTATTGTATATATGTTATTCTGTGTTAAGAATATTTTGATAACATTTTTTATTCATTTCATTCTACAAATATATTTTGGATCATGATTTCTATGTGGAGGGCAGAGTGGTATGCATTTATGGTCCATGGGTAGGAGGTGTGATTGTTAGCTGAGGTTGATATAATTTTTGACAGGGCTCCTCTTTAGGGGCGCAGAGCGAGAGGTTCATCCCTATATGCCTTGGGGAGTCTCTCGTTTTGAGTTGAAACTTCAGCACTACTCTGTTGTGGAGACACTAATGGGAGGAGATATATGGTGGCAATTTATTCGTTGCTGACATGGGTGGTATCCTCCATGGTTGTGAGGATTTACGGGTCCCTGGGACCAAGTGTATATCAGGTGTGCACTTGGCAGTGGTTGAGATGGTATTTGCTGAGGATACCTTCTCGTGGGAATAAATAATGCACTCTTGTAAGGTGTCTCAATTGGATCATTATGAAGTAGAGAGATTGGGGGAATTTGCATTCAGATCTGTATTGTGCAGCTTCTTTTTGGAGAGGGCGGTGTTCTTTCTCTTCCAGGTGGCATTGGATCAAAAAATTGCTCGAGTATCATGATTGATGTACTGGGAACTCATATTGTATTTCCACGATGGTGGGGAGGTGGTCCAATAATTTACTACTAGTTTTGAGTGGGTCTAGGTGTAGATGTCATAGGAGATATTAGAGTACCCATATGTTGGTATGGACTATCGGTATCACCCAGAGATGGTCCTTCTCCCTGAGGAGGTTTGGTATCAACGAGATGAGTAATTATGTATTTGTCTTAATATTTTTATGATTTTTATTAGATTGAAAAGTATAGGATTGATGGTTCTCTATGTTGTGTTTGCAAATGTTGGAGTGAGAGGTAGAGAGGAAAACTTTATGTGAGACTAGACTAGAGAGGCCTTGGAGGGAAAAGTGAGAGTTGGGAGATGTTGGTACCAAGATGAACCTAGGGAGGTTTTAGTGCATGCCCCTACTAGTGATGCAACTATTGAGTTAGAGGATTTGCAATAGAGTTTTGACCGGGCACTCTAGGGCATGCATGAGGTAGGATGGCCCCATGTCCAGGATGAGGATTTCCTAGAGCAGTGTTGGGGAGTGAGTCCTGAGTGGTGGGTCTTGGTATGCCGAGCCACCGTAAATGGTGCATTGGTGACAAGGCACCTAGTCCATGTAGGAGAAGAGTTCCCTACAGGAGGAGTTCCCCCACCATGCATGGGACCACTAGCAGATCTACTTGCTAGAGATTTCTTAGAGTTAGATGCACAATAGGTGCCAAATGATATGTATGGGATTATCCCACTTTTTGTACCACTACATATAGGGGCACGAACCTCACGTTTTTGGATATCATAGTACATGATTGAGAGTTGGACCCAACCATTTTGGTGATTGGGTGGTTTTGTAACTTATCTTTTTGAAACTTGATGGCACCGCATATATATGATATATGTTTGGATGATGTTTAAGTTTTATGTGATATTTTGCATATGTGTGATGTGATGGTTTTTTATTGGTTACTTTGACCCTATGATGGATGTGATGAATTATGATAAATGATGTATTTAATGTGATAAATGTCAATATAACACTTCATTATCAATATAATCTGCAACTTGATTTATATGTCTAGGAATATGTGTGAATGTTATGGATTCAAAACTTCGAGATAACATTCTAACTTGCATGTACTTGCGAAATAGGCATGGTATACATTTTTAGTTGTAGAATGACGACTTGGGAATCTAAGAGGATGCTAAGGTGACAAATTTGAAGCTAAATGGCATCTTCTAGGAGACCAATCATTGTTGCGTATTTTTATTGGTTGTTTTTTGAGGGACCTAAACATATACCACTAGAGTGGAGTGGCACATTCGTAGGAGTGTAAATGGATCAAGATTTGGATGCAAGATTTCGAGTCCATCGATTAGCACCATTGATCCAGATTTAGGAGCAGAATGAATTGATTAAAAGAATAAATACAATAAACAAAGAGATATGAAGAGCAACACACATATCCTATGAACAATATCTTCTATTGAATAAATGACATAGGTTGAAACTGTAAAACTATAGAATTCAACACTTGCTCGAATGGTGGTAGCTATCTCTGAGAAGGGATGTGGCTTCTACGTGCATCCATATGAGAAGAATCATTACAATGAGGCTTCAGAGTCCTTTTCAACATTACTCATGAATTCCAAAACACTAGACATCCAAAAACCTAACCCTAGGAGATGAAACGCCAAAAGTTATGTGGGCCCTTATGGGTAACTTGGTACTTCATCTTCTCGAGGTCATAACTTTTTCATATGACCTCCTTTTTAGGCGTGTGACAGCTCGTTGGAAAGGTATTTTGGAGAAATACACATTACTTCATCAAAATCTGACCTTGTCTATAATTTGACTATGGCGAGCCAAAAAAACATTGTTCAGGGCCCCAAAATAGCCCTCGAAGTACATAAATATGTGATGACATGAAAACATACAAAATAATCCAATTGGATTAAGTGGGAGGCCACTAGTATCCACCTGGAAGATGTGTAGGGATTTAGACATCCCCAGAAGTGTAGAACCTACAATTACAAAGAAGTACAGAAGAACGTGTGGAACTAAAAATTATCAAGAGGAGCCAGTTGGAATAGGTGGGTGGTCACCAATATCCACCTCGATCAACCATCGACATACCCGATGTGGTAATTTGTTGGATGATTCATTTGTCAAAACAAGGAAAAAGTATTAGACATATTATTTGTAGGATTGAAAAATGATTAAAAGATAATAAAAATATATACATGAAGAAACCTAAGGTAGAGAGGCTACACTATGGGTAGAAATTATTCAAGTATAACCCATTGATAGGGTGTTTGAGGGTAGATCTTATTGGGTGGGCTAGGATGTAGGCTCCCTTTGTGAGGCAATGCTGGATGATAAACAGACCCCACCAGAGGGACTCAAATTTATCATTGCCTAGGGTATCGTGGGAACTTTCGTAGAACAAAACTAAATCACCTTCATTAAATGAGCGAAGGTTGGATTGGTGATCAAGGATTGTTTTGGAGTGTTTCTTGTTGGCCTCATTGTTTTTCAAACATGATCATTGGTCTTCATCTAGAGATTCTAAGGTGAGAAATCATTGCTCCATAGAGGTGGTGTATGGAAATAGTTTTATCGTGGTTCGTAATGCGGGGATATCAAACTCAAGGGTAGTATGGATTCAACCTCATGAACAAGGTGGAAGGATGTGAAATCGGTTGCAGTTTTGACTATTGTGCAGTATGCCCATAAAAAAGAAAACAACATGTGATGGAAATTGGTTTTTTGGTTGTCCGTGGTTCTTTGTAGCATGGTTTTGAGGATTTTGTTGACTTCATCGACTTTCCCATTGGAATTTGGGTAGTATGGGGAAGCAAATTCATGAGTGAATTCTAACTCAGAGGATAGCTCTACGAACACCTTATTCTCAAAATGTTTTCCATGGTCAGACACAATCTACAGGTTGACTCCAAAGCAAGTGATGACATGGTTAAAGAAGAACTGGCTTATGGTATCTTCCATGTTGTTGAATGTAGGAATATCCTTGGTGCATTTGGTGAGGTACTCAACTATGACTACGATGTGTTTGTTCCTATTGATAGATGGGGGGTTGCAAGTCATAAAATTGATACCCTATTTGGAAAAGTTTCCTATGGTGATAAATGGATGCAAGGGGGATAGTGGTGCTCTTGATTTATGTGTGTATAGTTGACATTTGTCACAATGCTTAACTGCATGGATGCAGTCATGAAATAAGGTAGGCCAAAAATATCCAACCTTGGCCACCTTTTGGGTGGTGGACATACTAGAGAGGTTTCCTCCACAGGTTCCATTATGGAAATCATTCAAGGATTGTTTTTCTTCATCGATGGTGAGGAAGTAAAAGAATATGGTATCTTCCCCCCTTTGATAGAGAACATCTCCAATGAGGAGGAATTGAGGGGCTGGTAGTGGACATGTTGATGGTAATCACAAGAGAGATGAGGGACAAAATTATGTGTACGCATGTAAATGAGGATGTCTCCATACGATGGGTCATTAGAGATAAATGAAGAGCATGTTTTCATCTGGGAAGTTCTCATTGATAAGGGTGTCTTTGGTGTTTGATGGGAGATCAACAATCAACTTTG
>JZKD02S1753093.1:71775-88248 GCA_000966675.3 Picea glauca
TTGATGACCCCAAAGAAGTTTGGGACACGATTGAATCTGTGTTTGGTAAACTCAATATTATTCGAGCACAACAGTTAGAAAATCAAATACTGACCTTGAGTCCAAATGATTTTTCTTTCTTTGGAGACTATCTATCTAGGTTTAAAACACTCATAATTTAATGTGAATAATGTAAGATAAAGATGGAGGAAGAGTGTTGCATCTATCTTATTCTTTCTAAGCTAGGTAGTGCATATTTTTTGTTTTTATCTACCTTTTATGCCATGAGAGAGGATCTAGGGGAAGAAGCTTATGAAAAACCCAGTCTTGAGTCCTTTTGTGCTTCTTTGATTTGAGAGGAAT
Organism: Picea glauca; assembly: GCA_000966675.3. NCBI lineage: Eukaryota > Viridiplantae > Streptophyta > Pinopsida > Pinales > Pinaceae > Picea > Picea glauca. Next base: position 72,118 of record JZKD02S1753093.1, read on the forward strand.
ATAAGCTTGTACAATTTGGAGTGATCAACACTGCAGGTCCCTCCAACAAAGCCTTATTTTCCCAACAGAAAGATAAACCCAAGTATCCCAAGAAGCAACATCCTCGCTACAATAACAAACAACATAAGGGTCCCAAACCTACTCAGATATCTTCAGCTCCTACTGGTGACAAAGGAGAAAAATATAAAAGTAAGAATACTAACAAACATTGCAACTTTTTTGATAAACATGGTCATGATGAGTCCAAATGTTTCAAGAAGATGGCAGCTTTAGAATCAACGATGAGGAAACACAACATCTGTATTGATTCTACTTCTTCCTCTCATGGACATGCACTTTCTGCTTTTGGTTTCTCCTTCAATTCAAATTCTAATACTACTTCTTCTTCTGATGAGTGGCTTATTTATTTAGGAGAATATTATCATATGGCTAAGGATAACACCATATTTTCTGCCTTAAATGAATGTAACACCAAGAAATATTTGTTGTTGATGATAGATCTCTTAGTGTTGTAGGATCTGGAACAGTTCAAGTAGATAATGGTCATTTCAATGATGTATTATGTGTTCCAAGTCTTTCTTGTAACGTTCTATCAGTATATCAAATCACTCATTCAGGTGAAGGTAAAATGATCAAGTTTTCACCTCACCAAGTTGTAATCAAGGATCTAAAATATCCTAAGCATGTTCTTGCAACTTGAATTGGTGATGATATTACCAGGTTGTACAAGTTTGACAACTTTGGGTCATCATCTTTTTCATCAGTTGTTTTTTCTCATAGCGATGACTTGAGCAAACTTTGGCATGAGCGGTTTGGTCATCTAAACTATCGCTCATTGCAGTAACTATGTAATCAAAAGATGGTCACTGGTCTTCCTCTTGTTTCATGTAGAGATGGTGTTTGTTACAGTTGTGTTCTCGGTAAACATCGTCGAGATAGTTTTGATAAACGTGCCTCTTGGCATGCCTCGGGTCCTTTGTAGCTTGTTCACAGTGTTTTGTGTGGTCCACTTTCTTCTCCTTCTTTTTCTGGGTGCAAGTATTTCTTAAATTTCATTGATGAATTTTCCAGGCGTACTTGAGTTTACTTCTTAGAACTCAAGAGTGAAGTTTTTGACAAGTTTTTGGCCTACAATGCCCTTGTAGAAAAAAAATCTGGACATCAAATTCAAAGGTTAAGAACAGATAATGGAGGCGAATATGTGAACAATAATTTTACAAGCTATTGCACTACACAGGGAATCCAAATGCAACACACTGTTCCATATACACCACAACAAAATGGTGTTGCTGAGAGAAAGAACTGCACATTAAAAGAAATGGCTAATTGTGTGATCCAATCTAAGGGATTAATTCTAAAGTATTGGGCAGAAGTCATCAACTGTTCAAATTACATAGTAAATCGCACTCCCACAAAGGCTCCTAAAAATATAACACCAGAAGAAGCTTGGACTAAAATAAAACCAAATGTAAGTCACTTCCGTGTATTTGGCAATATAGCATGGGCTCACATTCCTAATAAGAAAAGGAAAGTATTGCAGCCTAAAAGTGAGAAGTGTATATTTGTTGGTTATTTTGAAGATGTCAAAGGTTACAGACTTCTTCATTCACATTGTAATGAAATTTTTATTAGAAGAGATGTTAAATTTGATGAAAATCTCTTGGCCTATGAGCCTAATTCAACGATTGTGCCTTCTTTGGCCTGCGAGCCATCTTCGGCATTTGTTCCTTCTTATGATCTAGTTTCTTCTTCAGATGATGACAGTGAGGATGAAAATCCACCTCCACCTGCTCACCCTCCTCCAAATGAGTCCTTGAACCTGAACCAACACCAGCTCCACCGCTTCCTAGATGTGTCTGTTCAACACAAGAAGCAACTAGTGATATTGTTGGTGATCCTTCAAATCAGCATTAGACACATTCATAGTTCTAGAGAGCCTCTTCTCTTTTGGATCAAGTTTCAGAAACTCATGACCCAGAGACATTTGTAGAAGCTTCAAGTCATCCAGATTGGGATACAAAAATGAATGAAGAGTATCATTCTTTAATGGAAAATGATACTTGGGATCTTGTACCTCTTCCAAAAGGAAGAAAACTTGTTAGATGCAAATGGGTTAACAAAAATAAGTATGCATCAAATGGAATTATTGAAAGACACAAGGCTCAGTTAGTTGCCAAAGGACTTTTCCAAGTTGAAGAAATTGACTATAAGGAAACCTTTTCCCCTATAGAAAAAATGAATTCCATCTGCCTTGTTCTTTCCCTTGCTGCCTCACATAAATGGGAGGTCCATCAGATGGATGTTAAATCCACCTTCTTGCATGGATATTTGCAAGAAGAAATCTACATGGAACAACCTCCTGGCTATGTCCATAATGACTCTAGCCTTGTTTTTTGCCTCAATAAATCTCTTTATGGTCTCAAGAAATCTCCCCGAGCTTGGTATGCCAAAATGGATATCTTTCTTATTTCCACTGGATTCTCTAGATGTTATTCTAATCCTAATGTCTATACCAAGAAAGTAGGAAGCCATCTCATAATCCTTGTCCTTTATGTTGATGACCTTATCCTTACTAGTAGTGACTCGAAACTTTTAAACCATGTGAAAAACAGCCTTAAGAAGAAATTTGAAATGACAGACTTAGGATTTTTGCACTATTTCCTTGGCCTCCAAGTTTTGGAAACCAATGAAGGAATTTTTCTTTCCCAATCTAAGTATGCTTGTGACCTTATTCATCACTTTCACATGGAAGATTGTAAACCAACACCTTCTCCCTTCCAGTCTGGAGTCAAGATTTCTGCCACCTATACCTCTCCTAAAGTTGATGCCACCCTGTACTATCAGTTAGTTGGTAACCTATTATACTTGACTCATACCCGTCTTGATCATTCCTTTGTTTTTGGTCTTGTTGCCCAATATATGAAAACACCCCATGAAAGGAATTGAAAAGAAGCTAAAAGGATACTTCATTATGTTCATGGTATAGTTCAGTTCGGGATACATTACATTTTAGGGGGAACTCCTTTATTGGTTGGTTTCACTGATTCAGATTGGGTCGGTGACCCTAATGATCGGAAGTCTACTGCAGGTTATGTTTTCATCCTTGGTTTAAGACTTGTCACTTAGGCCTGTAAGAAACAACAGGCTATTGCACTTTATTTAGTAGAAGCAGAGTATCAAGCAGTGGTAAATGAAAGTCAGGAAGCCATGTGGCTTCAACAGATCCTTTCATAGCTTGTATTCTAGCACCAGCATCCGACCAACCTTTGGTGTGACAATCAAAGTGCCACCAATCTCGCCAAAGACCCAGTTCAACATCAGCGTAGAAAACACATCGAGCTACACATGCACTTCATCAGAAAGCTCATTCATGATCAATTTATTGAAGTGATCTTTTTCCCTACAGAAGATCAAGTTGAAGACATTTTCACAAAGTCTCTTACAGAAGCGAAGTTTTCCAAACTTTGATCTATGTTAGGAGTTCAGGAAATTGTCATTAAGGGGGGATAGGCTCTAGTGCCTCCTTCCTTCTCCTATTGTGTCACTATTGTAAATCATTCAATCCTATCCCAAGTTGCTCTTAAGGGGGGATGTTAGGATATTTAGACAATTAGGAGTTAGTAAGATCTACTTGGTCTATTGTGTCGTTACGTAAAAGTTTGTTTTCTAGTGTGTTTCATTAGTATGCATTTGTATTTAGGAAATCTAACGGTCACGATATGTTCCCGACATAGAGTGATTCGACGGTTCATACTCTCCTCAATATTAACGACCATTGACTTGTGGCTTAACACCTGATTGGTCCATGATATCTATTTAAAGAGCATGAAGGGTCATTTGCCGATGATTTATTGTGAGAAACTCTCTTGTAAAATCTCTCTGCTTTGCATTAATAAACTGCTCCAAGTGGCCGCATTGGTTGGGGCCGTGGATGTTTCCCCTTAGGGGTTTTACCACGTGAAAACATTGGTGTGTTGATCTTTGATTTGGTTATGTGAGTGGTTATTGAAGGTGGTTGTCCTCTGTTGGAATACTTGTGTTGTCAAACAATATAGGGGCCTAAATGTACATGTAATGTGTAAATACATATGTAATAGGGTCAGCTGAGTGATAAAGGGGCCTCATGTGCAAGTGTGAATAGCTATATATAAGAAATCATGTATTCATTATTGAGATGTGAATTATGAAGTATGAAATGTATTTGGTTATTTGGAGGGGGTTCCCCTATTCTTTAAGGAGTTATTGCGTAAATTATCTATATTGGAGTTGTGCTCCACATTGGCATTATGTACATGGTGTGTACTTCTGTAATTTAAAGATATTTTTAGTATTTCGTTCATAACAATACCATACCTGTTCCGAAATCAAATGTGTACCGAAAGGTAATTTTCTTGTCATCTATGTTTCCTCCACAATCATTGTCATTGTATCCAATGAATTTTAAATCTTCGTAAGTAGAATATCTAATGCCAAAATATTTTGTTCCATTTACATATCTCATAATTCTCTTTCCTTCCTTCCGATGTGATTCTTTTAGAGTTTCCATGAACCTTGAAATTAGTCTCACTCCATACATAATATCTGGCCTTGTTTCTATTAAATACATAAGACTCCCTACCAGTATTTTAAACATAGATGATTTTAGGGGCTAATTTTTGCGAATGGGCTAATTTTTCATGGTTTTTCCCTAAAAAAGATTCGCTAATTTCCATTTTTTCTAAAAATGATTCACCCAAATTCCATAGCGTTAAATTATTTTACCTTATAAATCACCAAAAGTTTATTGAAACTATATAAAATCCTTAGAAATTTGAATATTTTTAAAAAGTTACCGCCAAACATTTTACTTTTTGCATATTAAGGACTAGTAAAATTAGCCCATGTTTCTACATTTTAATATAAATTTTGATCCTTAAAATTATCCCTGCTTTTAAATAGTTTGGTATCCACCTTAGACCCATCATCTTCCTTGCTTAACTTCAATCCTATTATGACAGGTGTTGGGGCTGCTTTGGAATCTATCATGTTAAATCTCTTCAAGATTTCATGCACATAATTATATTGTGAGATAAATATACTAGCTTTGGACTGGGGAACTTCAATACCCAAAAAATATCTCATAAGCCCTAAATAAGTCAATTCAAATTCATCCTTCATGACTGACTTAAATTATTTTAAGTCAAAATCACTTGTAAAAATCAAATCATCTACATATAACCAAACAATTAACATATTACCTTGTTGATTTGCTTTGATGTACAATGTTGGCTCACATTCACTCCTTTGAAATCCATTTTGAATGAGATACGAATCTATGCGACTGTACCAAGCTATGGGATCTTTCTTTAACCCATACAGTGCCTTCTTTAACATGTACACTTTGTTTTATTTTCCTGGAACCTCAAAGCCTTGTAGATGTTCTAGATACACTTATTCTTCTAAATGTCCATTTAGAAATGTTGAATTTACATCCATTTGATAAACCGGCCATTTTTTATGCGTAAAAATGGATAACACCATTCTAACTGTGTCCATGTGCACAACTGGTGCAAATGATTCAATGAAATCAATTCCAAGTTGTTTTGTAAAACCTCTTGCAACTAACCTTGCATTGTGTTTCTTCATATTTCCTTCTGCATCTTGCTTGGTTTTATAAATCCACTTGACACTTATCACATCCTTGTCTTTAGGTACATCTACTAACTTCCATGTATGATTGTTCTTTATGCATCTGATTTATCCATCCATGGCTTGAGCCCATACATCATCTTTGACAACTTCTTCAAAGGTTTATGTATCATCTATTTGTGAAAATAGAGAAAAAAATGAAAATAATTTTGATGTGTCCTCATTATAGATGTTGCGTAGAATTATTGTCTTCCTTGGGAACAGACTTGCTAATGTTGGATCTGGAGATGTATAACCACTTGCACTGCTTGCTGGTGTTTTTTTCACTCTAGGTGTAGGATGCACACCTACTGATCTTACTAGAGTTGTTTATGCTAGGGTTTGATTCGCAGTTGTAGAAGGAACTGCACATTGACTTGTACATGGTGTTTGAGTCACCTCTTCCTCTTATGTTTCATAATGTTGAATGATTTTGACTGCATTTTCTATGCTTCCATCCCATGCTTCATTCTCCATGAAATGAACATCTATATTGATTATGACCTTTCTTGTGACAATATCATACAACTTGTATCCTTTTGTATCTTCATAATACCCAACAAATACACATTTATATCCTTTTTTTTCTAGCTTCTTTCTCAACTCATTTGGAACATGTGTGTATGTGACAAAACCAAACTTTAAGTGAGCCACATTGTGCTTCATACCTATCCAATATTATTGAGGAAATTTGTTTCTCACACTCTTTGTCAAACATCTATTCAATATGTATACTGCAGTTTCTACTGCCTCATCCCAATACTCATTTGACAAATCATTGGCTTCCAACATACTGTGCACCATTTCCATGATGGTTTTGTGCATTCTTTCTGCGACACCATTCTTTTGTGGTGTATATCGCATAGTGAATTGGTTGTGGATGCCATGAAATTTACAAAAGTTATGAAATTATCTTGACATATATTCTCCTCCTATGTCAGTCCTTAGACACTAGATGTAATAACCATTATGCTTCTCCACAAGTGATTTAAACTTCTGAAAACAACCAAATGTGTCAAATTTTTGTTTTAGGAAATAAATCCATGTTTTTCTTGAGAAATCATCAATAAATGTAATAAAGTATGTACTACCTCCTATAGATGGTTTTTTCCATTTTCCACAAATATATGAATGCATTATTTCAACTGGAAAATACTCTCTATGTTTTTTTCCAAAAACACAGCCTTCACATATTCTTTCTGCTTTTTCTATTAATGGAAATCCTTTCACCATATCCTTTGTGTATAGTAGCTTCGTACCTCTGAAGTTCAAATGTCCAAATATGAAATTACATAGCCATGAATCATCCCGCAATTCATCTTAAAATGATGCTTGCATTTATGTGCCACTTTCTCCTTTCTTGATACTACGTGCACTATTTTCTTCAATGGAACTGTGCACACTTTCCGTTGTAAATGCAATGTCTTCCTGCACATATTTTTATTTACCAACAATTGGCGTTGTATTTTTATTCTTTGTTGGATTTAATGTCAATAGGAACATTATATTGCTTGTCATCTGAATTCTTACAATAAGTTGATTTCTTGGATATTTGTCCATAGTCACACAGTGAATATCTTTCATGTAGATTTTTGTATCCCTTCTGTAACAATTGTCATGTTCTCATCAAATTATGCTTCAAACTAGAAAGATAATATACATCAAGCATAACCTTTTGTTCTCCTTGTTTGGTTAAAAAATTTATACTTCCTTTCTCTAATACAATGACTTGGATATCTATTCCAAGTGTAACTTTTATTTGGACGGACTTATCCAAACTAGAAAACAATTCTATGTTTCCTGTCATGTGATTACTACAACCTGAATCTAGATTCCATTTATCACATGGAATTTCTTGAGAAACATTTCACTCAACTGGGGAAACTATAGGCATTTCCTTAGCGCACTCCATAAACATGGGAATGGAGGGAATATTTACATTGTTTGACTAATTTTTTCCTTTCTTGTTATGATTATATTGTCTCTTCCTGTATTCATATGCATAATGTCTATACTTTTTACAGTAATGGAACTGAATCTTTGATTTTTCATTTCTCTGACTACTTGGATGATTGGTATTTGGGTTTTGATCTCTTCCACTAGTATTTCTAGGACTTCTAGTGCATGTAGCTCTGACATAACTTCTTCCTTTGCATCTAGAGTTATCTCTCCCCCTTCCTCTTCCATTAATTTTATATTATTGCACAAAAAATGAATTCTCTAATAACATACTTGACCTATTCAATATGTGTTCATGACTAATGAGGGAAGCTTGCATATCATATAGAATTAACTGACTCAGGCATTTTCTCTCTTCTAGAGTCACAACAAGGGTATAAAATTTAGGAGGAAGACTCCTAAGTACTTTCTCAATAACCTTTCTATCCTCTATGGTTTCTCCATGTGACTTAATCTGATTTATCAAGCCAATGACATGAGTATAAAAGGAATCTATTGATTCTGAATATTTCATTGAAAGAGTTTCAAAATCTCTTCTAAGAATTTGTAGTTTTGAATTCTTGACTTTGTCCATACCTTGATAAGAATATTGCAATATGTACCACGATTCCTTGGCCTATTTTGTTGATGCAACTCTTGGGAGTATTCTCTCATGCATGGATTGATGTATGGAAAAAATCATCTTTCCATCCTTCTTCCTTTGATATTTTAAAGAATCCTTCTCATCTTGTGTGAGGGCATTTCATTTTTTCTGATCTATTGGTTCCACATAGCCATTATCGACTATCTCCCATATGTATTGACCCAGAAATAATGCCTTCATGGTCAAGAACTATAACTCATAATTTTTTCTTATGAAAGTGGGAGGTTGCATATTTGAAGTAGAAGCCATATTTTACCTTACAATAGAGTTGTTTCTATGATAAAATTTTTATGATAAACCTTCTTTGATCAACCTTCTCTAATACCAAATCTAGGATCTATAGCATGCAGGGAAATTGTGTGCAACGTAGTTTTAAATTACTATGTGCCACAAACTTCATCATTGAACTCTCAGGACTTACTGCGCAATGGTAAAACCACTCGATTTACTGTGCACTATCATAAAACACTTAATGAAATGATTTATGGATGCAAAAAAAACACAAATCTATACTTAGCATATAAACTCATAAATACAAGAGAAGATGTCAACACTCAAAATAATTGATATTAATAACTTTGGCACTGCGCACTAATAAAAATTACAATACTTAGTCGAGCTTCAACTCCAATGACTTCTTGAACTTATGCAACTTACAAAACATATACAAAGCTTCTGCTCTTAGACTTATTTGACTAGCTTTAGCTACTACTACTACTTCTCTGCTCTATGTCTATGAATCTTTGTTTTGCATGTCAACTTCCTATAGACTCAAACGTATATAGATAAGATTGAGACTTCTTAAAGAAGCTAATATAATTAACATTTGAGACACAAATAAATACGACTGACTTCTCTCTACTTAACTGGAATCGATAAAGATAAATATCATCTTCGTTAATTAACTCCCCTACTTTCCAACTGGTAAAATTGAGTTTGATTAAACTTACGAATTTGTATTTGCAGACTGACTAGCTGACTGATTGAATGAAAATTGATGGAGACGTAAACCTCACCGAATTGTAATTACTATTTCCAACAACTATGTCCATATTTTTACATGTATGAAGTATAATAAAGTGAAACAAACATTCCCCCATACTCGTTACATTATACATAAAATAATTGAGAAGATGCAAGTATTGAGTGTAAGTCTCAACCTTGAAAACCCAGGAAGCCTACTCTGAGCTCTCTAAGGTCCCAACCATGCTACATATCTGCACAATAAAAACGATTATGCTTCTCCATCAACAGAGAGGAAAACTTGTAGCAAGAGGAAATTACCATTATTGTAGCCTAATAGTTGGATGGAACACTACAACAAGAATTATTATTGTCGTAGTTAGGGATTGAAAACCCTAATACCCAAAAGGAATGAAGATGTGGAAGATACACCATGAAGAAGGGTTTTAATGATTTAATGGCTCTCAATTATTGTTTGTCCTTAGCTTGAGCATGGATGGTTATCTGCCACAAAGTTCTCCATGATGTCATGATATGTATTAATTATAGTGGGTAATCCCTGAGTAAAAGCATGAAAGACTTTGAATTTGATGAAATACATGAGCTTTGTGATTGGTTCAATATTTGGTCCCATCTGCTTTTGATAGTTGCAATTTCACTATTTTCGGGACACCCCAAATAAAATCATGATGAAAGAAAAAAAAAACAATTACAACCAGCCAAACTAGGAGCAACATCTATGGGACCTCAAGTAGGATTTACAAGAAAATTCACCGTAAATACCGATAACATGTAGACAAAAGAACCAAAATTTTTAGATAATAGAAGAGTTGTAGGATAAAAAAAATGTGGTCCAGACTATTGGGTATGTGTTATGTTCTTTGCATGTGTGTGTGTGGGTGCGTCTGACGATCCCTCTAGTACTTATTTTTGTTTAATTTGCATCAGGTGCTTCTTAGGGGGGTCCAAGGTATGCCCCCCCTGGTTATGCGCAACGTTCGGGGCAGTGCCCCAAATTTTGTTTTTGGCATTTTTTCTATTTTTGCGGATTTTTATATTTTAGCGGAATTTTCTATTTTTAGTGGTTTTCTAAATTAATCCCAGATTAATGGATTAGGGTTTTTGTATCTACGAAATACCTAAAACAATTGTATATATATTGTATGGTGAATGGTGAAATTAATACAATGAAGCGTTGAAAGGTTTTCTCTCGGTTAAGGGTTTTCGGTATAAATCTCGGTGTACTATGTGTATGAGCCATTGATTAATTTATGTTTTTCTTAAGAATATATATGCATTGATTTACTTCATAGGTTTAAAACTTACATGTGGTATTAGAGCTCGTTTTTGGCTTCAGAGGGACACCTTTGTTGTTGAGGGTTTGGCTCGGTCTTAATAGATCAAGTTTATCTTGGGTCTGCGATGAACTTGGGTTTAGTGGGAGATTTTGCAGTGGTTATTCAAGTGTAGAAAGAGAAATGGCGAGCCCTTCTAGAATCGATATAGAGAAGTTCAATGGTAAAAAATTTGAGCTATGGAAGCTCAAGATGGAGGACCTTCTTGTAGACAAACAACAATGGATTGTTGTGGATCCTGGTACATAACCTATTTGAAAACAACCTATTGGTACACAACCTAATAGTACACAAAATACTAGTACACCACCTAATGGTGTGTCGAACGAAGATTGGGAGAATTTGGACAAAAGAGCAAGTAGTACTATTCGACTTTGCCTGGTAGATTCGGTGTTGTTGAATGTCTCGGGAGAATCTATAGCCAAGGAATTATGGGATAAGTTAGGGAATTTGTTAGGAACCAAATATCAATATAGCATAGAAAAACCTTAGAATAAGTACTCAACTCCTTGAAAAAGAGATAATTTCAGATAATAAGCCTCTTCGAGGGGGCAACCTCCTTATGCCCACATAAATGTCCAAATACTAGATGATTCCAAATGAAAATGTCTCCTTGGTATATATAGGATACTAGGAGGTATAATTACAACTAATGGACTAAAGACGACATAAATAAAATAACATTACTAATGTAATATGCCCCAATTATGGCATAATGAGCCACTATTTTGGGCTTAACATGCCCCTCCCCTTGAGACAAGTGTTGTCCACAACGATTGAGTAACTCTGGATGCTTCTGTATAAAAAACTCATCCTCCCAAGTGGAATCTCCAGCCGATAGTTTCCTCCATTTAATGAGATACTCTGAAATGAATCTATACCTCAGGTGGTGAATTCTTGTATCAATCAAATTCCCTGGTAAACAAGTTGTTTTTTCGAAAGAAGTTGTATCATATTAGGATGGAAGATGGAGATTCTGTGACAGAACATCTAAATGCCTTTAATACTCTAGTAATTCAACTTGTCTCTGTGAATATTGCGATTGCAGAAGAAGATAAGTGTATTACTTTTTTATGTTCTTTGGCAGACTCTTGGGATAATCTGGTTGTAGTAATTGGTAGTACCACTCAATCTACATTGAAGTATGAGGATGTAGTTTCATCCTTGTTATCTGAAGAGATGAGGTGGAAAAGAATGGATGGTCATAGAACATAAGCTTTATTGGTAAGAGGTCATACTCAAGACAAAATCCTTATAAGTCTTCGGGGGGGGGAGATCTAAATCTACAGGTAGATCTAAGTCTCCAGGAAAATATTTGAGGAAATGTTGGAAGTGTGGTAAAACATGGAATTATAAGAAAGATTGCAAGTCTAATAAGGTTGATAAACCAAAGGGATCTAATAGGACATCTTCCACAGAGGCGAAAACCTCCACTAAAGAAGGAGGTGATGTTTTCATGGCATCTATAGGTACACCTGTAGACCATGATGTATGGTTGATCGACTCAGGTGTGTCATACCATATGACTCCTCATAGGGAGTGGTTCTATGAATATGAACAATATGATGGTGGTGATGTATTCCTAGGAGATGACTCGACATCCAAAATCATGGGACGTGGAAGGGTTAAGTTGATGCTAAAATATGGAAGGATTAGAACTCTTCCTAGGGTTATGCACATCCCAAAACTAGCCAGGAGCCTAATATCTATAAGAAATTTGGATGATGCAGGAGTGGATACTGTATTGGGTGTTATCACACTAAGTTGCCTTGGGTCTCTTAGTTTGATTTTGTTAAGAAAAAAAGATAAAAAACCTTAGATTCTTATTTTCTCTTTAAAATAAATTTCTCATCCCTTAAATGTTATTTATGATAGGACCCCTTAAGATCACTAAACCTTTGATTCATAGCTCATGTGTGATCAACAATTCAATTTTTGGTCCTTAAACCCTTTTAAGCTCATGGTCTATTCTTTATGTGCCCTCTTGTGATTCATCCCTAGGTTGATACCTCCCATGACCAGGCTGATGTGACACACCTCTCTCCTCACTCATAACCTTGCATGCATACCTCATGATCCCCACTCACCTGTCAAATATTTTTTTTTGATTTGGAGAGCACTGCCCACTCATCAGGAATTTTCGTAGCACCTATCACATTTATCATTCATCCACTCCAAGTCATGATTGTCATGAATGATACCTTAAGCCTTGTTTTCAGTGTCAGAAGTCAGTTGAAATGCTTTCAAAAGATTTTTCATTTATGATCCTTTGTAACGGTTTCTAAATTTGAAAAGTTCAGCAGTGATGCACTACGTAAGTTTGCCAGTTCAGATAAGACGATTGCATGCCCACTAAATCCAATGTTGTGAAGATTTCAGGGCTGAATTTTCTTCAATCTCATCCTAAGATCGCTCTGAGGATCTCAACAGTTGTTGACTTCACAAGTATCCTGTGGAACATCCTTTGCATATTAATTTTCATAGGAGATTTGTGCTAGGGTTTCGGTTTTCTAAAGTTGCAAGGTAGTACGGGAGATATATTTTCATTCTTGTAAACATATTCACTTGTATCCATAATCTAAGTATTGTTGTTAGTCATAGACTTTGAAAGTCATAGGCCTTAAATAGCCTATCCTCTGTGTATGCGTTGCGCTACATAGAGGCGTTGCTCAAACCTCTCTATTATTCTTTGCTTCTTTTCATCCTGTACGAAGAGTCATTTCATAATTACCTCCTCATAATCTACACTCTGAAAGCCTATATAAGCCTAAAAGGTCAATTTCACATAGCCAAGTTCATTTTATAAGAACTTTTAATTTGGAGGGCCATCCTTGTGCACTTGAGACTTGAATTGAAGTTTTCTGGTCAATAGCACCCCTTACAGCCTCTTAAGAACCCTCTTTCTGATTCATGGAGACCTCTCAGTCGAAGAAAGCACACAAAGGTGGCAAGATAGTTCGAACATAACCTATGGACATGCACCTTTTTGACATAGAAACCATGGCAAGGGAAATGTTTCGAAGAGAAGGATGCCTCTCTTTCTGCCAAAATATGCAGAGAGGCCACTCAGAAGTAGAAAAACAATTTGCACTAAATTTTAATGGCAAGAAAACCAGAGTTGGATATTTGGAATTTGAGGTGATTGAAGCCTCCATCTCAGCTGCAACAGGGATCCCCATTTCAGGAGAAAATTGGTTCAAGGCCATGACATTGAGTTCACCTTTCATTAAAGATCTATTCAATCCTGAATACCAAGCCAATAATTTATCTAAGAGTGTGCCAAGGAATCAGTTGATTGACCAGTTTGACAGAATGTTGAAAATCATACAGAGATATTTTAGTTGTGAAGGGAGATTTAACACCCTGTATCATTACCACATAAGGCCGTTGTTTCATTTTACTAGTAAGGTTCAGATGAATATTCCATATTACCTGCTGAGAAGTATAGGTAAAATGGTAGATAGGGTGTAAGCCAAATCTAAGGATGTGGACTCCAATCTTTTCCACTCTGGACTTATCAGGATGCTTGTCTCTGAAGAGTTGGGAAAGAAAGAGATCTCCTAGGAGAATTTTTTGGTCACTTCTCACTTCAAGCTGGACCCAACACCTACCCCCCAATCACATATTCCAGGCTCTTCATCACCTACCAGTACTAAAATAGGGATCAACAAGAAGATAAAGGGTAGAGCCCATGTTTCAGAGATCAATAAGCAGGTCAGGGAAGCTAAGGAGGAAGTATGTCTTTCCCCACATAGAGATTTCTAACCACCACCTCCACTAGGGTTAGAAGAAATTCCATCTTCTAGAAAGGTGATATCAAAAAAAGGGAATAAGATTTTCTCTCCCTCTCCTCCTCCAGCAGTTGACATCAAAGGAAAGAGACCTTTCACTTGGTCATGAATTCCTAAGGGGGATTTCAAAGGACAACCTTTACTAGAAACCCCTATACATAATAATAAAGGGAAAGGCATTGAAAATGATGTAGAAGAGAAATAAGAAACCCATGTATAGAAAATCAAGGGTAAAGGTACCAAAAGACCTTTGGAGAGGGAAGATGAAATCCTTGTGAAGGATTGCAAAAAACCTATGAAAAATAAAGAAAAGGTTGTTGTGCAAGAGATTAAGCATAAAGGAAAAGGTTTTGAGAAGGAAGATGAAACATGCAAAGAAACTCCAGTACATATGTAAGAAAAGGATGAGAAGAAGCCTGCTGAGACTACACATGTTCCCAAGCCCCTTGGCTATCAGACCTTCAAGAGACTCATAAGACATCTTAAAGAATCAAGAAAGGAAGTGGCCCAATTGAAAAGGGAAACCATATCTAACAGAGCCAAGATGACAGAGCTTATAGAGGGATACAATGATACTCTTTACTTAGAAAAAATTTCAGCAAGAAGGGTTGAACCCCTTCATAGGCAGCTCCAAAACCTTTACACGCAGAACATGGGTTTCCAGGCTCAGAACAAGAAGCTAAAGGAAGAACTGAAGCATTTCCAAGATGATGTAACTCAAAATAATTTACAAGTGTTGGTTAAGGCTGCCATTGAATATGACAAACCAGTAGCTAAGGAGAGCACAACTATACTGAAGAAGCCTACCAATGCTAAGAATAAGAAGTCTACTGAGTTAGGTGGAGATACTCTTTCCACCAGAAAGAGTGTGAGGCTAAGTGTTGAAATGAAAAAGTAGTTGGTATTGTTAAACCCCATTTTTTAGAGTTGTTCCTTCTTGGGATGGATAACTAATATGCACATGTTGATACTGAGAGGGGGGTGAATTAGTATCAAGTAACATTTAAAAATAATTTTCCAAATTATACTTAAACCATTCAATTATATCCAATGAGCAATGAACAATAGTATAAGAGTTACACCAATACACCACAATACACCATGCACAATATATATGAGAAATAATCAATAGTTTTTGTTCGAACAATAGTATAAGAGTTACACCAATACACCACAATACACCATGCACAATATATATGAGAAATAATCAATAGTTTTTGTTCAAGGGAAGTAATGACTTCCAAAGGTAGCTACAGCTTCCAAATGTAAAGGGAGGGATAAAAATACAAGAGGAATATACTATCCTCCAATATCAAGAGAGATCTGAACTCTCTATCCTTGCCCCTTCCTTCCATCCAAGAATATATGAGAGATAATAAAACTTTATTCAATTCTGGTCTGTTCAGAAGACCCAAATTGTACAGCATGCCCCGAGCTCAATATTTAACATATGATTCTGAATCTCGCACACAAGAAACTAAAGTCCGTAATATTTTCAATGGAAGCCGTCCCACTTCATTTGGAGTCTGTATGAAAAAGTTATGACTGTTTTACTCAGAACACCTATTTTTTTACTAGTTTCAGGACTGGTCACAAACCCTATATTCCACAGAGTGTATCTCCATAATTACAGCGAACCAAGAGATGAAATTTTTACCAGAGGTACCTTGATATGTATTCTCAATACCATATCGATTTCACCATCTGAATCGTTCTAGAAAAAAAGTTATAGCAAAAATGGTAAGATGACCTG
>JZKD02S1753093.1:103784-152285 GCA_000966675.3 Picea glauca
CTGTTGTGCTCGAATAATATTGAGTTTACCAAACACAGATTCAATCGTGTCCCAAACTTCTTTGGGGTCATCAATATCTTGAAGGTGGTACCTTAAATCAGGAGAGATGGAAATTCTAATTAGTCCACATGATTCGTCATTCCTATTATCCCACTTGGCTTTCTTATCAACATCAGTAGGTGCTTTTTCCTTTTCTAAGGTAACCCGATACAAGCCTTTACTTCTTAATAAATCTTCCATATGAGATTTCCATTGGAAGTAGTTCTTGTTGGTAAGAAAGATAGTACTTGTAGAAGCCATATTAAATATGCAGATAATGTGTATTTAAAAACTTAAATTGATGATCTGGATGGAAAGAGATCGAAAAATTATGCGGTTTAAAAAAAAAACGGCACTGAAAATGAACTTTCGATGTTAGAGTTATGCCCTTTTGAAAAATAGGCACAATCGGTAACCAAATGACCACGTGATTATGTAAGTTGCTTTATGAAGTGACCGAATTTTATAAAGAGAAGTGGGGATCACATTTACAATGAAGTTACTTTATAACAGAAAAGTTGCATGCAAAATAAATAACTCTAAAATAAAATATTAAAGCTACTTATAGTGATTCACTTTTATACTTGAAGTGAAATACACTTTACAATTTTAGCATGAACTTTTTGAAAAAAGGTAACAAAAGAGAGACTTGAACTCAAGACCTCTTACTTAATGAGACAAATTTAAACCAAATGATCTAGAAAAACATATTGTAATGTTCAGAAGGAGAATTGGGGTTGTTGTTGTTGTTGTTAAAAAACACTCTTTTCACACAAGAAAAAATTTTCGGTTCTCGATGACAACAAGGGTTAGATCTCGGTTAGCTTACCTGAAAGATGCACCTTTTCCTATCTATTTCTGATTTTCTGAGATCACACAAGGCACAAAGAAAAGAGAGTAAGAATATCTAAAAGAGTAGCAACCCAGAAATAAATAAAACAAAACCGAAATAAAACCAAAATACTACTCTGCAAAAATTAAAAACAATGTGTATTCAAGCTATATACCTTTGGATCTAACTGTAATGGTCGTATCTTGGGAAAATGGAAACCTTTTCAAGTGAAACAAAAAATGTTCATGACTGAAACGAGTGCTTCGGATGCAATGGAACAATCCTCTCATCCTAGAAATATACAGAAATGACAGAAAGTGGAGATGAGGAAACTCAGCTTCACAATCTCGATCTTCAACATGAGCGGGTCTTCAAACAATCTCTGATACCATGTTTGACAACACAATTATTCCAACAGAGGATGAACACCTTCAGTAACCACTCACATAACCAGATCAAATATCAACACACCGATGTTTTCACGTGGTAAAACCCCTACGGGGAAACATCCACAACCCCAACCAAAGCGACCACTTGGAGCAGTTTATTAATGAAAAGAAAAATATTACAGAGAGATTTTACAATATATTTTCTCACAATTGATCATTGGCAAATGACCCTCCATGCTCTTTAAATAGAGATCATGGACCAATTGGGTGTTAATCCATGGATCAATGGCTGTTAATATCGAGGAGAGTATGAACCGTCGGATCACTCTATGTCGGGAACATATCATGACCATCAGATTTCCTAACTACAAATGCATACTAATGCATACTAAAGAAACACACTAGAAAACACACTTTTACCTAACGACACAATAAACCAAGTAGATATTCCTAACTCCTAAGTGTCTAAATATCCTAACATATATGCCCCCCCTTGGGGTCATATCATATACATTTAGCCATATATATGCCCCTCTTGGGTCAGAACATAGTTCGCTCCTTCAAAAATCTTTGTCCTCAAAGCCTTTCATTTAAAGGCTTCACACGTGATGAAACCGAGTAATATGAATTTCTTATGTTCCTTCTTTCTATATTCCATTTTTGATGAACTATCCATCCAAAAATCAATTATTTTCGGTCTTAATCCTTGGTGTCTAGTTGTTGAATAATTTTCTTTCCTTTGATTCCATGTATTTTCATTGAAGCTTCTCCAATTTGTAGTCATTGTTGGTCTTTGATAATAGCTTGTTGAAAAGTAGTTTGGTGATGCCTTATTCTATGAATATTGACAAGTATTCCATCTTCTTCCTTCATAATGTTGATATATTCCTTCTTGTCTTCCTTGAAATGTTTCTTGGTAATGAGGGTGTCAATAAGGTTTCACATTTGATGCTCTTCCTTCACTCTGCGCATGCATTTCATCTATCTTATTTTCAACGACAATGGAATCCTCGATCATCTTTGCTTGGTATTTGATTACTCTAGACTTTGAAATAATACCATCATATTTGTCATGTAGATCCTCTAGATGGAGTTCAAATTCTTCAAGTATATTTTTTTTACCTTCTTGAATCTTGTCTTCTTTCTCCTATAAATATAGGTATTTCCATAGATTCTTAATTGAGGTCTAACCCCAATCCTTGATTTCCAACCTCTATATATTAAGGATAAATTTGTCAAATAGTTATAATACTTGTTCCAATATTCTATTCTATGTGTTATCTTTCCAATGGATTTTGGGTCATAACAAGTATCATGGGCATCAAGGAAGCAACCCATAGTGAATCTTTCTTCAGTAGAAGCAGAGTACATCACAGTTACAAGTGCAACTTGTCAAGCAGTATGGATGAGAAGAATGTTAAAAGATTTGTTGTGGGAACAACAGGAAGAAACGCCGGTATTTTGTGACAACAATTCAACCATCATGTTATCAAATAATCATGTGTTTCAAAAGAAAACAAAGCATATTGATACAATGTATCATTATATCGAAGAATTAGTAAATAACAAAGAAAATGGTTTAGAGTTTTGCAGGTCAAAAGAACAAGTCATAGATATTTTTACAAAATCTCTAGCAAGAGATACATTTCAGCATATGCACGGTTGTCTAGAAGTCGATGCAGTAACAAATGTGTGACAGTATATGGAAATTCAAATTTTTGATGTAAATTTTTGTCATGTAAATTCCACCTACTTATAATTAAGGGGGAGTGTTGGAAGTAATAATTTCAAGTCGGTGAGGTTTACGTCTCTGTCAATTTTTCAGTTAGTCAGTATGAAAATACAAATTCATAAGTTTGCTCAAACTCAGTTTTGTCAGTCGACAAGAAGGGGAGTTAATTAATGAAGATGATATGTATCTTTCTCAAGTCGGGTTAAGTAGATAGAAGTCAGTCGTATTTATTTGAGCCTTAAATGTTAAGTCAGTTAGATTTTGTAAGAAGTCTTAGTCTTATCTATATATGTCTGAGTCTCCATGAAGTCGACAAGTAGAACAAAGAGCGATAGACACAACGAAGAGAAGCAACAAAAGTAGATGAAGGTATGCAAAAAATCCTGAGAGCACAATATCTAAGTATGTTTTGTAAGTTGTAGGAGTTCAAGAAGTCATTGGAGTTGAAGCTTGACTCAGTATTGTATTTTGTATTATCACGCAACACTGAAGTTATTAATATCAAGTATTTTAAGTGTTGACATATTATGTGTATTTATGAGTTTATATGTTAAGTATATTTCTTTGTTGTTCTGCATCCATAAATCATTTCATTAAGTTTTTTATCACAATGCGTAGTATATCTAGTGGTTTTCCCACTGCCCAGTAAGTCTTGAGAGTTCAACAAAAAAGTTTGTGGCACACAATATTTTACCACTGTGTTGCGCACAGTTTCCCTTCGCGATGTAGATCCCATAACAATTTGGGTAGCGCATGTCACAAAAGTACTCGCATTAATGCAACTTGAAGTAGTTAAGAAAATGCAAAGCAGTCATGTGCTTCAATTTCGATGCATCCATGACACCGATAAAAAATAAGTCTCTTAGGAGAATGGCACGTTTCGTGAGGATTATCACATTTTGAACTTGAAACCGAAAGATTTCACATGATATACAATGGTGATATGTTGAGAAATGCATCACGAGCAAGATGCATTCCAATTAAGAAAGAAGGATTTTGTAGTGCATCTTTCATCTTGATTTGAGTTGGAATTCTGATCTGTTAGTTATAACTGTAACCTCAATAGTATGTGACTGTACACTACCAACTATTCTGGCTAGCTATACGAGTCCGTTAGGATTTCTTGTTTTGTTTCTTAATCTTCTTGATTTGTTGGAGCTTATTTATCTTAACTCTTTTCCCTTAATGAAATGCGCTCTTCACATTCTTGTTTCCAATTTGTCTTCTTCATATTATCTTTGTTGCTTATCATTATGTCATGGTATCATAGCTTAATATGTAATCTTATTCACAGATCCTGGAGAGCATCCTTATCAGAGGAGGAAGTCCACAGAGTATACGTTGTCTCACAGACAAGAGCGTGAGAGGTAAGACTCTTCATAGAATCCTAGATAGCAGTCTATAGTTTGCTAAAGGAGCACTGGAAACAACAGTATGCTCAAAATATCCTTGGAGACAAAAAACAATGAGGAAGCAATGCTGCATAAGGACAAAGCGCTTAAAGATTCGTAGAATACCTCCTTTTTGAGGAAGTTTCAAGAAACGATAAAGGAGAAGCTACATCATTCATAATATCAGATGTGGAACAGATCTGAGCCATTAATCAAGCTCAGAAAGGACAAGTAGTGTGCAGAAGAGGAGAATTTATTTTTTAGCCATTAGATCTAGGCGACAGCAGGATAAGACATCAAATCAAGCAAAGATTAAGTCATGACCACCAAATCTCATTGAAGGGAGATCGACGGTGGGGAGACATTGCAGATATCAGGAAGGAAACTAAATCGTGAGAAAGTTGAGACTCTGCAATCCCTTAGGATCATTGATCTTTCTAGATCAACAGATCAACGATGGATATAGATCCCACTATGAATGAGCATCTTTTCATTGTGGAGATGGGAAGGAAATTAAAGTGTGAGAAAGTTGAGATCCCACAATCCCACAGGATCGTTGATCTTGCTAGATCAATAGATCAACATTGGATATTGATCCCATTATGGATGTGCATCTTCGCATTGCGAATATTGAGAAGGAAATTAAAGCGTGAGCAAGTTGAGTTTCCGTAATCACTCATGGTCATTGATATTCATGGTCCATTAAAACATGATTGTCGATATTGAGAAGTGAGATAAGCACTCAAAGGTTAATCCGAGGTCACAACTCTTGCTCACATATAAACAATTCATATCCGTCGATCCAAGAAGGGGACACGTGTCAGATGATCCTCGTTTTCAGTGATCTTGTACTCTGGGAGGAAGCAAGAAATGTTAAGTAAAGAACTCTCTAAGGTCTGGAGTCCCAAAGTAATTATGAGTTGTAGATCTCGATGGGAAATTGAGACCGTCGATATCTTCCCCCTGTTCAGAGGTTCACGAGTTGGGAGGATTTTGAGGTAAGAAAGGAATATCGCCCAGAGCCCCGAAGGCATGAAGTCCCGAAGCAATTGTGGACCGTTGATCTCAAATCAATGAGGACCGTAGATATTTGCAACAATTCAATTATTTGGCCATTCAGCTATTCAGAGGAATTGAGACCTTCATGTGTCAAAATGCTTAAAACCCAAAGGCCTGAAGTGCCTGGTTTTCATCCTCTGATCACATGAGAAGTTGAACTTCAGTTTTTTTTTTCTCTCGAGTAAAATCAGATAGCCTGATTTTGCCATTAGAGGGGATACAATCGATATATCTCATGCTCAGATAGTCAGATCCAGCCAGATCGAAGCTAAAGAAGTGGTCTACCCCGTGTTTTTTGGCCCGAAGTCACACAAAGGATTTCCTAGACCTAGTTTTACACATAGGAAACAAGTAAAGCACAAAAATATCTAAAAATAATTTCAGTTCCATTTTTTTTCAAGATGACCACCTCTAATAATTTAGGACCAACAGAAGGACTAATTCTTCTTGGAAAGAACTATGAATTTTGGTCTCTTAGAATTAAATCCTTCTTACAATCACAAGAGTATTTGGATCCAGCAGATCTTGGTTACATGGAACTAGATAAAAAAGACCTTGTTACCATGACCAATTAACAGAGAACTAATCAGGCAACACAAAGGAACAAAGAGAATAAGGAAAAAATTTTGATTCAAAACATAGTGGATGACTCTATTTTCTCAAAAATCATAGGCGTTGTTACTTCAAAACAGACTTGGGACATCCTTAAATCATCTTACCAAGGAAATGACAGGTTCAAAATAGTCAAGTTGTATACCTTGAGGATGCATTTTGAGACTTTAAAAATATCAGAGTCTGAAAACGTTGATCGGTTTATGACTAGAGTCAGGGGAATTGTAAACTAGATCATATTGACTAGTGAATCCATCCTTGATTAAAGAATCATTGATAAATTCATCAGAAGTATTCCAAAGAAATTTGAAATGGTTGTTACAACCATACTTGAATCCAAGGATCTGTCAATTTTTTTAACAGATGAATTAATGGGATCTCTACAAGACACATGAGACCAGACTACATCTCGAAGATGAGTCAATATCCAACTCCTTCAAGACTCAATTCTCTTTCAGTAAAGGGAGGGGCAGATGAAGAGGAAGAGTTCATCGAGGAAGAGGGAGAAGTCCAAGTAACAATCACTCAAGTGAAGGTCAAAGACAACAGAACCAGAATCAAAGTTTCCAAGGTCATAGACAACATAACCATAATCATAATTTCCAGCCTCAAAAAGGCAGAGGGAGAAGATCAAATGACAAATCAAGCATACATTGTTATTACTCCAAAAATTATGGGCACTATGGATTTGAATGCTAGAAGAAGCAAGTTGATCATCTCTCAGGCAGAGCACATGTCTCAAATCATGAAGGAGAAACCTCATATGGTATGTTTCTCTCATGCCACAAGACTGAAGAACAACACAAAGATATATGGTTGTTCGAAAATGGATACAACAATCACATGACAGGTAACACATATTTACTTTCATGCATTGATTCTTCTATTTCATCTGATATTACACTTGGAAATGATTCCTTAGTCAAAGTTCAAGGAAAAGGAACTGTACATATTATCACTAAAAAAAATGTAAAGAAAGACATAAACAATGTCTATCACATTCCAGATATGAAACATAATCTGTTAAGTGTAGGACAACTTATTGAACTTGGCTATAAGGTACTTTTTGAGGGACCATCATGTAGGATATATGACAAAACCCCTAGCAGACAATTGATTTCTGAAATCCACATGACTAGGAATAGAATGTTTCCCCTGACCCTTAGAACTACAAATCTGATCCAATCATATGCACAAAGTGCATCCACCCCCAATAAAACTATGGTTTTCCATGCAATATTTGGACATATACCCTTTCAGAGTCTAATCCTTCTACAAAATCACTCCATGGTCAAAGTTCTACCTATATTCAAAGAGAAAAATCCCCCATGTGAGTCTTGCATTCTTGGAAAACATAAGAGAACTGGTTTTCCACAGTTCTCCACTGAAGCCAAACGACACTTAGATTTGGTTCACACTGAACTATGTGGACCAATGCAAAAAAATTCAATAGGTGGTAGCGTTTATTTCCTACCATTTATTGATGAATTTAGCATGAAAATATGGATCTATTTTCTCAAACAAAAGTCTAAAACTTTTGCAAAGTTCAAAGAGTTTAAGGCTGAAGCTGAAAAATAGAGTGGAAAATTTGTGAAGACTCTCAGGTCATATGGAGGAGGAGAATACAACTCCAAAAAAATTTCAAATTTCTGCAAATCACAAGGCATCTTCATGCAAACTACAACCAGGTATACTCCAGAAAAAAATGGAGTGGATGAGAGGAAAAATCATACAATAATGAACATGGAAAGAAGCCTTCTCAGAGAGAAATGTCTGTCAAATCTATTTTGGGCTGAAGCACTAGCATGCTCATTTTATCTCCTAAATAGATCTCCAACCACCAGTCTCAAGATGAAGGTTCCTCAGAAAGCATGGAGTGGGACAAAGATAAATGTTGCTCATCTTAGGACAATTAGATGTATTTCATTCACTCACATACCTTCTGAATTAAGGAAGAAACTTGATGATAGAAGTGAGAAATGCATTTTTGTTGGCTACAGTGAGACATCCAAAGCCTACAGACTCTACAATCCAATTTCAAAGAAACTAATTCTCAACAGAGATGTCAAATTTCTTGAAAATCAGTTCTGAAGTGAGTCTAAAAATCGTCCTATGGACAGTCAAAATCCATTGTTGCCACTTCCTAAAAACACTGAAAATTTGGGACATCAAACACATCAACCTTCCCTTCCAAGGTTGCAGGTACAAGGACAACCTAAAAGTCACCAGGACAACTCTACGTCAAGCATAAATTCATCCTCTGAAATTCAAAATCAGAGAACTTAAAGCTTAAGAGAAATCCATCAGCAGTTGGATGATATTGATGAACACAATCTTTTTGAATTAATGTCATGTCAACCTACATATTTTAAAGAGGCAGCTAAAGAGCCCCATTGGGTTCAAGCCATGAACCAAGAGATTGAATCCTTTGAGAAGAACAAGACATGGGATCTTGTTGATCTTCCCAGACACAAGAAAAGTATTGGTGTCAAGTGGGTTTACAAAACTAAAATCAATGAAAGGGGGAAGATTGAAAAACACAAGGCAAGACTTGTTGCCAAAGGATTCTGACAAGAACCAAGAATTGATTACGGTGAAATGTTTTCTCCAGTAGCAAGGTTGGAGACTATAAGGACTCTCTTAGCCATAGCAGCTCAAGACAAATGGCATGTATACTAGATGGATGTCAAGTCATCTTTCCTGAATGGTGTCTTAGAAGAAGAGTTCTATGTGGATCAACCACCTGGATTTGAAGTCAAAGAGCATCCAACCAAAGTGTATCAGTTGAAGAAAACTTTGTATGGTTTAAATCAAGCTCCAAGAGCTTGGTACAATAGAATTGACATTTACTTGATCAAGAGTGGTTTCAACAGAAGCCAAAATGGGCCAACTCTATACACCAAAATAAATCATCAAGGAAAAGTTATGATTCTATGTTTATATGTTGATGACATGATATATACTAGAAATATTGAGTTAACTAGTTTTAAACATGCCATGCAATCTGAGTTTGAGATGACAAATATTGTCATAATAAAATATTTCTTGGGGACTGAGGTTGATCAATCAATCAAAGGGATTTTTTTCTGTCAGATAATGTATGAAACATACATCATCAAAAGATTCAATCCATATTGCAATCCAACAAACACTCTTATACCCCTAGGCACAAAATTGAGAAAGAAAGATGAAGGCCCTACAGTGGATTCTATCTTGTACAAAATTTTAGTAGGCAATTTGTTGTATCTTACAACAACTAGGCCTGATATTATGCATGTAGCCAATTTTGTTTCCAGGTTCATGGAATCCCTCAAAAATTCTCACTGAAATACGGTGAAAAGGATTCTGAGATATCTTGCAGGTACTCTCAATTTTGGCTTATGGTACACTCATTCTGAAGATAATCATCTATGTATTTACATAGACAGTGCTTTTGCAGGAAACCTAGATGACCGAAAAAACACCTCAGAACATGCTTTTCACCTGGGCACGAACCTGATTTCTTGGGCGTAAAATAAGAAACCCATGTTAGAAAAATAGGAACGTGGAGTAATAAAATAAAACAAATGCAGAAACAAAACACAGAAGATACACAATACAATAGAGACACATATTTACGTGGTTCACCTAGTGTGGGCTACATCCACCAGAGAAATTTCTAGGTCCTTCCTTTATTATTATCCAACAAATGAAGGGATACAACCTACAACACACCCGCTATAACTTCTTCTTATTTCTCTCACAATATCCTATCTCAGAACACAATATTTTCCATAATGTATAGCCGCAATACATTTCCCTCATAGTAGAGGGTTTCCTTCTAGGGAAAAAAACCCTAACATAATTTCTAACGTTAGATCTGTGACCTTGTAATGAATGGTCCAGATTTACAATGAAATTACAATATGCTTTTACAAGGCATTTTTCCCTTCAGGGGCCCGCTTTCCCCCGGACCCCACAGAGGGGGTAACCCCCCTTTGCACTCCCCCACATGGAAGAGTATACATTCTTCTATGGTGTAAAGTCTTCATGGGGTATAAAAACAGCTGAAAACAAAGACCTCTGAATTTGGAAGATAATCAGGCTCCACAACCAACAATCTCCCACTTGGAGACTGATATCAACAACTCCACCACTATTGTATCTGTTGGACTATGAACCTTCTTGGAACTGACAAATTTATCATATTCATCTTCATTCTTGAAGACCAACTAAAACTGAGCAGGAACTCAGTTTCTCCCTGGTTACTCTCTTTGTTAACATATCTACATGATTCTGGCTAGTGTGTATCTTTTCCAAACTCAAATGTCCATCTTCCAAGGTGGATCGTATGAGGTAGTACAACAACTGTATATTCTTAGTATTCGAATGGAAGGATGAGTTATTTTCAATATGAATGGCACTCTCACTGTCACAATACAACCATTTATTCTCCTGCTTATTTCCCAATTTTTTCGTAAACCTCTGTAATAAAATCATCTCTTTAATAGCCTCTATAGCAACAACATACTTTGCCTGTGTTGTTGAAAGTGCAACAACCTTTTGCAATTTTTAAATCCAACTTACTGTTGTTCCACCTATAGTAAAAACATACCCTGTGGTGCTCCTCCTATTGTCTTTATCCCCTTCCATATCTGAATCAACATATCCCTATAGAAAAGTTTTTGAACCTCCAAAACATAATGCATGAGTAGCATTACCTCTTGAATACTTGAGAATTGACTTTACTGCCTCCCAATGTTCTTTACCTTGAATGTTCATATACTTGCTCACAACTCCAACTGCATGTGCAATATCTGGTCTTGTGCAAACCATTGCATACATCAAGCTGCCAATTGCTGAGGAATAAGGGACCCTGGACATGTATTCTATCTTCTTATGTGTCTTGGGAAACATTTCCTTAGTTATTTTGAAATGGTTGGCTAAGGGTGTACTAACTGGTTTTTCATTCTGCATTCTAAACCTCTCAAACACCTTCTCTATGTACTCACCCTGAGACAATGTTGATTTGCGATTTTTCCTATATCTTGTTATTCTCATACCAAAGATTTTCTTTGCAGCACCCAAATCCTTCATCGCAAATGAATTAGCTAATTTTTTCTTGAGAACATTTATATCCTGCATATTAGACCCTGCAACAAGCATTTCATCTACATACAATAGCAAGATAATATAGCTTCCATTTTCTAGCTTTTTGAAATAAACACAGTGATCAGAATGACATCTACTATAACCATGTTCTGTCATAAACCTGTCAAACTTCAAATACCACTACCTTGGAGCTTGCTTTAGGCCATACAAGTTCTTGTTCAACCTTCATACCAAATTCTCCTTTCCTTTGACCTCATGCCCCTATGGCTGCTACATATAAATATCTTCCTCCAAATCCCCATGGATAAAAGTTGTTTTTACATCTAACTTCTCAAGATGCAAATATTCTACTCCCACGAGACTCAAAATAGTCGTAATTGAAATCATTTTAACAAAAGGAGAAAATATTTCATCAAAATCTATACCTTTCTTTTGTGCAAACCCCTTTACAACAAGTGTAGCCTTGTACCGCTTTATTCCTCCATCTTATTCCTTCAACTTGTAAACCCATTTATTATGCAATGCTCATTTTCCTACAGGCAAATGAACCAAGTCCCAAGTATGGTTATTTAAGAAAGAATACATTTCCTCTTTCATGCCTTGCTCCCACTTCTTTTTGGTGTCTCCCTGCATTGCCTCTTCATAACATTCTGGTTCACCAGAATCAGTCAACAATAAATAATACAATGAATAAGAGTATCGTTCAAGGGGTATACTTAACTTGGTAGATTTTCTAATAACACTTGCAGGTGTTTGAGGTACCTGTTGCTCCTGTTGTTATACATTTTGATTTTCTGGTTCCTTTGGAATTTCTTTTTTAGTGATCTCATCAAGCACTGTGTATTCCTGGTTTTCTTTTTCCTGTTTCTTTCCCTGCAACTGATATTTGTACATGACCTTCTCATTAAATATGACATCTCTACTCCTAATGATTTTGTTATTTTCATAATCCCATAAGCGATAACCAAAATCATTAACACTGTATCCAATAAAGGTACACTTCTTGGATTTTTCCTCAAGCTTTGTTATGTTTTCTTTATCAATATGGACAAATGTTTCACAACCGAAAGTTTTCAAAAAAGAATAGTTTACCTTTTTTTCCTATCCACTCCTCCTCTGGAATTCTACCATCCAAAGAGCTTGAAGGTCCTTTGTTTATTAAGTAAACAACAGTATCTACAACATCTTCCCAGAACTGTAAGGGAAAACCATCATGCAATCTCATACTCTTTGCATGCCTCATGATTGTCCTATTCCTCCTTTATGACACACCATTTTCTTATGGTGTTCTTGGAACTATCTTCTCTCTACGAACCCTATGGCATGAAGAGTAATCATCAAACTCCTTGCTGCAATATTCACCTCCATTATCTGATTTGAGACACTTCAAAATTTTTCCTGTCTCATTCTCAACCAAATCTTTCCATTTCTTAAAAGTAGAAAAAACAATGGATTTTTTTCGAATGCAATAAACCCAAGTTTTTCTAGTTGCATCATCAATAAAAGTAACATAATAATTAGATCCACCAAGAGATCATACCTGAGCTGGTCCCCATACATCTATATGCACAAGATCTAACCTTTCATTCTTCTTTTCTTTTCCAACTCTGAGAAATCTGACTCTCTTCTATTTTCCATAAACACAATGCTCACAGAAGTCCAAATCAATTTGTTTAAGATCTGGTAACAAATTTATTTTGTGAAGTATATGCATCCCCTTCTCACTCATGTGTTCAAGCCTATGATGCCACAGTGTTGTATCCACTCCTATAGAAGCTAAAGATATAGAAGATTCAATATTACGAGTACATAAATACAATGTACCTACCTTCTCTCCTTTTGCTATCACCAATGATCCTTTGATGACCTTCCACGTCTTATCTGTAAATATGGATATACAACCTTCACTTTCCAACTTCCCTATTGAAATGAGATTTTTCCTTAAATCTGGAACATGTCTTACCTCTTTTAACAAGAATTGGTTTCCATTGCATGGCTTTATTTTTACCTTTCCCATTCCAACAATTTTGCATGGTGCATCATCACCCAAATGAACCTGTCCAAAATCACCTTGAACATAATCTAGAAAATGTTTCCTATGGGGTGTGGCATGAAATGAAGTCCCTGGATCTACTACCCAAGACTAAGAAATATTATCTACAGAATGAATCAAAGCATCTTGTAACACATCACCTGTTACATTTGCTTCCTGATTTCTCTCATGTTGTCCATCTCTTTGTTTCTTTGGAGCTCTATAGTCTTTCTTTAAATGTCCTTTCTTCCCACAATTCCAACACTTGGATCTACCCTTCCTAGAATTCTCATGGTTTCCTGGGCCCTTTCTTCTATCCTTTTGTCTTCCCTTGTTCTTCATGTTCAATGCATTATCTGATGTCTCACTCGTTCTTTTCCATCACATTTCATCACTAAGGATAACACCAACAACATCATCAAATTTTAAATTATTTGAACCAAAGACATAGTTACTTATAGCCATGACCAAGTCATTCCATCTTTCTGGAAATGAGCACAATATTAGAAGATCCTTGACCTCATCATCAAAGTCCACTTTTACAGAACTTAGTTCATTAGTAACCGTATTAAAATAATTTAAATGATTTGCAACAAACCCACCTTCTGACATATTCATATTAAATAATCTCTTCATTAGAAATACCTTATTGGACGCCAAGGGTTTTTCATACAATTTAGCCAATGCGTCCATCAAAGCCTTTGTTGTATCTTCTTTCAAAATATTGAAATCCACCGACGTTGTTAGGCTCAGTCGTATCGCCCCTAGATCCTTTTTGTCAAGAATCTCTCATTCTTTGTCCTTCATGGCGGTTGGATTCTATGCTACTCCGTGCAATGGTATGAATAGATCCTTCTGATATAAATAATCTTCCATTTGCATCTTCCATAACTTGTAGTTTTGGCCGTTAAATTTTTTGACCCTAAACTTTCCATCTTCTGACATTGCTCCCACTCGAACCAGAAACCCTCCTTTCCTACGAGTTACCTTTCGCTTTGATACCAGTTGTTAGAAAAACATGACCGTGGAGCAATAAAGTAAAACAAATGAGGAAACAAAACACAAAATATACACAATACAATAGAGACACAGATTTATGTGGTTCACCCAGTGTGGGCTACATCCACCAAAGAAATTGCCAGGTCCTTCCTTTATTATTATCCAACAAATGAAGGGATGCAACCTACAAAAAACTCGTTGTAACTTCCTCTTCTTTCTTTCATAGTCTCTTATCTCAGAATACAATATTCTCCATAATGCATAGACACAATACATTTCCCTCATAACATAGGGTTTCCTTCTAGGGAAAAAAAAACCTAACATAATTTCTACCATAAGATCTGGGACCTTGTAATGAATGGTCCAGATTTACAATGAAATTACAATATGTTTTTACAAGACAATTTTTCCTTCGGGGGCCCGCTTTCCCTCAGACCCCGCAGAGGGGGTAAACCCCCTCTACACTCCCCCGCGTGGAAGAGTATACATTCTTCTGGGGTGTAAAGTCTTCATGGGGTATAAACATGGCTGAAAACAAAGACCTCTGAATCTGGAAGATAATCAGGCTCCACAACCAACAACTCGTTTTCTCAATATGTTCTGCAGAGGCAGAGTATGTCGTTGCTACCTCATCTTCACGTCCATCCATCTGGCTGAGAAGACTATTGAATGATATGTCACATATAGAAAAGGATCCAACTCCTATCTTCTGTGACAACACTTTAGCAATTGCTTTATCCAAAAGCCATGTTTTTCACAAGAAAATAAAGCACATTGACACACATTTTCACTTCATACGCGAGCTAGTCAATAATGGTGACATCAAACTTCAATTTTGTGGCTCAAAAGATCAACTCACATACATTTTTACAAAGGCAATAGAAAAAACCATTTTTTATTTTCAAAGACAAGATTTGGGAATTATTAGTGTTGATGTTTGTAATTGTTGAGTTTAAGAGGGAGTGTTAGTTATAACCATAACCTCAACAGTATGTGATTGTACACTGCCAGTTGTTCTGGTCAGTTGTACGAGTCTCTTATGATTTCTTGTTTTGTTTCTTGATCTTTTTTATTTGTTGGAGCTTATTTAGCTCAAATCTTTTCCCTTAATGAAATGCACTTTTCAGATTCTTGTTTCCAATTCATCTTCTCTGTATTATCTTCATTGCTTCTCATTTTGTTAGGATCCATGTAGCCTACATAGCCTGTGGACTATATTCATCAACTTGATAATTTTCAATGAAGTGTTGGTTAATAGGTATTTCAAATGATATGGACATTGAAGACATTTTTTCTCACCTCACCCTGCCTTTGATACGATCTGTGGATATGAGCACTTCATCCAAGGTTTGGATTGGTCAAATATTTCTTCAGCAAGGTGATAAATTTTTATAGCTCTGCACTCAGTCCCTCCACAGAGATAAATCACCTCAAACTTCAAAAATCGTGTCCCTTAACAACCCACAAGTGGCCTCTTTTAATATGTATTAATCCCCTACCAGTTTTGTCACCTTTGTAGGTTTGTGGATTGGTCATATTTCTTCTTCGGGGCATGTAACATTTTAAGAGTATAGTTATGGAGGGATAATTTTGACTAGAGAGTATGAGAATCATGGTATCTTGGTTTTTTGGAAAGTGGGATAACATTGAATGCGTAGACCAACAACTAGATCCAATGGGCCGATGTCACCTGTTAATTTACTGCAAAATTCCTATTGAACTCTTGGCACCTTCAACCTGTAACCATTGAAAACGATCTCACTGATTTGTCTGGTTAAAATCAAATTTTTCTTCATGGGACATTTAGGGAATCTATTACTCAAAAAAATTACAGTTATCAATTCAAGAGATTCATCCCATCTTCTTATTTTTATTTGAGATATTTTCCTTGTGATTTCCCATCGTTGTGTTTTGAAAAGTTGGCCTTTGTTCCATAAACACTAGCAATTTATGTTTTATTTCTTCTAGTATCGAGAAATATCTTTCTCATTGTCATTTTTTTTGTTGACTACTCATTGGTGGACTTTCTTTTAATTTCGCCAGAGGAATCATAGGAATTGGTCTGAAGTGCTCTAAATCTATCGACGAATTTTTTCTCAAGAGCTCCGATGGGTTTAAGAGATTTTCCATTCATCGCCTCCGATGAGATTCGGTGAACTTTCTTCCATTACCTGAAAAAGATACAAGAAAATGAGCAAACCCAGAATTTGACATAACCTTTTTATGTGGTAAAACCCCTAAACAGGGAAACATCCACGAGGCAATGATATTTGGTTAATATTATGTAAGGGATATAATACATCATCCAAACCACTCTTGCTCTTGCATATAAGCACTCTCACCTCTCACACTATGCCTTAACAGACTTACATAGATATCTAGAAGTCTTCACTCAGTTACAAGAAATTGATTACAATTAATGTGCCTCTATCCCTATCTTAAGTATGGTTGATTTGATCCAACTAATTACAAAATAATAGGGGCCAAAAAAATCTTCCCAATATCTAAAAAAAATGAGTGTAAATTGGTTGGAATTATCTAACATGATGAGCTTCGAAGAAATTTCTTCCATCATCTCTGATGAACTTTAGAGAACTTTCTTCCATCATCTTCAATGAGCTTTAGAGAAATTTCTTCCATCACCATCAATGAGCATTTAACAATGATTTCAACACTTATTTTATCCTTTGTTGCCAATATCTTTTAACTATTATATATTTAAAGAAATTTAAATGAAAATATTTTTAAATTTAAATTATTATAAATTCAAATATATAATAGTTAAAAAATTAATTCAAATGATTGGAATTGAAAGCATTTAGATCCAACATACTGAAATTCATAACTTTGTGCATAAGAGAAACATCTTTCCTAAATTGATTTTGTGTCGAGGAAAAAAACCTAGCGAAAACCTTTCGTTAATGGTCTTGGAGGAACTTTTAATTCTTCATAAATATCTTGTATGTCTTCTTATTGGTGTGCTAGTTTTTTCTCTAGGAACAATGCAAAGAGGCGCTTCTGGCAAGCCAATTAATCGATCCATACAAACATTTTACCTTTGCAACAATCAATGCAGTCGATTCAAGAAAGAAACCCTAGGTGATGCGTTATGGCAATTTTGGGCACCATATTTTGATTCTATGAATTGCATTGGAATCAAAATGGTGAAAACCATATGAATATCCTCTTTTGGGGATGAAAATTTTACTTTGATGGACTTCAAAAAATTGAGCTCAAAGGCATTTTTTAATGGATGTTTGGGTCTCGTTTTCATTGGAATTTCACCCAAATTAAATTTTGTCAGTTCCCATGCCATATGTAATATATAGTCTCTTAGTCCATTCATTGAAACCAAGGTAATTTGTCAGGGGATTAGAAATATATGTCTGCAAAAATGATGAATTGACGTTTGGAGTGCTTAGTACTGTTTAGGAGGCGAGAGGAACAAATTTATTCCGAAGTGCATTTCGGAGCCAACAAAATACCAATAGGTGTTGTGGTTGACCCATATGATGCTATACAACACTTTAACAATCAATATTTAGTTATAAAATAAAGAAACACAAATTAAACAAGTTAGTATGGTACATGAGATAAAAGCTACTAGTGACATAGGCAAGTTTGATTGTGACTGTGATCACGAAGCAAATCATGTGTGATAGGTGTTAGTCATAAGTTATCCATATAGGAGTGAATATATTAATCATTGAAAAAGGTAGGATACTGAGTGATGGCACAACAATAAGTATCTGAGATGGAGGAGGATAAGATAGGTCTCAAGACAAAGGCGGGACTTGCTGAGTGGGTCAATGTTGGTGAGAGGAAGAAGTTCATCATCGATGCATTCATAAATGATGATGGGTCGACATCCTTCTATTGTCACATCATGGAAATGAACATGTCCAATATCTCCCCTACAATCAAAATAGACATGTCCTTAAAAATAGACATTGTCTAAGAGATCACTCTCGGCATTGCATGTGCCCCCAAAGAGGTCACAACTTACAAAGCCCTTTTTTCAAGAGTTCCAGAATATATTTTCCTAGTCGTATATAGAAATTCTTGAGATCAACACCACAATTTTTGAACATTGAATCGACACATGACCCGATGTTTCCCCCATTTGTCAAAAGAAACAATCATTACATCATTCCAAAGCCATGGATATCAAAGATGAAAATGATAAGCTGTGCTCTGTTGGATTAATCTTCCCCATCGCATACACTTCTTGGGTCTTGAATCTTGTTTCAATCAACAAGAAGTAGGGAAGCACTTGGGTTTGCACTAACTTTAGAGACCTGAATCAAGCATGTCCTAAAGACAATTTTCCCACTGCCTTCATTGATTAGGTTATCGACAATTGTTCTAGACATGAAGTCCTTTCATTTATGGAGATATTTTTTGGATATAATCAAATCCATATCCATCATTCAGATCAATACAAAACTATTCACCACCCCATGGGGTACCTTTTCCTATTATGTGATGCCCTTCGTGCTAAAAAATGTTGTTTCCATATTTGAGTGAGCCATGACATATGTTTTCCATGATATCGCACATATCATCCTGACTTACTTGGACAACCTCAATGCTCATTCCAAAAATAAATCACAACACTTAGAAGACATGGAGATTATATTTTAGAGATATTGCAAGTATAACATCTATATGAACCCTCTCAAGTGCATTTTTTCTTTCACTGTTGGGTACTTAATTGGATGAATCATGTCTCAATAGGGAATCATAGAGGACCCCTCAAGGTCCAAACCATTAATGAGATCCCTCCCCCAAAATGTTTGCATTAACTTCAAATCCTTCAAGGAAAGGCCAACTTGCTATGTCGCTTTGTTCCATATTACGCAACTCACACCCATGGATTCTTATGCTTACTTCTCCATGATATCCCATTCATATGGCATCAACATGCCTAAGAAACTTTTGAATCCTTGAAATATGCACTCAGTAAATCCCCCTTGATTGGTTCCCCAGACTTTGACAAGGATTATATCATGTACATGTCCACCTCAGAGGTCTCAACCACATGAGTACTAGTCCAAGTGGGTGTTAACAAGAATGAACAAGTCATTTATTACATCAACAAAAACCTCTCAAAGCCACCTTTGAAATATAATCACAAAGAGAAATTGGACTTTGTGGTTTTTCTCACAGTATAGAAACTGTGTCATTACATCTTGCTTCGTACTACCAAAGTTGTGGTAGATTTCAATCCAATGCATTACTTACTTAGTCAATGCCAAATTAACAAGTTTTCTCAATGGATCATAATCCTCCATGATTATGATCTAGAGTTCATAAATCCTAAAAAAAGGAAAGCATATGTTCTCGCAAAGTTGATTGTTGATCTCCCATCAAACACCAAAGACACCCTTATCAATGAGAACTTCCCAGATGAAAACATGCTCTTCATTTATCTCTAATGACCCATCGTATGGAGACATCCTCATTTACATGCGTACACATAATTTTGTCCCTCATCTCTCTTGTGATTACCATCAACATGTCCACTACCAGCCCCTCAATTCCTCCTCATTGGAGATGTTCTCTATCAAAGGGGGGAAGATACCATATTCTTTTACTTCCTCACCATCGATGAAGAAAAACAATCCTTGAATGATTTCCATAATGGAACCTGTGGAGGAAACCTCTCTAGTATGTCCACCACCCAAAAGGTGGCCAAGGTTGGATATTTTTGGCCTACCTTATTTCATGACTGCATCCATGCAGTTAAGCATTGTGACAAATGTCAACTATACACACATAAATCAAGAGCACCACTATCCCCCTTGCATCCATTTATCACCATAGGAAACTTTTCCAAATAGGGTATCAATTTTATGACTTGCAACCCCCCATCTATCAATAGGAACAAACACATCGTAGTCATAGTTGAGTACCTCACCAAATGCACCAAGGATATTCCTACATTCAACAACATGGAAGATACCATAAGCCAGTTCTTCTTTAACCATGTCATCACTTGCTTTGGAGTCAACCTGTAGATTGTGTCTGACCATGGAAAACATTTTGAGAATAAGGTGTTCGTAGAGCTATCCTCTGAGTTAGAATTCACTCATGAATTTGCTTCCCCATACTACCCAAATTCCAATGGGAAAGTCGATGAAGTCAACAAAATCCTCAAAACCATGCTACAAAGAACCACGGACAACCAAAAAACCAATTTCCATCACATGTTGTTTTCTTTTTTATGGGCATACTGCACAATAGTCAAAACTGCAACCGATTTCACATCCTTCCACCTTGTTCATGAGGTTGAATCCATACTACCCTTGAGTTTGATATCCCCGCATTACGAACCACGATAAAACTATTTCCATACACCACCTCTATGGAGCAATGATTTCTCACCTTAGAATCTCTAGATGAAGACCAATGATCATGTTTGAAAAACAATGAGGCCAACAAGAAACACTCCAAAACAATCCTTGATCACCAATCCAACCTTCGCTCATTTAATGAAGGTGATTTAGTTTTGTTCTACGAAAGTTCCCACGATACCCTAGGCAATGATAAATTTGAGTCCCTCTGGTGGGGTCTGTTTATCATCCAGCATTGCCTCACAAAGGGAGCCTACATCCTAGCCCACCCAATAAGATCTACCCTCAAACACCCTATCAATGGGTTATACTTGAATAATTTCTACCCATAGTGTAGCCTCTCTACCTTAGGTTTCTTCATGTATATATTTTTATTATCTTTTAATCATTTTTCAATCCTACAAATAATATGTCTAATACTTTTTCCTTGTTTTGACAAATGAATCATCCAACAAATTACCACATCGGGTATGTCGATGGTTGATCGAGGTGGATATTGGTGACCACCCACCTATTCCAACTGGCTCCTCTTGATAATTTTTAGTTCCACACGTTCTTCTGTACTTCTTTGTAATTGTAGGTTCTACACTTCTGGGGATGTCTAAATCCCTACACATCTTCCAGGTGGATACTAGTGGCCTCCCACTTAATCCAATTGGATTATTTTGTATGTTTTCATGTCATCACATATTTATGTACTTCGAGGGCTATTTTGGGGCCCTGAACAATGTTTTTTTGGCTCGCCATAGTCAAATTATAGACAAGGTCAGATTTTGATGAAGTAATGTGTATTTCTCCAAAATACCTTTCCAACGAGCTGTCACACGCCTAAAAAGGAGGTCATATGAAAAAGTTATGACCTCGAGAAGATGAAGTACCAAGTTACCCATAAGGGCCCACATAACTTTTGGCGTTTCATCTCCTAGGGTTAGGTTTTTGGATGTCTAGTGTTTTGGAATTCATGAGTAATGTTGAAAAGGACTCTGAAGCCTCATTGTAATGATTCTTCTCATATGGATGCACGTAGAAGCCACATCCCTTCTCAGAGATAGCTACCACCATTCGAGCAAGTGTTGAATTCTATAGTTTTACAGTTTCAACCTATGTCATTTATTCAATAGAAGATATTGTTCATAGGATATGTGTGTTGCTCTTCATATCTCTTTGTTTATTGTATTTATTCTTTTAATCAATTCATTCTGCTCCTAAATCTGGATCAATGGTGCTAATCGATGGACTCGAAATCTTGCATCCAAATCTTGATCCATTTACACTCCTACGAATGTGCCACTCCACTCTAGTGGTATATGTTTAGGTCCCTCAAAAAACAACCAATAAAAATACGCAACAATGATTGGTCTCCTAGAAGATGCCATTTAGCTTCAAATTTGTCACCTTAGCATCCTCTTAGATTCCCAAGTCGTCATTCTACAACTAAAAATGTATACCATGCCTATTTCGCAAGTACATGCAAGTTAGAATGTTATCTCGAAGTTTTGAATCCATAACATTCACACATATTCCTAGACATATAAATCAAGTTGCAGATTATATTGATAATGAAGTGTTATATTGACATTTATCACATTAAATACATCATTTATCATAATTCATCACATCCATCATAGGGTCAAAGTAACCAATAAAAAACCATCACATCACACATATGCAAAATATCACATAAAACTTAAACATCATCCAAACATATATCATATATATGCGGTGCCATCAAGTTTCAAAAAGATAAGTTACAAAACCACCCAATCACCAAAATGGTTGGGTCCAACTCTCAATCATGTACTATGATATCCAAAAACGTGAGGTTCGTGCCCCTATATGTAGTGGTACAAAAAGTGGGATAATCCCATACATATCATTTGGCACCTATTGTGCATCTAACTCTAAGAAATCTCTAGCAAGTAGATCTGCTAGTGGTCCCATGCATGGTGGGGGAACTCCTCCTGTAGGGAACTCTTCTCCTACATGGACTAGGTGCCTTGTCACCAATGCACCATTTACGGTGGCTCGGCATACCAAGACCCACCACTCAGGACTCACTCCCCAACACTGCTCTAGGAAATCCTCATCCTGGACATGGGGCCATCCTACCTCATGCATGCCCTAGAGTGCCCGGTCAAAACTCTATTGCAAATCCTCTAACTCAATAGTTGCATCACTAGTAGGGGCATGCAATAAAACCTCCCTAGGTTCATCTTGGCACCAACATCTCCCAACTCTCACTTTTCCCTCCAAGGCCTCTCTAGTCTAGTCTCACATAAAGTTTTCCTCTCTACCTCCCACTCCAACATTTGCAAACACAACATAGAGAACCATCAATCCTATACTTTTCAATCTAATAAAAAACATAAAAATATTAAGACAAATACATAATTACTCACCTCGTTGATACCAAACCTCCCTAGGGAGAAGGACCATCTCTAGGTGATACCGGTAGTCCATACCAACATACGGGTACTCCAGTATCTCCTGCGACATCTACACCTAGGCCCACTCAAAACTAGCAGTAAATTATTGGACCACCTTCCCACCATCGTGGAAATACAATATGAGTTCCTAGTACATCAATCATGACACTCGAGCAATTTTTTGATCCAACGCCACCTGCAAGAGAAAGAACACCACCCTCTCCAAAAAGAAGCTGCACAATACATATCTGAATGCAAATTCCCCCAATCTCTCTACTTCATAATGATCCAATTGAGACACCTTACAAGAGTGCATTATTTATTCCCACGAGAAGGTATCCTTAGCAAATACCATCTCAACCACTGCCAAGTGCACCCCTGATATACGCTTGTTCCCAGGGACCCGTAAATCCTCACAACCATGGAGGATACCACCCATGTCAGCAACGAATAAATTGCCACCATATATCTCCTCCCATTAGTGTCTCCACAACAGAGTAGTGGTGAAGTTTCAAATCAAAATGAGAGACTCCCCAAGGCATATAGGGATGAACCTCTAGCTCTGCGCCCCTAAAGAGGAGCCCTGTCAAAAATTATATCAACCTCAGCTAACAATCACACCTCCTACCCATGGACCATAAATGCATACCACTCTACCCTCCACATATAAATCATGATCCAAAATATATTTGTAGAACGAAATGAATAAAAAATGTTATCAAAATATTCTTAACACAAATAACATATATACAATAAAAATGGTTTCTATTCAATAAGGAAATAAGTTGATATTGTAAAATGCAGTGGAAACAAGCTTGCTAGAATGGTGGCAGATTATCTTTGAGAAGAGATGTCACGGCTACACCCATTCACAAGAAGATGATTATAATTAGGCTCTGAATGCCTTTTTACAATAAACATGAATTTAAAAAACCCTATACATCCAAAAAAC
Source organism: Picea glauca (assembly GCA_000966675.3). Classification (NCBI taxonomy): domain Eukaryota; kingdom Viridiplantae; phylum Streptophyta; class Pinopsida; order Pinales; family Pinaceae; genus Picea; species Picea glauca. The sequence goes on from JZKD02S1753093.1 coordinate 127,695, forward strand.
CTAACCCTGGGAGATGAAGCATCAAAATTCATGTGGGCCCCATTTGGGTAAGTTAGTACATCAACTTCCCGGAGTCATAACTTTTGCATACGATCTTCGTTTTAGGTGCATGATATCCTGTTGGAAAGGTCTATATGAGGAATACACATTTTCATTTTATATATCAAAGGTCATTATGATTGCAGTGAGCCCTAAAAAACTTTGTTTAGGGCCTCAAAATGGCCCCGCAAGTTAGGGACCCGAAAACTAGGGAAAAAGCTGCCAAATTAGAAAATTGCCAAAATGATCCAGTTGGAATAGATGGGATGCCACCGATGTCCATATGGATTAATCATACCCCATTAGGAATAAATGGTATCCATTGCGTTGAGTTCCCCCATCAGATGAGGAAATTTCTGTTGAATTTGGCCCTGGGTGAGCCACTTGCCTTGGTGCAGGAGTTGCCCTGCTTTGACAACTAGATAAAGATGGATCCTTTGCTGGCGAGTTCCCTTGATCTATTTTTCGATGTCTATTGTGTGCAGTCGGGGTTGAGCTATGATGGTGTCGGAGTACACCAACATCTTTCATACCTTATGCTGAAAGTTGTGTATCAAAGACTCTGAGCAGAACCTGGTTTTGAAGTACCATAGTGTTCTACATAGGTACATCCAAACAAAGATGGGCTTCTTGGGAATATCCTTGCAAGGATTTGCTTATTGATATGCAATCAAAATCAAACAGAAGCTCAAACAAAATATGCGGCAATTTGGGCTTGGGAACCCCTCACAACAAAATCCATGAAAGGGCAGCCCCAACCTACAAAACAAAGAAAAGAGAAAATAAAGACAACCTCAGGACAACTAGTCTAGGCCACAAGAAAATAAGGACACCAAAAAGACAGAAAAATACCGGAAAGTGGTGCGAATTCCACAAGAGCCCCTAGCATAACACTGTCGATTGTCGCTCAAAGAAGTCGTTGGTGGCTGAGATGAAAGCCTCTGAATCAGATGTGGGTTCCAACTCTGAGTTAGAACCAAAAAGGGGGAGACAAATCATTGAAATAGAACACAGTGCTACCGTTGCTACCACCAAGCTCCATCCCAGTGAACCAGACAATTCGGAGAAAGGAAAGTTCATTTTTCATTCACAGATGTGGGTGAAAGGTACCCTGTTGCACTTCATAGTTGATAGTGGTAGCCAAAAGAACCTCATCTCAGTAGAGGTTGTCAAGCGACTCACCCTACCGACAACGCCGCACACACAACCTTACACCATCAGATGGCTCCTCCAAGGAAGCGACATCTGCGTCATCCAATAGTGTCGCTTGTTCTACGACATCAAGCCCTTCAAGGATGAGGTATTATTGTGTGATGTTTCCCCAATAGAAATATGTGATGTTCTATTAGGCCATCCATATATGTGGATGCATCATGTTATTTATGAGTCTCGACCCCATAGCGTGATTTTTACTATGGGGGGTCAGCTATATAGGATACCAGAGGTAGTTCCAACTATTGTCCCACCAAAACAATGCCATAAAGTAATCTCTCATCCTACAAAGTTCAGCCTCTTCACAATCCCATCAAAAGGTGAATAAAAAGACATTGCAACCACTGCAGTCTCAACTCAAGACCTTTCTAACCAACAAAAGGAGATCGACAATATTGTAGAAGAGTCCCAAGACGTTCTTGTTGCACCTACGAGGGTGCCTCCATAGTGTCCAGCAAGAAAGGTTATAACATAACCCTTCATACTCTTCATGTTGCATCTTCACTGACAGAGTCCTACCACACTCAGGTAGATCATGCAGCTAGATTGGTTGAACAGATCCAACCCCTCCAGCAACAGATTCATGACAACTTCTTCAACAAGGAAATCATCAAACCAAGATTCAGATTTAGCAAAAGTCTCGCCATCTCCCATGGGAACTTGAAACAATGGGGACCATTGCTTCCTAAGGGGGGAGGAATGATCCAAATGGATCTCAGAGGCCATCCACCTTTTACACTGAATCACCATTTTGAGCCTGTGGTTTTTATAAACCATGATATTCACCTTTTTGATGGGGAATGAAATGTAATGTCATCTTCATTTGTTAATTACAAACATCATGCAATGATTTCCTAGTGGTCTTATGTACATGCCTACAACATAGTGGTGTTAATGCAACGCATCCCATTATAACTCCACAATTAAGTGCACTTAGGCTAGAGTAACATTGGGATGGGTGACCTCCTAGGAAGTCTTAGTGTTTTACATGCCTATGGCATTTTATAAACTTAGTCGAATTTATCCCATGTTCATCATGGAATTTTTTCTGATAAGCTACCCCATTTTGTCAGTTTGAGTTGTACAATGTTTTTCTATCTTATCCACTGATAGAAGTTGGGTTTCACTATATTTCTATGTTCTCTTCTATATTTTTGTGTATTTCATTGTTATATCTCGGTTATATTTCTACCTTCACGTCATTTTAAAAATAATCCAGATCAAATCATGAACCTTAGTAACTTCTCCTATGATCTCATAGGACCGTAGTAAGAAAACTTCAATATCCCACATATGGCTAGCTGAGACCGGATAAAAAAATTTCCCTTCACCTCCACCTAGAGGTGATACCAATATATCTCTCTCTACAGTGAATATACATCCTTTCCAATATCGTATGTCACCTGCATCCAATCCAAAAATAGAATTATTAGCTAAAAAAACACCTTGTTAGAAAACCATAGCACCAAAAACCAAACTAACCCATTCGAGCGACTGCTACCAAGTACAGTCACACAGAGAAACAGGATTGTTCCAGATACAACTGCACTGATATGTGTGACTATTTGAGGTACAACCGTGTTATAATCCGTGCCTCAAATAGTCGTGTTATTGTGTGATTTTTCTGGCACGACTATTCCATTAACAATTGTGTGTTCCTGTGTGACTATCATCTTGACAGTCGCACCCATATACGCAGGAAAAATCCCGACAGTCGCACCAAACTTGGCGTGACTATCCCAATTTCCCCAGCACTATCAATGCAAGAGAGCCAGTTTTACCCATGCACGACTTTTTGGTAATACCATGTGTTAGCACTCTTTCTGTATTGGGCAGTTTCTATGAAACATCTCGCTGGTGGAACTTCTGGTAGCGCCTTCATTTTAAAATTTTGGCAAGATGATTTTACCATCGGTAATAACAGGTTTCTAATTTTTTGTTTCGAAAAAAATATTGGCTCTTTTAGGCCAGATTTTACCATGCACTATGCCATTAACATGTGTGATCTTGGGCAGTCCAGGTGTTAAATAAAGGATACGAAAGTGCTGAGAAGAACTAACCCTGTGCGCAAATGCCAACAAATAAAGGCTCGTCATCTTCCAAATAAAGGGAATGCATGCAAGATTGAGGTAGAGAATCCAAAAGTTATGGAGTAGATGGTGGTTGTGCTTAGAACCAAGAGTTCTCAGAACATGATTGATTACAATTGAAATGGCTAGCATATCATCACGCAGTCTCAGAGCATCGAGAGGTCAATTGTGGTCGCCTTCTTACAGAGTTGGTAAAGCGTGTCACTCAAGCACATGGCATGGAGTCCTAGTCATAACAACACTTTGGTTGATTATACATGGAGAGTTGGGAAAACCCCTTTTGGTCCATTATATTAGAGAATTTCATTATCGTTTGTACAAGGAGATGCAGTGTCGATGAATGTTCTATTGACTATCCTGGATGCGATCAAAACATGAAAATGGCAAGCGATGGAATTGTCACTGTCTTTGGAAATGGTGTAATAACTGCCAAAAAAGTTTCATTTGTAGTCAAGGTCGGCCTGGCTCAAATGCTTAGAGGGTTGCAGGGATATTGTGTTATTATAAGAAACAACAAATGCATGATGATGAGAAAGCGTTTCTTTTCTATAGAATGATGCGAAGATGTTATTTGAAATATATCCTCCAGGAAAAAATGCAAAACAACTATTAGAGGCCCGAAAATATTTTGAGCATAAGTCAACATCACCAGGAAAACCCATGTCAAATAGGAAAATATGCTTCTATACAACGATTCCCTATTATATAAAGTACAAAGGGATGAATGCAACATAGATTACTATTGCAAATCTTGATAAAACATGAATGTTGGAAAATCTTTTCGATCAAAAGTATGGAAGACATGAAGATTTGCTTCTTGCAGGACTTCAGTTTGCTTTCATAGTTTTCTTAATGGGACAATTACTTGGAGTTTTTGGGTTAATGGAAAACTATTATGTATCTCCTCCTGAATTGTGAATAATAACCCTTGCGCGTATTAATGGCATGAGCTTATCAACTTCGATGTCTTCAAGGATCCAGTGATAAGATTTGATAACAGAAAATCAATGTTTTGATCAGTTTCATATTTTTTAGAGAGCATCGAATCTATACCAATTACGGATATGATATATGGAATCACATTAGTTTGAAGATCCATGTTTTAAGGCCAAAGTCCCAGGTTTCAATAAAAAATCAGGCCACATTCTCAACAACTTCCATATTTCCAAGAGCTCAATTGCCAACAATCAAGTTATAGGTGGCAAAGGATTTCCATATCCCATAATTTAAGTGCATATTTGACAGCTAAAGAAGTATGCGGCAGAGGATTTGTGTACAGTTGGTAAATAGATGGTAGTGCAGTTCCACATTAACAAGGAATGATACCAACTATCCCTAATCTATTGCAATTGTTTTCTATTTTTAGATTTTTGATCCAAATTATCAGGAACAGTTTGTCAATGTAGATTGATATAAATTCCTAATTTGTTTGGAAAGAAGAAAAAAAAGATACCCAAGAGGAGGAGATTCAGTGTTAGGGACTGAGAGAGAGTTGGAGTTGCAGAGGGTGAACAATCTATGTAATATTTTGAATAATCGTGTGAAAGAATTCTATGTAAATATTTCAACTGATAACAAGCTTCATGATCAGTTTTTTTTTCTCGATCATTAGTTCATCATTTATTTCTTTTTCATATTCTTAAATGTGTTTTGCTGCGATAGGATATATGTATGCAATTCAATGCTCAGAATACTGTAGTATAGGATATACTATAGTTTTCGGCAGTGGCCACATTTGAGACTTATATTCGCAGTCAGAAAGGGTTTCTGAATTTTGAGTATTCTTCCTTGTAAGTGTATCAAGGATCCAGGTGATTTTTGATTAACTCACAGTTTTGTTTTTGTTATTTCCTCATTCCATTTCTTTATAGCATTGAATTTGATCTAAGTTTTGTTTCACTTGACCTGCTGCCCATAGAATTTTGAGATGGGGTTCTTGCTTTTAATGGACTCCATGCCCAATGGCCAACTACTGATTTGCAGTTATCTCACTACCTTAACATTGATCCTACCTCACTACCTTAACATTGATCCTACCACTCTCTAAGTTTTCCTAAAACCCAATTAAATCAGGGTTTGCTAGGCTTGACTCGCTTGATCCTAACATATTTTGGCACCGTTGTTGGGGACGAAAATGAAGTGATCTTCCCTGGGAGAACAACATTGATTAGATTCTCTTCTCGATGGTGAACAAGAAGTGAACATGTATCAAAATACATATCATTCACTGTGGTGACTCCTCTCCATGAAAAAAGAACCTACTCGCGACTTCATTGATACAGGACAAACATGGAAATGGAATCTATCTTAGAGCATAGGTTTGAAACTCTCAATTTGTCACCTATTCCTAGTTTTCCTAATCTGGTGCTTTCATTCCTAGAATGCACATACTTTCTTCCTATTTTTAGCGGAAATGAGGAAGATAATCCTGCACAACATCTCGTCAAGTTTCATTAGTGCATAGATCAATTGGATGTCTATCATGAAGATGCTCTAATGAAAATTTTCATATACTCATTAGAAGGAGATGCACGACATTGGTATCAATATCTTTTGATCTCTCGTATTTCATCTCTAGAGGATTTCCATTCTGCTTTTCATTCATATTGTAAGAGGATCTATCCTGTTGAGCACCTCTTGAATAATTTTTGTGAGCAATTTAAATCTCTTAGCAAATTTTTTTAGGAATATTTTAGTGATGAGATCAACAAAGATATTTTGGAATGTCCTCATTATTCTTCTAACAATTTTGATGATCATTTGAATGCTCATCCTCATGAAGAATTTGTTGTTGATTGTATTTTTGAAGATCACTTGTTGAATGATGAAGCTATTTTAAACCATTCTTTATCAGATGCACGACTTTTTGATACACCTATTTATGATAAGTATTATGATTATGATGATGATTTATACAAGAAACAAGTAGTATTTTACTCTTCAAAAAATTATGATCAACTTGAGGATATGCTTAATCCGATAGAAGCTGCTCCAAATTCTGATGAATATCAAGTTGTTGATATGGATTCAAAGTCCCAAGAGCATATTGAAATTTGTTTTTATGAATGCCAAGATTCAAAATCTTTTTATGATCAACCCATTTTTTATGGATATATTTCTAATGATGATGAGCAGAATTTTTTCATGGATTCTTTGGAACCTCTTAGCATTGTTCCTATATATGAAGATTGTGGATCTAATTCTTGGGAAGGAAATGGAGGTGAAAATAAGGAGATACAAAAGTATTTGATCATGCCTTTATAACCAAATGATGACCAATAGATTGCAAAAATCAATAAGTCTTCATTTTTCATTCCTAAAACTAGACCTGTGGAAGAAATCAAACAAAATATGTTTAGTAATGAAAATAGTTTGCAACAACCTTCAGTTTTGCAGAAATATAACATTGGCAGCAGTAGAAGTAGTGTGTAGCTTCGATTCTTTTCATTCTCAGGCATTCAAAATGAGGATCTAACATCGATTCAGTCTTTCCTCTTGGATCATTAGGAAGTTGTGCATGAATTGCATGACCCTATGGCACGTTACATGAAGCTGAATTGGGGTCAATATTCTTGTCTTTTTGGATTCATAAAGGCATATTTATATAGTTGTAAGCATAGGTTGTTAGTTCACTTATTTTTTCATTCTTCAGTTATATATGTGCTCATGAATGGAAGCATATCCCAGTTTGTAAATCAGTTACTCTAATGGTTCTTATGGAAGTTTGTAATTACATAATTAAGAAGTTCAGTTGGTTAGTGTAGGATTATGTACATAAATAAGCTCAACATATGAACATTTGGTTTTCAACATCTTTTCTAGCTTGTGTATTTTTAGTTTTCAAATAAGGATCAGAGGTGTTCTTGGGGCAAATATGAACAGGGGTACAAGTTCATTACAGTACATCATGGTTAGATCACAAATCAAAAAATATAAGGAACCAGTTTTCAAATTCACTACTAGAACTTCCAATAGCGCCTTCATTTTAAATTTTTGGCAAGAGATTTTTACGATCGGTAATAACAGGTTTCTAATTTTTTGTTATGCAAAAAATACTGGCTCTTTTGGGCCAATCTCCAAGTTAGTCAAGATTTCAACATTGAGCACCAAGCGTTATACCACAATCAAGGAAGGATCCCATAAGGGGCCAAATATTTTTCACACCATGTCAACAATGTATTTCAAATGGCAGTGTATATAAACAATATATAGTTTATGGCTATTCATGTGGGATAAGTAATATAAATAAAATAAATCCTGAGCCAGCATGTAACATGTGTGATCTCAGACAGTCCAAGTGTTAAATAAAGGATACGAAAGTGCTGATAAGAACTAGCCCTTTGCGCAACTGTCAACAGCTAAAGCCTCATCATTTGCCAAATAATGGGCATGCATGCAATATTGAGGTAGAGAATCCAAAATTTATGGAGTATATGGTGGTTTTGGTTAGAACCAAGAGTTATCAGTCCATGATTGATTACAATTGTAATGGTTGGCATATCATCACACAGTCTCATAGCCTCGAGATGTCAATTTTGGTCGCCCTCTTGCAGATTTGGTATAGTGTGTCACTCATGCGCATGACATGGAGTCCTAGTCATAACAACACTTTGGTTGATTATACATGGAGAGTTGGGAAAACCTCTTTCGGTCCATTCTCTGAGACCATGTCATTGTCATTTGTACAAGGAGATGTCGTGTCGAGGAATGTTCTGTTGACTAGCCTGGATATGATCAAAACATGTAAATGGAAAGTGAGGGAATTGCCATTGTCTTTGGAAATGGTGTAATAACGGATGCAAAGAAATTTTCATTTGTAGTCAAGGTCGGCCTGGGTCAAATGCTTAGAGGGTTGCAGGGATATTGTGTTGTTATAAGAAAAAGAAAATGCATGATGATGAGAAAGATTTTGTTTTCTATAGGAAGATGCGAAGGTGTTATTGTAAATATATCCTCAAGGAGAAAATGTAGAGAAGCTATTAGAGGCCCGAAAATCTTTTAATTATAAGTCAACATCACAAGGAAAACCCATGTCAAATAGGCAAAGATGATTCTATACAATGATTAGCTATTATATAAAGTACAGAGGGGTGACTGCAACATAGATTACTGTTTCAAATCTTGATAAAACATGAGTGTTGGAAAATATTTTCGATCAAAAATATGGAAGACATGAAGATTTGCTTCTTGGAGAGCTTGAGCTTGTCTTCATAGTTTTCTTAATGGGACAATTACTTGAATTTTTTGGTCAATGTAAAGCTATTATGTATCTCCTCCCGAGTTGTGAAGAATAACCCTTGATCATATTAATGGCACGAGCTTATCAACTTTGATGCCTTTCAAGGACCAAGTGATAAGATTTGATAACATAAAATCAATGTTTTGATCAGTTTCAGATTTCCTGAAGAGTTCCAATTAAGGATATGAATCTAGCATCAGATTAGTTTGAATATCCATGTTTTTAGGCCAAAGTCCCAGGTTTCAAGCAACAAATCAGGCCACATTCTAAACAACTTCCATATTCCCAGAAGCTCAATTGCCAACAATCAAGTTATAGGTGGAGGGGATTTCAATATCCCATAATTTAAGTGGATACTGACAGCTAAATAAGTATGTGGCTGAGGATTTGTGTACATTTGGTAAATAGATGGTAGTGCAGTTCCACATTCAGAGGAACTGATACCAGCTATCCCTAATCTATTGCAATTGTTTTCTATTTTATATTTTTGATCAAAATTATCAGAAACAATTTGTCAATGTAGTTGATATAAATTATTAATTCTTTTGGACAGAAGAAAAAAAAGAGACCCAAGAGGGGGAGATTAGGAAATGAGAGATAGCTACATAGGGTGATCAACCTATTTAATATTTTGAATAATCTTATTCAATACTTCTATGTAAAGATTTCAACTGATAACAAAGTTCATAATCAATTTGTTTTCCCTATCCTAGGTTCATCATTTCTTTCTTTTTCATCAACGTAAATGTGTTTTTCTGCTATAGGATAGATGTATGCAATTCGTTGTTGAGAAGACTGTAGCATATGATATATTGTAGTTTTCACCACCAACCACATTTGAGACTTATATTCACAGTTAGAAAGGGTTTCCGAATGTTGAGTATTCTTCCATGTAAGTGTATTAGGGATCTGAGCGGTTTTTTATTAACGTATTATTTTGTTTTCCTTATTTCCTCGTTCCATTTCTTTATAGCCTTGGAGATGATCTAAGTTTTGTTATCTTACAATGCTTCCCATAGAATGTTGAGACATATTTATTGTTTTTATTGGACTCCATGCCCAATGGCCAACTATTGATTTGCAATTATCTCACTACCTTAACACTGATCCTACCACTCTCTAAGTTTTCCTAAAACCCAATTAAATCAAGGTGTGCTAGGATTGACTCTTTAGAATTATTGAGTTGAATTATAGTGCTAAAACCATGATCACTTTCACTATCCTCTTCATTTTCACATAAAAATGACCATACATCCCTTTGTATGGCCCCCAACCCAAAACCCTAAAAATTATAAAAATATAGGAGGTTTTGGTATCTTACATAAATTTATCGCCATTCTGATATGATCCCTTGTTGTGTCACAAAATATATCCAATTCATCCACATAGTGCACCATAGCTTCATCACCATAGGTACAAATTAGGTGGAGTAATAGGTCTCACGCTCATTTATATGCCTATCTCCCAAAATTCCCATGATCCGTACAAGAGCTCAAGAGCTTTGTTTCTCAAATAATTTGTGTTGACACGATCCTAGATATCTCATCTACACACTAGTATCATCTATTTTTCATGTTCCTCGGTCAACCTAGGGGTCCTCACTAGCCTCCCAGACACAGGTATGCTTTCTCGGTTTCATTTCATCAAATAGTTGTAATATGTGCTTTATCATCAGATATTTTTCACTTCGGTTATTTGGTTTTTGTGTGCAGGTACTCACAGACTCATATCCTACACAATTTTTGTCATCCCACATCCCCTTCAAGTATATGTCCCAAAATGGAATTTCATTAATCCCTCTACGAAAAAATTGCATTAACTAGTATCAACCTCTAACATTTATCTTCAGGTTCAAAATACTTGTTTTGGTAGTACCTTTACATATTTTTTCATCCTAGTACTATCAACCAATATCATTCCCACCTCGATGAGTTTTCTCACAGATATTGTTTACCACACAACTCAACCCTCATTCTATTCTCAATATTCCCATCATGGACTCCAAATATCTTGTTTCTTTGGTCCTCCTAAATGCCCCAAAACATTATCATTGACCCTCCATCCCATCCAAATTCAATTTCCCATATGCAAATTCATTATTCATTTATTTACCTAATACATAAACCCACCCATCGGGCCCCCGCCCTCCATCAATTAGATTCCAATAATTGCACCCCAAGTAGGCCAATTCATATATCATTGAGGCACCCATTTTTGAATTTGTATAATTAACCCAAATCATTCTTTATTCCTTTGCTAATTTTATAAAGTACCTTTTAATTTCTAGCAAGCACATACGTTTTTGTCATTGTAATCGATGGCGTTTTTTACCTGGAAAAGAAACCCATGTCTCCCTTGGTTGGGGAGTCTTATATTCAAATCCACGTCTACAAAACATGATCTCATTGGCCAAACCCCTAATATCACAAGCCCCTTTGTCCTAGATCTCTATATCTTGAGCTATTCCCCATCTCTTTATAGCCTTGTCAGTTTAACGTAATTTTTGCTTACCCCCTAACACCAAATTACGTCCTAAGGTTGTTTCCATCCATATTTTAAACCCCAACCAAGGGAAGTTTTTGAGTTTCATGCATTCTAATCTTCTTCTATTTTACGAGTGAGTCCACCTTACTACAAGTCAGTACCCGATACCATCTTTGATCAATTAATTTCAAGAAGACCTTCACTTCTTTCCATCACCACTTCCTACCTATCCACAATTAGCTCTAGTTTCTAGGAAGGTAGCATTATATTGGATCTCATTACACTATAAATGAGGATCCTTAGACAAAACAAAAGAATCCTTATTTTATTTCTAATTTTGTTTTCCCCTATAAAATTCGAACCCAACATAGTTTCATATTACAATAGGTCTTACTATGCAACCATTGCAGTTCTCAGTATCATCCGAAGACCTATGAATTTGATAGACCATCAATTCCTCTGATTCAAAAACACTCATCACAATTGTTCATTCCTCAATTTAGAGAAATTTCACTCATCTAAAGCATCATTTTCCGTTATCGATGCCCTTGAGGGCATTTCTGATCTCCACTTTATCAAAGATTTCAGTTATAGTTATATACTTCTGGTTTTATGAAATGAGCATGGGGAATACCTACCTTGTTTGTACAAATATACTCATTCTTTTAAGATAAAACTTGGTTTTAATGATTTCCCCTTCTCCCTTCGAAGTATTGTTCTGATAGTTCTCCTTTACAACATCTCCAACTCCTCTACAAGATGATAATACCAACAAGATAAACAATGATGTATTTCGGATATACATATGCTCCTAACCTCACACATTAGGGAGCATCAATGATCACCAAAAAATAACTCACAACAATACAAGCGATGGTTGAATAAATTACCAGTGCAAGACACAAAACAACATACCTCCAACATTAATAGGATTCATTCAGAAAAATCACAAAACTATACAAAATGCCTTTGTAAATTTCAACGCAGTCTTCTAAAGGAATTTTTGCAACAAATAGTGCAAGCTAACACTGTCAAATTCGTGATAAAACCATGGATATTGTGACTTTTTTCCAATAAACCCACGTTATGTGTAAATGGTGCATTTATTACTTTGGTCGAGCCTCACCCACTTCCAACTTGAGTGTACCATGAGAAGTTGTCCAATCCATGTCTAAATCTAGCGTTGGGGCTATTTAAGGACTAGGGGAGGTACCTACATGAAGGGCCCCTATTCACATTACAAACAAGTTTTGAAAATATTGAATGAATCCTATAAATACAATCTTGGGGTGTGCACTAAATTAAGAGTTCATATATATTGTTAAGTTGTTGAAATTGCATCTTAAGAGTCCACTATTCTCACACAATCTTTACAACACCCATAGAAAAGGCCAATCTTCTCACCTATTGAGAAGTTGGAGGTAATTATTCATCATCATCATATCATTGAAAGCGGAGGAGGAGTTCTACATTGGGGACTATCAGGACCCTCCCAAGGAGGAAGAGGGGAACTCACAAGTTCCTTGCATTTCTCTAAGGTGTTATTAACAAAAACTTATATGTTGGTGACTATCTCTTGTTCCAATTTTTAGTTTTGTTTTACAAATCATGAATGTTTTAGTTTTGTTATCATTTCCTTTTTATTTCTTGTTTATTTTACAGGTTGGTCCATAACTAACTAACATTTGATTGTGGTACTTTTTTGTATTTACAAGGTATCTAAGTGATTGGTTTTATACTCACCCAACTAGAAAAACCAACAAAAACAATCTCATCTAGGAGAGAATATCTCTACCCAAGGGTTCCCTCAACATAGACTAATCAACCTAGGAAAATAAATACTAGCTAGGTTTTTGATTTCTCCAATGACCCCTCTGAATAATTCTAGGGAATAAATGAAGAATGGGTCCCAGAAAGACGCCGAGTTAAGTACCCATTTTACAATGCATCTAATGAATGAACATGGGAAAAGAGGAAAAAGGAAAAAATCACTGGAAACCCCTCCCCCCTTAAAGTACAGTGTTGGAAATGAAAGATAGTTGCTAGGGAATTATGTCCTTCACTCCAAGACGGTCACAGAGAAAGTGCAATTTATTCTTTGTGAAAGTCTTGGTGAATATGTTGACAATATATTCAAAGGAAGGACAATACTGCAAATCAATTATCCTGTCATGAACCAACTCTCTAGTGTAATGAATGCAGATATTGATTTATTTTGTTCTTTGTTGTTGCACTGGGTCTTTACAGAATTTCAATGTGCTTTGATTATCTCACCAGATGATATTTTCATGGTGGAACTAGATATTGACCTTAGTGACTAAGTTTTCTATCCAAAGTTCCTAAAGGATAATGTTGACCACTCCTTTTTACTTGGCCTTTGTTGATGATAAATAAATCGTTGATTAATTTTTACTTGACCAATAGATGGGACCATATCGAAAACTAATAACATACCCAGGGTGGAATTGTGAACTATTCTATTTCCATCCCAATCTAAATCTATATAGCCCATGAGATACAATGTAGAACTTCCTTTATAGTGAATACCTTAACTAGTGGTACCCTGAACATATCTAAGGATACGCTTGGAATCTTTCCAGTGAAGCTCACGTGGCTCCTACATGTACTTGGAAACTACCACTATAGTATATGAGAGATCTGTTTGGGAGTGGCTGATATATAGGAGACTCCCCACTGGCTGTCAATACTTGGTGATGCCCACCAATAGAGTATCCTTGTCATCCTTGACCCTTACCTCATAAACAAAGGGTGTGGTTGTAGACTTGTAGTTGGTCATATGGAATCTAACCAAGATATCCATGGCATACTTATTCTAAGAAAACTTGATGCCTGAAGTATCTTGGTTGATCTCAAGACCAAGGAAAAGGTGGAGAGGGCCCATATCGGTCATTGAGAACTTGCAATAAAAAATATCATTGACTGCAATAATTGTTGACGATGAAGTACATGTGATCAAGAGGTCATATACATATACAGAATTAGAAAATCATGAGTGAGCTTCCACCTAGTCCTAGTTAATGGGCCATACAATCATTGGTTCACCCTCCTAGCCTCATTCTATCAAGTGCATCCTCCTGTGATGATCCTAAGGTGAATTTTCCCTCTCGGTGATGATGCCAAGGTCAACATGAAACACTTGGTTATAATACCGAGGTTTCCATGAGAGACTTGGCTGCGATAGCCTAATTAAAGTACAAATGAATAATGAATGAAGAGAATTTGTCACCCTCATCTATGGGATAATATATTATACCATGGGCACACTCAACATAGAATAATAAACTGGGAAAAATAAATACTATGTGGGTGTGTAATATCTCCAATACATCTATGTCGAACATCCTTATGTTAGTTGTACTTGGTGATTCTATCTCTTCAAATCATCTCTCGGTGTATATTTTTTGTTGATTGATGCAGGATATTACATTAAGGCCCTCCTTCGAAATATCTCTTCCTATCAACTTCAACACATCATCTAGGAAAGGGGTCTAGAAACCGACTAGTACCTTGGAGCTTCTAGTTCTCAATGGAAAAATTCCTTATAATTGATAGTGGGTTTACATTATTGACTCTGGATTGATTTATTCTATGAGTGTTTGACCTCATATCCTCTATTCACACTTGTTAGATTGTACTAGGTACCTTGGGTTTCATTTTCATAATCTCTAGCTCCCCTCACATTCATTAATGGTATTTATCAATGACAGGTAACGAGACAGTTTCTACCATGCTCGACATCAACTCATCTATTTTCATGTTGTAGAATCATACCATTGGGATTGGGGTGAAGACATTGAGTCTAGGGGGGGATAACTCATTCATACCACCCTTCCCAAGTTGCAATGGAGTATATCACTGTTGTATGACTACCTTCAATACTACATGGGTACTCTCATTGGTGTTCGATGTATTCCTTATGTATACTATGACATAGATCTACATTGTATTTTCTTATGGATATGATATCTTTGATGACATGGATCCTCCGTGTACTTTTCATGGCCATAATATTGCATTTCACTTCATGGATCCACAATGTATTGTGTTGGCATCCATGGTTTTTTTTTTCTTTTGAGCATGGGTACTCCTACCTTAAGGATGATCTATATATGTTTTTGTTGATGTTTAATTGCAGGTACTCGTTGGTTCCTTGATCTCTCAGCTCCTTCCTTATTCCACCTCACATTAATTTTTATTGTAATTTGTTTCAGCCATCAATTCCTTTTCTAACCTCACACATTAGGGTTCATCTGCTATATCTCCATTTTCCACCCTAGAGACATCTGGAGAACCTACTGATACTATGATTTTGAGACAGAATATTACTCTTTATATTTCATATATATTTGAGGGAGTTAGCGTCTTTATTTCCTAGCAAGGTGAAATCGATCATGTAGTACACCATTGGTAAGACACAACCAGTTGCAAGATGAACCTATATCATCCCACAAACACCCATGTAACCTTCTATATTTAATGAATTATAAGGATATCAACATTGGGTGAGTTATTTATCTTGTGATATAATCTTGGAAACTCATAATAGACTCATAGTTCACTAATTTTTATATATCTAGAAGCATCCCCTACCCTCCTCCATAAATCTATAAAAGGAAGGTACTCCAAGGGAAGAAGGGAGGAAGAATTCATAATAGACTTATGCAGAACAAAATGAATACATATTATTAAAATATGCTTAACACAGAATAACAAAGATACAGTAAAATTGGTTTTCTTTTCAATGAGGAAATAAACGGAAACTATAACATGCAACGGAAAACAAGCTTGCTGGAATGGTGGCGGCTTATCTCTGAGAAAAGATGTGACGTTTGCAGTCACTCAAAAGGTGATGATTACAATGAGGATTTGAAGGAATTTTTAAAATAAATAGGAATGTCAAAAACCCTAGACATGCAAAAACCTCACCCTAGGATATGAAGTACCAAAAGTCATGTGGGCCCCGTTTGGTTAAGCTAGTACATCAACTTCCCAGGGTCATAACTTTTGCATACGATATTCATTTTAGGCGCACGATAGCCTGTTAGAAAGGTCTAATTGAGAAGAACAAATTTAATCTAGTGAAAGTAAGTTCCAGTGGCTTTCACTTGGGCCCCAAATCTCCAAAATAACGTTGTTTAGGGCCTCAAAACAACCCCAAAAGTTTGGAACCCGAAAAATTGCCGAAAAACTACCAAGGTGGAAAAATATTTTTCGAGTCAATGGAATAGGTGGGTGGCCACCAATATCCACCTAGATCAATCCTCCCTCATTAAGAAGAAACGATATCCATTGTGTTGAGTCCCCCCATCATATTAGGAAATTTGTGTTGAATTTTGCCACAGGTGAGCCACTTGCCTTAGTGCAGGAGTTGCCTTTCATTGAAGACTTGATACAACTAGATCCTTTGTTGTTGAGTGGCCTTGATCTGTATGTCCATGATTTGATCATTGGATTCCTATTACATGCAGTCAAGGTTGAGCTCTTTTGGTGTCAACTACTCTGCTATCTCTGAGGTGTCAAATAATGGTGGGAAATATGGCCAAAGGAGAGTCACATTGAAGACTGGGTGCAGGCCAAGGAAAGGGGGAATGTTGAGCTCAACATCATTGTCACCCACAACCTTGGTGATGTTGTACGACCCATAATGGAGTCAAAGAAACTACTGATGGGGCCCTGTAAGGAATTATTTCTTCAAGTGCAACCAAACTTTGTTGCCCACATGAAACTTATATGGCACACGATGTTGATCATGGTGTTGCTTGTACTTAGAATTAGACTTCTATAAAATATCCTAAACCTTTTGGAGGATGTCATGGATTTGATCAATGAACTAGGTGACTTTTTCATCTTCTGGTGGAGAAAGGGATGAGTCATCTAAGGTGGTAACCAGGGGTAGTGCAACATCCATGGGGCCCAATGGTTGGAATCCCAACCCCACTTGAAAGGGGTTGTGGCCAGTTGAGCTATTCAGGGCTCGATTATAGCTATGTTGGACATAGGGAAGACTCTCATCCCATGTTCAGGGGTGTTTTGAATTGTACATGAGAATGATATATACGATCATCCGATTGATGACCTCAGTTTGGCCATCTGTCTAGGGGTGGAAGGAAGTGGATTTGGTGAGATTGGTATCTAGTAGTGACCAGAGGCTCAACCAAAATGTGTTGAGGAACCGACTATCATGGTCTGAGATAATGGCTTGTGGGATCCAAAAATGTACCCATACTTGTTCAAAGAATATCTTGGTAGTGGCTTCTGCTGTGATGTTCTTCTTCCAGGTGGCTAGAATCGACATCTTGGAAACGCGATCAACAACAAAAAAAACACATTCATTTCCCCTCTTGGTGGACGGGAGGCCCGGCATGTAGTCCATTGATATGGATTCCCATGGCCTGTCATGAGTAGGAAGAGGGGTGTAGAAGCCTTGTTTCTTAGTGGTCAGTTTGGTAATAGCGCAGGCGTTGTTGGACCTGATATACCTGGTGACATCCTGTCAAAGTTTTGGTCAGTAGAAATGTTTTTGCAACAATGACACTATTTTTTCGACACCAAAGTGTCCTTCCACCAACTGTAGTGAGATTCCCAAATAATCTTTGCTTGCTCGCTTGATGGAATGCAAAGATGACCCAAACAACACAACAACTCGTCCTGAAGATAGAAATTAGTGACCACTGAGTTGTCACCCAACATTTGGTAGGTGGTGGAGAAGTCAGGGTCTATCTCATAGAGGTGGGGCCATTTGTAGGTCTCGTGGATGCAACAATCTATCACTGTGGTGAGTGTCGCAACTTATTGATAGGCGTATGAGACACACTCTCAACTGGAATCTTAGATCCAGATCAAGGTTGTCTAATTAATCCAAGCTGTTTGGTATGATCTGACTCGATAGGTTTAATGGATCTGTTAGCCAACTAAGTCCTAAAGACAGTAAAATAAATAAACTAATCTAAATCTATGATTCTAACAAATGATATATTACTTACTAGCTTTTATTAAAAAGAAACGTGAATATACAAATGATTATAAACAATCTATATAAAATTTACAAGGTTTACTTGAAATCTTGCGAAATGAATGTTCATAAAAGTGATTCTAACTAAGATAAATAAAGAACATAAATATTTTTGTTTTCTTTTCAAATGTTTAAAGATTTTAAACTAATAAATACTAAGCAAATACAATTGAAAAAATGATACATAAAAAATCAAAGCTAAATTATGCAATCATAGTTTCACTAATAAATAATTTAACTAAATAACACACAGACTAACCTGTAGCTGATCACCGAAAATGGTATTATATTTATGTGTTGTCTGAGCTCCTTCTTGTCCTACTTCTGAGAGAAATATGTGGCAAAAAAATACTAATACTTCTGAAATAAATTCAAAGAAGTGTTTGATGTGTTGGAGTGAGAATATAACAACAAAATGATGACTGATTAAAAATCTTGTGATCTTATGATAATCAATAACTAAGAATGAGATAAAAATAAATTATGATTATTTCTTTTATCCATCATTTAAAATTAGGAATAAATTCAATAACAATCAAATGATAAATTCATCACACGTATAGAATGGAATAACAAATTATGGACAATGTCTAAATACTTAACAAAATGAAACTATTGGATCATGTTGTCATTGATGCCAATGGTTTTATTGATAGATGTCATTAATTTATGTCAAATGATTGATTGATGCCAAAGGATTGATTTAGTGATGTTTGATGTAATGGGATATGTATTGTCCTTGATGAGAATGCATAGAGGAAGATGGATCAATGAGTTGTCATTGATACACGATGAAGATGGATCGATGTGGTTTCATTGGTATATGATGAATTGTTGGAAAAATGTATAGATGACTCATTATTGTCTTATCATGATTGATAAGGTGCACAAATGGATGAACTCCAAAGTTGTACCCTTATGGTGAAATCCCTCATGGGAAGACACTTTGCGGATTGAGTTATCCTAGAAGAATGGTTGGAGGACCCATGCTCTCATTATTGTCTTATCATGATTGATAAGGTGAAAAAATATATGAAGTCCAAAGTGGTCCCCTTATGGTGAAATCCATCATGGTAATACACTTTGTAGATTGAGTTATCCTAGAAGAATGGTTGGGGGACCCATGCTTGTATGTGGAATAATGAAATGAAGATCAAGGAAATTGTTGGTGAAATTATCCTATATGGATAGTTCTTGTCATGCCATTTCCGGTGGTATGTGGAATGTCACATAACTCCTCATGGTTTGAGAGTTATGGCCTTACGAAGATGAAGGACACCCACATGAAGGCTTGAAGCCCCCAAGGTCAAAGAAGTCAAAGTGAACTAAAAGAAGAAATCGTTATTTAATGATAAAGTAAAGTGACAAAGTCAAAGTGGATAAAGTAAAGTGACAAAATCAAGAAATGATAAAGTAAGGTAACAAAATCAAGAAGGAATATTTAAACGATAAAGTATTGGAGAACTTTATATTTATGGAAAGTAGTTAACCCTAAAATAAGGAAAATAGGTTAAGTGACCTAGAAATGGGTTAGTATTATTTAAATGATAAAGTAAAGTGACAAAGTCAAGGTGGATTATTTAAATAATAAATATAAGTGAAAAAATCAAGAAATGATAAAGTAAGGTGAAAAAATCAAGAAGGAATATTTAAACGATAAAGTATTGGAGAACTTTCTATTTATGGAAAGTGGTTAACCCTAAAATAAGGAAAATAGGTTAAGTGACCTAGAAATGGGTTAAGTGACCTAAAAATGGGTTAAGTGACCTATAGGATGGAAGTATAAATAATATAGCAATGGTCTCTTGTAGATCATCCCTTTTGTGGATCAATGGAGAGCTTCTTGTGAGAATATCTTTTGGAGTATTGGTGGAGAGCTTCTTGTGAGAGATTCTTGAGAATTTTTGGTGTGGAACACCTGTGCATATTGAATATATATAGTTGAATGAGGTATCCAAAGGATATATAAGATGAATTTCAGAGGGAAGGTGAAGAAAAGAGGTTCAGAATTCAAGGGACGATAAATTATTTTCACGATGCTCTCTAAGGTATGTTATTTACAGGTCATATCACCATTTTCATAATAACTGTTTTTATATAATGATTCAGACCATGCAATTGATATTACATTGAAGAAACATATCTAAGTATCCGTGGTAAAAAATTTATCTTGTGGGTCAATGTATTTTTGGAGATACACTCTGTGGAAAATAGGGTTTGTTGCTAGTCCTGAAACTAGTCTAAAACAAGTGCTTCGAGTAAACACGTCATTACTTATTCATAATAGATCCCAATTCAATGATATCAATTATGTTAGTTATATTACAATATGTATTATTTTTTGTAACAGTTTCATATTGATTCAACAAATATTTTGTGCAGGGCATGCTCTACAAGGTCGCTCTATAGAATAAGCCATCACTCAGCAAGGTGTGTCATTTTTTCTATAACTCCTTTTTTGAGAGGTTCCAAGTAATGACACCTGGAGAAATTGCATAAAACACACTGAAGAACATTGTGTATTCGCTTCATATATTTATTCATTATCAATACAAAGTTATGATTATTTCAAGTTATTGTTGTTGACTAATCCAAAATTGTTCATGGTTGAGACATGCAGTTGATGAGTTGGCACATACATGAGGTGTATAGTTGATGATGTTGGTACATATTGATGATTCATTATTGATGAGTAGTTGACCCATGATTGTTATATACTTGGTACATGGTTGGATGCACTTGTTTATGGTACAAGTTGATTACATGTTGTTTGGGACAGGTTGGTGCATGGTTGATGCACTTGTTTATTGTACAGATTGATATTTGTTGAGGACTGTTGCCTCATCTTAGTTGGTTCTTAGAATGTAAGATTATTCTTGCATATAGAGCTGGTGCTCTTGTAGAGTTGTACTCTATTCAGTTGTTGTTAAAAAATCCTCGGATTGAAGTCCATAATAAAAAGAAAGAAAATTCATACATCTTGTGTTCCATGTGTTCCTTGTGGAGATGATTTGTTGATGATATATTGATGATATATGTTGCTGATATGTATTCACATCTAACTGATTATTAATGACAAAAATGATTAATGAGTAAATGTTTAATGCTAACTAATGATTTTTTTGTAAGAGGGAAGTTTTGGGAAAAATATCCCCACACTCATTCACCCCCCCTCTAAGTATGGTAGGTGTGTCCTACAATTAGTTTCAGAGTGGACCTTCACTACAACCCTTAACAATCTTGAAGGAGATCCATAGAAACAAAAATGTATGATGAAGTTCCAATCCTTGTTGAGGAAAACTATTCTACTTGGAGAATAAACATGCGAGTACATTTGAAGACAATGGGAGCAACAATTTGGAAGGCAACCATTGGTGGATCAAATCCTTTGAAGAACAATTCAAAGTTTGCAGCTCAAAGAGAAGAAAAGAAGAATGATGCATTGGCTCTCAAGAACATTCTTAGTGGACTCTCAAGCCCTATCAAAGATAGCATTGAACAATGCGCTTTCGCCAAGGATATATGGCTAAAGTTAGAGGAGACATATCAAAGAAAGAAGGAGAAGAAAGACATTGAAGACAACTCCATAAAGATACTTGAAGGTAAAGCATATCCAAAAACAATTGGTTGCATTAATTCTAAAAGTCATGATTTTGGAAAAAAGGAAGATCTTGAAGACTTTTCAAATGAAGGAAAAGAATCATGCGGTGATGTTGACAAAAGGGAATATCTTGAACACATTTCAAATGAAGTTAAAGAATCTACACAAACCCTTGATTGCAATAATTCAAAATGTGATGATGTTGAATTTTTCTCTACAAGTGAAGAATATAATCTAGAAGTAGTTTGGATGAAATCAATTGATTGTTATCCCATGGAGGAAGTAGAAGAAAAACTATTGGAGCTTAAAAAGAAGGTTGAAGATGGTTTATATGAATATAGCAATGACCACTATTATATAGACTATATCTATCTTTCAGATAACACTAAAAAGTTTCTCAAGAAGAGTCAAAGGCACATCTTGAAGTTAAAGGGAATGCTCAAAGAACTAGAAGAAAGTAGTAAGACTCAATTAGAAGAAAAATAAGAAGAGATAACAAGACTAAAGAATGAAAAATAAGATATGAATGTAGACAATGAGATTAGAAAAAGTTTTGAAACTATTGTCCATCTCAAGACCCAAATTGAAGAAGCCAAAAGAATGGAGGAACTATTGAAGAATCAAATAAATGAAAATGAAGAGCCATGTTGTAAGTTAGAATATGAAATTGTTGACCTTAGAAAGAAGGTAGAGAAGTCAAACAAATTCTTGAATAGCTCAAAAATCTTGGATGATATCTTGGAAATTCAAAGATCACCATGTGATAAATCGAGACTTGGATACAAAGGAGAAGATACACATGATGAAGCAAGCACCTCAGAGAAACATGAGGTAAGTCCATCAAAGAAGGAAGACAATGTTGCAAAACAACCATCTACACGAGGTAAAGAAAATTTCAAAAGAACAAAGAAAGGAGGACATCAAGAAGATATTCTTGGGACACTAAAAAAAAGGTATGAAATTATTTTTCATGGGCATTGTTATTCATGTAATGGATATGGTCACAACGATTTTGAATGTATATCTTATGAAAGGAGATATAATGGAAGATTTTATAACACCATGAGGTGTTGGAGATGTGATCAAGTAGGACACATTGTTGTTCATTGTAACACCATGAAATGCTACAACTGTAGTGGATTTGGCCATAAATCCCAGGAGTGTTGGAACACAAGAAGAAATCCCATGACGAGGACTTCAAATAGAATGGATAGAAGAAGGAATGAAGTAAGAAAGGGATACATATTTGAAAATATGGATACTCAGAGCTCAAGTTCCGAGGAGAAAGGACATACATATACAAAAATGGGTGAAGAAGATAGAGCAACCAAAACATAATGAAAGACTAAAGGGAAGTTCAAAAGTGTCATCTACTGAGGTATATGCAGGTGACAGTGGTGACAGTCGTGTACATACGCAGGCTGAACTTGAATAGGTCGTGTACATACACGAGCTGTTGTGTAGCAGGCAGCATATATGTGGTAAATCCTTGGGAAAAAGGCAATACACATGGATTACAACTTGATGTGATGGTATAACTCTGTGATGCAGGGTCTGACATGGTTTATTGCAGGTTCTAACACTGTTTGCTACAGGTTTTCATGATTCTATATTGGATTATGTAAGGTGATGATGTAAAATAAAATCTTCGATGCATGACACTAACCCATGAGTATGGATTGATGCATTTTATGTTGAAGAACAATGTTGGTTATGACAATGAAGTTATGAAGCCTTAGTTATGTGATATATCTTGATGATGTATTGAAAGCTTACTTGTTGAAAATCTTGATGCATGCATTTGGCATATGGATGGGCTACACATTGGGACATTTGATTGGTGAATTGATTAGATGATCATGTTGTACATCATTGATGATCTATAGTTGATGATAACAGTAGCTCCAAGGAAATTTTAAGCAGGGGGAGCAACCCCAAGAGGAAAATGGTCCTTTGCCATTGATGTCAAAGGGGGAGAGATAGTCACATTGATGTGATTGATGATTATTGATTGGGAGAGATAGTCACATTTGGGAGAGATATTCACATTGACTATTGATGTAGAGCATGGCTTATCTACATGTTAACATCTATAATTAGTAATTGGTGTTGACATCAATATTGGTATTGCCATCAATGCCAAAGGGGGAGATTGTTGGATCATGTTGTCATTGAGGCCAATGGTTTGATTTATTGATGTCATCAATTGATGTCAAGTGATTTATTGATGCCAAATGATGGATTTATTGATGTTTGATGTAATGTAATATGTATTTTCCTTGATGAAAATGCATAGATGAAGATGGATCAATGAGTCATCATTGATACATGATGAAGATGGATCAATTTGGTTTCATTGGTATATGATGCATTGTTGGAAAAATGTATAGATGACTCATTATTGTCTTATCATGATTGATAAGGTGCACAAATGGATGAACTCCAAAGTGGTCCCCTTATGGTGAAATCCCTCATGGGAAGACACTTTGCAGATTGAGTTATCCTAGAAGAATGGTTGGAGGACCCATGTTATCATTATTGTCTTATCATGATTGATAATGTGCACAAATGGATGAACTCCAAAGTGGTCCCATTATGGTGAAATCCATCACGAGAAGACGCTTTGTGGATTGAGTTATCCTAGAAGAATGGTTGGAGGATCCATGCTTGTATGTGCAATAATGATATGAATATCAAGGAAATTGTTGGTGAAACTATCCTATATGGATAGTTCTTGTCATGCCATTTTCGGTGGTATGTGGAATGTCACATAACTCTTCATGGTTTGAGAGTTATGGCCTTACGAATATGAAGGACCCCCACATGAAGGCTTGAAGCCCCCAAGGTCAAAGAAGTCAAAATGACCTAAAAGAAGAAATCATTATTTAAATGA
>JZKD02S1753093.1:158623-176939 GCA_000966675.3 Picea glauca
GTTGCATCAAATATAATAATATCTCATAAGCCTGAGCCAATAAAATAACATAATGGAATAAGTATCACACATGTCTAAAGCCAATGGTGAATAGCTTTCCCATATCATTTCCTAATATCACATGTCCATACTATGGTCCAAAAGGAATTTTTGAGATAAAAGACTCTTAAAGATTGAAAAAAATTAATACATAAATGATAGCAATTAAACATGTATTGATAAAATAGACTAAAACTAATTTAAATCAATGCATAATCAATTACTCAAAGAATATGAAGATATTATAATGAAATAAAAACCATTCTACTCACAGAACAAAAGCCATTAAGCAACCTGGAATTCCATATTCTTATTTGAAAATACTTGTCCATTCTCTCAAGTATTCCAACCATCCGTTACTCCATTTGAAAAGAAAAAAAGTTTGCAAAAGACATAATATACAAAAAATAAAGGATAAAATTCCTCCTCTCAATTTCTTCCATCCATGGTTCTGAACTTTCTCATATATTTATACAATGAATGAATAGTCTGGGTGTCACTAATAATTTCTGCCACCTGAAATTTTCCTCCTAAAGAGACACACATATCTCTCCAATCTTGCATTTGTTTGGGACAATTCCTACGCAATAGCTAAATGGATCCATTTTAGAGATGGGTTTTCAACCGTTTCTTCAAATTCCTCACAGTTTGGCTACAATTAGTCCTGCCAAATCGTCTATATGTTCTTGACGTATTTCCAAATTTTATCTGTTGTTGCTCATAAATTTATTTGCAGCAATCCAATATTATTTTTGGATCAATCATCTTGAACATATTTAGATAAAAAAATCAAGCCATGATCAGATCTATACCAAATAACTGATAATAGAAACTTGTGAAACAAAACAAAACCTAAATTAATAACCTAAAAATTGTGAATAAAACAAAATCTAGAAGAATAAAATAAAAAATGAATTTAAACTAACTATAAATTCTAAACAAACGTTGTTTATATTTTCCTTTTAAATATAATCTTAAAATTCTAGAAGCTTCAAGTTGATGGAGAGGAGAAAAATATTAATTTTGTTTTTTCACAAAATCAAACAAATGATAGATAATTCTTTTATTATTATTATTATTATTTTGAAATGAGATGCAAAATGAAAAAGGAATTTAATTAATTAATCTCACCAAATGATTTTTTGAAAATGAGAAACCAACCAAGATATTATTTGATAAAGTATTGAATCCATTATTCAAAATAGTCAAACTTGTTAATGAGCAAAAAAATGAACATGTAATCATAATTTAAACGAAAGTAAACAATTGATAAAAAATAACGCTTTTTGTTTAAATTGAGATTTTTATGCTCGTTTCTAAATTTTGACATATACTCTTGTAATGAATGTCTCATACTATAGTGAATATCTTAAGTTTGTCTCAAAGCAAGACAAGGTATGGAACTATTTGAAAAGGTTGATTCTTTAGCTCATTATAATTATCAAGATTCTAATTGGGGCCCTTTAAATTTTGTAAAAATTTAGGGGAGTTGTTGGGGCCCAACAAATGGAGACTTATTGGGTGAAGCAGTTATCTCTAATCTTGTAAGATTTCATCTCAGGAAGAAAAGAATAAGACTTCAAAAATGATTTAAGCTCCCTGGAATAATTTCACTCTAAGACCATATAGTATTAGGATAAGCCCAATGTTATAACAAAACAATAGAATTTGTTTTGCAGGGGATTATAACCTGGAATAATGTCTTAATCAAAGAGTCATGATGTTTATAAAATAACTTCAATACCATTGACATAGCCACTGCTGCCAGCAAATTTCCATAGCCTCGGAAGGGATGTCATTTAACCCACTCAAATGCTTTAATCCCATCCAATAGTTGTATCCACATGATGTATTCTTCCATAAAAGTTAATTTAAAAGCATATACCTACTACCTATTGACCCGAGATTGCTTCGTTGCCAACAAGCCTATTCAGTACCTCGACAAAGTTGTCTTGGTATCATGTGTGCATTGACCCACTGGCAGCACCCCAATGGGTTTACACACACTTCCCACACTTAAGTTCTTCCAACCCTCTTATGCCACCTTTAAATAATAATACAATTATATATTTATTGATGACAAAGAGAGCGGGGTGACACTGGAGGTTAATTGCAATACATGTGAATAGTTTATTTATTTTCTTTCAAAACTGGAAGTTTTTTTATCATGGTTTAGAGATTTTAGATTTCATTTAAGAAATCATCTAGAGACTGGAGAAGCACTTCAAAGTGATTCCTTAAGAATATGGACGGCGTAAAAAGTTTAAAGATCATCATAATTCTCAAATATTTAATCCACATCTCTGGTCAAATACTCTGGCCAAGAGAATTTGAGGACAAAACGAAAGTAACAATTGACTTAAAAATCAATTGTCTAAGCTATATCTTAATATCATGACCTTTTTGAATTATTTCAAATTGCTTGAAAAACACAAGTTTAAAAATGAATGCTTCCTTCGACAATCACTCTTTGATCAGAAATATATTGATTCAAAAACACAGGTAAGAAGAAAACTCATTCAAAATAATCAAAGAAAACAGAAAATACACATCAAACCAAATCAAATTTTATTAATGGAATTCAAAATCAGAAGTACACAAAATCAAAACAACATTTTTTTTTTTTTTCAGGAAACGATTTTGGCCAAAGATAAACTTGAGCTTTTGGATCCACTAGGATATCACTGTAAAATAAAGGAAGAAATAAATCATATAAAATATCATGTGCGAGTAAGTTCTTTTCTTAATATGGTGATGCATAAGATGTTACTTTGACCAAGCATTATTATTAAAAATAAAAGAGACTAAAAGAAAATAGAAAAATGCTTATTAATATGAGTGCAGTCCTACTCGTGGCACCTTGGGTTAGGGTTGAATTTATAGTTCAAATTTACTTATCTCTTTACTTTCCATTTAAAATTTTCATGATGACAATGTGTTTTTTGAAAAGAAATATTCAATGAAAAGAAGAGAGAAAAATATTTAAAGTGGACTTCCCTGACAACATTCATATTATGGTTCTCTTGGTGTGCCCACTTGTGTTCATAAATGTATTATTTCAAAAATAAACACTGAGAAATAAAACTAAAATAAAACCTACTCCTAAACCTACTCTAACTACTAAACAAATCAAAATACTAAGTGAAGTCATGTTTTCAATGTAGCCATCAGAGTAACTCCAATCCTACAATTGAAACACAATCAAATATTACTAACAAGAATGGTAGTATATCATAAAATGAAAAAAATATATCATACTTACCTTTATAATCATAATTTAAAAACAAAGCAAGAATGACCTTACCATTCCCTTGAACATTCTTTTTGTATGAATCCTCCAACCATTCTGCAATTTTGTCATTATATGGGTCACAAAAATATGAAAAAATGAGATTGTGAAGGTTGTGAGAGTTATGGGGACCTAACATAACCATTGTCCTAGACCAAAGTGCCCCATCCTCCCGAAAATTTTCATTTCGTTCCATATTTTATCCATCTGAAGGATATAAAATGAGTGTGTCAAAATTACCTCCTTGATCTCTAAATAAGGTGAAGATAATCTTACCATTCCCTGGAAACTTTTGGATATATGAATACTCCAATCAATCTGCAATCCTACCATAATACATGCAATTACTAACATGGTATTGTTCGAAAGAATTCACATATGAAAAATATTCTCGATGAGAATAAAGTATTATATTCTCATGGAAAGAATCTTGTAAAAAGGTCGGATCAAGATTGCCCGAACTTATCGTGATTTTCGATCAGAAAAGAAGTGTCCTGTTCTCTTGAAAATTTTCATTGAGCTCGAATACTTCAAGATTAACTATTTGGGGTGAACTAAATGGAACAACCAATATTTTTGAATAATCATCATTGGTAATAGTATTTGGTTGATTGTACTTTTCAACCTCAAATAATTGATCGTGGAAAAATTTAGATCTTTCTTTAAAAAAAAATTGAGATGAATCAAAGGAAGATGCAATTTGAGACTCTTTCAAATCATTTCTTGATTTACCCACGGATAATTGATGAGAATAGGAATTAATATGTTCACGGGGAGAATTATTTTCGTCTTTATCTTCTATTCGATAATCTCTATTAATTTGTACCTGATTATATAATGCATAATTCATTCCAAAGTGATCTATAACACATGATTGCATAATATGATTATAAAAAATATCAGGGTACAAGGAATAATATGTAGAAGAACTGAGGAGACGAAATGCATCTCTTGAAATGATAGGTATATGCGTTTCAAATTCTGGTTTTGTCCCCTCTCCTTGAATAAACAAATCATCGCTCATCATATGTTCTTTTAAAGAGAACGAGATATTTTCCAAGACCAAATTATATTCATCATAAAAGCGTGAATGTGAAAGAAAATTACCAGAATTAGATGATTCATTACTATTTTGACCAATGTTGTCATCTCCCATAAATTGATCTTGAACCTATTCACATGAGTGAGGGGAAGTTTTACTAACAACAAGATTACCAAATTCACATTCCATCTCTTTTACTTCAGAAACAATTATAATATCTTGGAGAGTTTGACCACGGTCTCCTTTTAAATTCAAAGTTCCTTCCTTGATAGATGAAGACATTATTGACAAAGAAACATCAGAAGTGGAAAGTACATCTTGTAAAATGTCATTTTGCTCTTGATCTGCTAAAATGAAGGAAGTTGACAAAAAATGTGGTGCCTTAATGACTTCAACATCATCATGAAATTTTAAACCATCTTGAGATTGAGTATTAGTGCTCAATTCAGATTGGTTAAAACAATTAATTGATCTTGCTTGTCTGAGAGAGAAACAAGATATTCAAACCATTCATTAATAAGAGGCATTTCTTTCAAAGGGAATCTAGTACAAATATGTATGAACATAATTGCAAAATCATTGAATGATTCACCATTTTTTTTCCTTAAGAAACTTAATTATTCACTTAATTCATCATAATTATAATTGTTAAAATCTGATAAAAACTGAATTACAAACTTAGACAAAGAATGAATTGAATTAGCTGTAAAAGATTCAAGCCAATATTTAACCCGACCCCAGAAAGTGAGAGCGAACAATTTGCATGTAACATTAGGATCAATGATATTATGTCTCAAACATTTATAAAAAAATTTAGAAATATGGTCTACTGCAGATGTGTTCCCTTCACCATCAAAGGTGAGTTCTGAAAAAATATCAGTTATCTTGTTGGGAATAACTAGTAACGAGACATTGAAATCATGTTCCAACACAATGATTTGGGCAGGAGCCATGAAAAATTAAGAATTTGAAAAAATTGACTCCAAATAGTTACCTTGTCATCTAACCTGCCTTGTAGTGCATTATAAGATGACACTGAAGAAGGATTTATAAATCTGGAATTATGAAAGGCTGAGGGATGAAACATTTAATCATTAAATCAATATCATCCCTCCTTCTAGCACCATTTGTTGATGGGCGTAGGTGACACACCATCAATGGGAAGGTCAAATCTGGACTGGGGTTATCTAAATAACCCAAGCCGTTTGGAATGAAATGACCCGACAGGTTTAATGGCTCCATTGGCCAACTAAAGTCCTAAAAGTAATAAAATAAATGAAACTAATCTAAAATCTATGATCCTAAGAAATGATATATTACTTACTAATGTTTATTAAAAAGAAACGTGAATATACAAATGATTATAAACAATCTATATGCAGTTGACAAGGTTTACTTGAAATCTTGTGAAAATGAATGTTTATAATAATGTTTCAAAATAAGATAAAGTAAGAACATAAATCTTTTTTTATTTTTTTAATGTTTGAAGATTTCAAACTAATAAATACTAAGTAAATACAATTGAAATAATGACACAGAAACAGTCAAAGCTAATTAATACAATCATCGTCTCATTCATATATAAACAAATTTAAATAAAAGAAACCAGTGGACTTACTAACCTTTCACTGATCAGCAGTACTAAGCTAAATTCATCTCTCTGTATTTGTATGAGCTCCTCTTAACCTGAAAAAAGAAAGAATAACACTTCCTGAAGAAATTCAAGGAAGTGTTTCATATTCTAGAGAGAGTTTATAATGACAGAAAGACAAATAATTATATATCTTGTGACCTTGAAATGTCCAATAACTGAAAATGAAAGAAATTTCAATTCTCGGGAATGGTGTTACCAACTATCTAGCATCAGATGTAATCTCAAAATACTTGAATAGATGATCAGTCATAGATATAAACTAAACCAAAAGATAATGAACAACATAAAGAAAAGCATGATATAAAAAATTATATGCAGAATAACCTAAAGCTAATTCAATACAAATAAAATTTCATATTCAAAAATTATATGAGAAACAATATTGGCATTGCACAATCTACAAAAGCACAAAAGCCAAAGAGTAAATTGTTTTCTCATATAGTTTTAACAAAATATGTTCATCATATGGTCCAGGAAGAACTTTTGGGATAATAGATTCTTAAATATTGAAAAAATTAATATATAAATGATAACAATTAACCATGTATTGATAAAAAAGACTAAAGATAATTTAAATCAATCCATAATCAATTATTCAAATAATGTGAAGATATTATAATGAAAATGAAACCATTTTACTCACAGGACAAAACCCATTAAGAAACCTAGAATTCCATATTCGTCTTTGAAAATACTCATCCACTCTCCCAAAGATTCCAACCATTCGTTACTCCATTTGAAAAGAAGAAAATTTTAAAAAATAAAAAATATACAAAAGAGAAAGGATAAAAATCCTCCTCTCAATTTCCTGTTATTTCAATGGCTCTGAACTTTCTCATATATTTATACAATGAATGAACAGTCTGGGCGTCACTAATAATTTTTGCCACTTGAAATTTTCTTCGTAAAGACAAACAAATATCTCTCACATCATTCATTTGTTTGTGAAAATTTCTACATGGAATCTAAATGAGTCCATTTTGGAGATGGGTTTTCAACTGTTTCTTCAAATTGTTCACGGTTTGGCTGCAATCAGTCCTACCCAATTGTCTATGTTTTCTTAACACGTTTCTAAATTTTATCTGTTGTTGCTCATAAATTTATTTGCAACAATCCAATATTATTTTTGGATCAATCATATTGAACGTATTTAGATAATAAAATCAAGCCATGATCATATCTGTACAAAATAACGAATAATAGAAACCTTCTGAAACAAAAAGAAACCTAAATTAATAACCTAAAAATTGTGAATAAAACAAAATCTAGAAGAATAAAATAAAAAATGAATTTAAACTAACTATAAGTTATAAACAAACATTGTTTATATTTTCCTTTCAAATATGATCTTAAAATTCTAGAAGTTTCAAGTTGATGGAGAGGAGAAAAATATTAATTTTGGTTTTTCACAAAATCAAACAAATGATAGATAATAATTTTATTATTTTTTATTTTTATTTTGAAATGAGATGCAAAATGAAAAAATAATTTAATTAATTAATCTCACCAAATGATTTTGTGAAAATGAGAAACCAACCAAGATATTATTTGATGAAGTGTTGAACCCATTATTCAAAATAGTCAAACTTTCTAATGAGAAAAAGAATAAACACATAATCCTAATTTAAACGAAAGTAAACAATTGTTAAAAATTAACGTTTTTGTTTAAATTGAGATTTCTATGCTCGTTTTTAAATTTTGACATATACTCTCGTAATGAATGTCTCATACTATAGTGAATGTCTTAAGTTTGTCTCAAAACAAGCCAAGGTATGGAACTATTTGAAAAGGTTGATTTTGTAGCTCATTATAATTATCAAGATTCTAATGGGGGCCCTTTAGATTTTGTAAAAGTTTAGGGGAGTTGTTGGGGCCCAACACAACTGGAGGTCGACTGAGGAAATCAAAAACTAGGTTGGTAATTCCTATTTTATACTTGATGTTGAGGTGGAAATGTTGTAAGTATGTGGACCACTTTTGATAGAATTCATTATGCAATTTGTCTTGGGTCTGCATGAACTGTAGTGGCTTGTGATCAGTGTGGATGACTATCTTCTTCCCAAGAATGTAATGTCTCCATTGGAGGCAGGCTTTCATAATGGAGTACATTTGTTTTTCGTAATTAAGGTAGTTACGAACAACATCTGATAGTGTCTCACTATGATATTCCATGGGGTGGCCATGTTGAGTGAGAACAACGCCCACAACATAGTCTTAAGCATCGGTCTCAATCTCAAAAGGATGTTGCAGGTATAGTAATGAAGGTAATGGGGATGAGAACAAACACTTCTTCAAGTCATTGAAAGCTTGTTGTTGGGATAGGCCCCACACAAATATTTCCTTACCACCACCCCTGGTTACTTGGTTAAGGGCCCATGCGATATGAGATAATCCCAACACTAACCTGCAATAGAAATTGGTGAGGTCGAAGAAGCTCCGAAGTTCAGTGAGTATGGTCGGGGCTAGCCAATCACAAATGAACTAGATATTGGATATACCCACATGCACACCATGTTGATCAACGATGTAGCCTAATTAATGGACCCTGTCCATGTCGAAGGGGTATTTTTTGAAGTTTGAATATAGTTTGTGTTGTTGCAAGGTGTATTGAACCTGTTGAATATGATGTAAGTGTTCCACCCAAGTCTTGTTGTAGATGAGGATGTCATCTAGATACACCACTACAAAAGTATTGGTGAAAGGTTGTAGGATATCGTCCATCATCCTCATAAAAGTTACTGGAGCATTTTTCAAACCAAAGGGCATGACCAACGATTCAAAAAGACCTTCTTTTGACTTGAAGGCGGTCCTCCATACATTTGTCTATTATATTGG
The DNA here is from genome assembly GCA_000966675.3 of Picea glauca. Classification (NCBI taxonomy): domain Eukaryota; kingdom Viridiplantae; phylum Streptophyta; class Pinopsida; order Pinales; family Pinaceae; genus Picea; species Picea glauca. The sequence goes on from JZKD02S1753093.1 coordinate 167,483, forward strand.
GACTTGGTGGTAGCCAAGATTCAGATCAATCTTACTGAAGTATTTTCCCCTCATGTGCTGATAAAGGAGGTCATTGATTCAGGGAATCGGGTACCAGTTTCGGATTGTGATTTTATTCAGGGCCTGGTAATCAATGCAGATTCGCTAGGTCCCGTCTTTCTTCTACCCCAACATGATTGGGCTCCCGCAAGGCGATGTGTTGGGATGTATGCGCCCCTTGTGGAGTAGTTCTTGGATCTGCCTCTTGATCTCCTTGTTTTCTAACAGAGAGCAATGATAGTCTGGCCCATTGGGTATAGATGCGCCTGGGATTATGATGCAGGAGCATCTCAAGCGATCCAGCGCGGAGATAATCGGACAACTGGAAAAGCGCCCAACACAAATTTTGAAATATCTTAAATCATTAATGAAACATCAAGTGGAAGCACACTTGTAAAATGTAACGGGGCCTTGAGAAATTTTCTCTCGTCCTTAGTAGGTAGAAGGCATTTATAGTAGTTAATGCACGTAGGTAGAATTGAATGTGTAGATTAGATAGTTTTAGAGCACAAGAGGGAAACGGGATATAGACACCCTCATTGTGTATTGTAACATTAACATGATGATGAGCATAGAAGAGAAGCAGAGAGCTGTGTAACAAACTCCATGTACAGAAGTTATGAATTAATATATAAAAGTTGTGATTCAGACGCATGGTGTTCATATATTCTTTGTGTATGCATCTTTGAATTTTATGCTCATGAATGTTTTACTCTTTCTTTCATGCAATTTCTTTTATGCTATGTATGAATGATTTCTTGTTGAATGTTTGAAATCTGAGAGGAAAGAGGAGAGGAATGAGTTTAAATTGTTTCTGTATCTGAGCAAGAGTTCCTGCAAGGAGTGCAGTTGAATTGTCCGCAAGGAGTGCGTCGACAAGTTGTTCATAGGTTTGTCTCTGGAAGCTCAGGAGAGGAATCTTTTGTTCTCATTTCCACAAAAGTGTAGTTGGGCACAGGAGCCATGCAAGGAGTGCGTAGGCCAAGTGAAGCCTCAGGGTTGCGAACCTGAGTGAAGCATTGAGGGACGACTGTTGCAGGTGTGCGCAAAGTTGAAATATTTCAACACTTAGAAGTGCTTGAAAGTATGCCGCAAGGAGTGTGTGCAAGGTTTTTTCTGGAAGAATCAGAGTTGGAAAATTTCAGAAGGATTTGAACCTTTGAAGGAGTCAAAGGAAGGCATAGCGACGTTGGACCACCGGAGGATGAGTTCTCAAAGAAATAATGGATGGTCGAAATTCTCTGAAGCGAATTCGCGAAGTCTTGTGGGCCGTTAGATCTCATGGAGGAACAAGGGAGATATGGCGAGTATTCTCGAAAGATTCCAAGATCAAGAGGATTAGGACTATAGATCCAAGCCACAAGGGTCGTTGGATTTACATGTGGGTTTCTATATCATGTTTTCGTGGATTGAAGTCCCATAAACTTTGCAACAGAAATCACAAAATCACGAAACGCGAAGTCCTGAAAAGATAAAAGGATTTGTGTGGGCCACAAAGGAGTCATCGAGTGGATAGGTGGCGCACTATTGACATGGAGTCAAACTTCGTTGACCATTTTGGAGTTTTGGGGAGTGAAGTTTCAAATTCATTGCATTAGGATTCACGATATTGCGAAGTCCGAAGTCTCGATGGAGTAAAGGGGAGTTGAAAGGTCAACCTAGTGACCATGTCAGAATTTCGGAACATTGGGTTTCAGGAATCGTGGGAACAAGTTGTTGAACATCGCGACCGCCGAAATCACGATAAGGAAAAGCCCGAAAGAGAAGAGGACGGGTCAGCGCTGACGGTTTTTGGGTTTCGGAGATCTGAGAGACAAGCGCGTGACCAACGGATTTACGAAAGTGCGAAGTCTGATTTCCTGAAGCAAAAGAGGGAATTCTTGAAATTGACTGTGGGTGCAGATTTCCTGAAAGGGAAATAGAGGAGCCATTCCGAAGCTCTTCGGGCCAGTGTAAAGGGAAAGATCCTGTGTTGACGTGGACCTTCCGACCTGCGGGTTATGGAGGGAGCGTGTGCCATCAGATTAGATCGATGGAATGCTTGACCTAGCAGTGCAAAGGTACCTCAATAGGAGAGGAGAAGATATATGAATATTCTTCCATGACCTTATCCACTTGCTTTTGTTGTGTGGAGAGATCGGTCGTGGAGGCCCTGGATGTGGCTACGATATTTAACTCACTTCGAGAGAGGATTACGAAGAATACAAATTTCCCAGTCTGAGAAACGATATTCCTTCATTTCTTGGCAGGGATCAAGGAAATATCACTAGGAGGGACTGCCTCGGGTATCCTGTACAATTTCTTGTTCAAAGTAATAATAACACTATGAGGCATAGACTCATATACAACATGAAATTTCCATAAATAAGATTGGCCGAAAAGAACATTACAAACTTCAAGAGAAAAAATATCACACAATATCTCGTCTTTGAAAGGATTGATTTCATACTACAATCGATATTGTTGGTTGACGTGGAGATCAATTCCTTGGCACAGCCATCCAATGGTGTAGGGTTGTGAGTGCGGCGTTGTCGACAGGGCCAAAATCTTGACGACCTCTGATGATGTGAGGTTCTTCTAGCTACCGCTATCAACGATGAAGTGTAATGGGGTTCCTTTTACCCATGTCTGTGAATGGAAGAGGCACTCGCCTTCTTCTGGCTCGTTTGGTTCACTAAGATAGATATTGGTGGTATAAACAGTGGCACTAGGTTCCCCGTCATATTTAGAACACGCATCTGATTAAGAGGATTTCACTTCGGCCACCAGCAACCTCTTTGAGTGGAAATCAACAGTGTTATGCCAAGGGATCTTATGGAAGTCACACCACTTTCACATCCTTCTTTGTTTTCAGCTTGGACTGGTTTTCCTAATACTGTCCATATTTTATCTATCCTTTTTTTTGTGGGTTGGGGCCGTCGTTTCTTGGATTTTTCTATGAGGGTTTCCCAACACCAAATTTTCATGTCTTTTGTTTGAGCTTCTTCTCGATTTTAACGACATATCGGTATGCCGCACCTAAGGAAGAGATGTCTAGAAATTCCATTTCGGTCTGGATGTATCTATGTAGAGCACCGCGATACTTTATCCCCATATTTCGCTCTAAATATTTTATACCCATCTTGGTGCGCAAGGTATGGAATATATTTGTGAACTTTGGAAATGCTTGGTCTCTTTCTTGTCATAGTGTGGTCCATTTGGTATATAAGTCGTCATAACTTCCGACAGGGTAGTATTGTTCTTTAATATCATCCCTGAAGGATTCCCAAGTGGTCGTGACTGTAAATAATGAGGGTTCATCTTTTACCTTTTCCTCACCAAAGGTTTCCCACCAATCTTTGACATGGGAAATGACTTTGAGGAGTGAAAAAGTAATATTTTCTCTATTCGAAAAGTTATGGACAAAAAAATACTCTTCTAGTCTACAACATGTGTGTCTATCTGACCTTCAAATATAGGAATATCGAAGTTGATTTGTACCTTGAAGGGGGTGGCACCTCCGCTCGAGGAATATGTGTCGTCTTTTGGTAGCCGCCGAAGGATTTGTGCAAAACTATCCATCATCTCATTCCTCTATTGCGTGAGGGATTCCTCAAGAAACATTTTGAAAGGATATCATGTCACGTCATATTTCTTTTCTCCTACCATGAGAGGTCTCTTGGCACTGCGAGATCTTTTGTCCTTAAGAGAAACAAGATCAAGACCTAATTCTTTGTACCCTGACCTCGTTGGGGACATGCATTAAGACGACAAGGAGAAGACTGCTCTGATACCACTGATCTGGATTTTTTGAGTAGAGCGAAATGAATATAGATTATTAAAATATTCTTAACACAAAATAACAGAGATACAGTAACACTGGTTTTCTATTCAATAAGGAAATAAGTTGAATTTGTAAAATGCAGCAGAAAACAAGCTTGTTGGAATGGTGGCGACTTATCTCTAAGAAGAGATGTGACGGCTATGCTCATTCACAAGAAGATGATTACAATGAGGATCTGAAGTCCTTTTTACAATAAACAAGAATTTAAAAAATCCTAGAGATCCAAAAACCTAACCCTAGGAGATGAAGTGCCAAAAGCCATGTGGGCCCCGTTTGGGTAAGTTAGTACATCAACTTCCCAAGGTCGTAACTTTTTCATACGATCTTCGTTTTAGGTGCACGATAACCCATTGGAAAGGTCTAACCGAGAAGAACAATTTTTGATTGGCCCAGGTCAATGCCTTTGGAAATCACTTGGGCCCCAAATCCTAAAAAAACGTCGTTTAGGGCCTCAAAATGACCTCGGAAGTTTGGAACCCGAAAAACTATTGAAAAACTGCCAAGGTAGAAAATTGTTTTTCAAGCCATTGGAATAGGTGGGTGGCCACCGATATGCACCTGGATCATGCATAGTTTTGGAGGAGCTTCAACAAGCATTCAACCTTTAGATCTAAGTGATCCTTGCTTGTGTGAGGGCCAAGAAAGAGAAATTGGATCAAAGAACTAGAAGTGGCTTCAATCAAGTCTCTAGTTGAACCTTGGTTGATGTACTACTCTTTTCTTATCAATATAGATATACATGGTTTTCCCCTTCCATTGTTGATGTATTTAGTTATAAATGGTAGATCCATTCTTTACTTGAGTAGATCAGGTTAGATATAAACTAGATTTGACATTCCTATCACTTGAAGAAGCTTGATATTGGTATTTTTTTGTTTTATTGTGTATAAGAAGTAGGTTGCAAAAGATGGATCAGGATATTTGGAGTTGTATCAACTAGGAATAGACAATTAAAACCATCGTGGAATCAAATTTGAACCAATCTCCTTCTCTCTCATAGCATAATTAGGATCAAATCTAGTATATCTAGTTTTTCTTTTTATCTATCTTATAGTCTATCTCAAATCATGGGTAGATCAGAGTGAGTGCTCACCTATCCACAAGGGGGATTTCTCCATGAAAACTAGATATGAAGACTTGACCTGACTAATATTAATACAAGTACTCACTAAGGGGGAGTGTTTGAATGACTAACGCCTACTTGTCTGATGTGTAACACTTGATCACACTAAAGGTTGTGCCTGTTATTATTATAGATCATTGTAAAGTATAGTTTGTCTCTACATGAGAAATTCTATTCTAAGTTTTAGGAGGTTGTTAGAATTATAGATCATTGTAAAGTATAGTTTGAGCAATTTTATTCTAAGTTTTAGGAGGTTATTAGAACTAGTCGGATATGAGAGATTCATCCAAGTAGTTGGCTCATACTTTGGTGTGTGCTTGAGATGTTCTCTCAACATGTTATTATTGTGCTAAGATAGTGTGTCTATATTAAGGAAAATTTTGATGTATAAATATGTAACATTGTTTGATGCTAATATATCTCTTAGCACATATTTTTGGTGTCTAAAAACAATGTCTACTCTCCTATTTATTTACAATGTGTAAGTTAAAGGAATGGGAAATGTGAAAGTACCGAATGGTTTTCTTAATTTGATTTCCTAATCAACACTTTTTCCTATTCTTAAATGTGTAAAATCTCACACTAAGAATGGAAAGTGGCAAGAGAATTGTACTGGTTTCTATGCTAATAGTTATGGATGAGCTCAAATTGTTGGATCTATTATTATCTAAAATCCACAACACTATAAGTAAGAAATTATATGAGATCTGGTGTAAATAGAAATCCATGAAAAAAATCTATTTTGCAAGAAAAAATGTATAGGTTTGCTAGGTTAAAAAAGGGTCTAAATTACTGGGGTAGACTGTAAGTTTGTTCGGTTAAAGAAAAATGGTAATATAAATTCTTTTTTATTAAAATAGCTACTTTGCATAGGGAAAAGTTGCAATTGGATGTTGAGGTAGTTGTTATAGCCAAAACAAAGGAAGTAAATGTATACATAACCTACAAAAAAGATTAAAATTGGAATTAGAATCATTTGATAAATCTAAAAATGAGGGAACTCTAAATACCAATTCACCCACAAACAGACTTGGCATTCACAAGTCTAAGGATTTACTTGTTAATCTATAGTCTTGTGTAATTTTATGATAGAGTTTGATTAAGCAGATTACAAGAACAACTTAATATCCCTACTACATCATAATACGATCTAATGAAGTTGTACAATGACTTAATAACCCTATTATGTCATAAATAAAATGGAAATCGTAAAGATTTAACAATATTAAAGAAGGGAACGAGATATGTAGAGATTTAATAATATGAAACTGAGGAAAAATATACATGTACAAGGAAATGTGTTACTTTAAAGAATGGATTCTAAATGAATACTTCAAGTAATGAGATAATTTTTGTTTCTCTACCATTGTCATTATTAGATGATTACTAAATTGATCATTAATGAGTTTATGTCTATACCATTGTGATCCTTTGAATATTCCTAATGTTATCATGAATGAATAAAGTTCATAATTTTATAGACAACTAACCTCATTGTACAATGAATTATTAATGAATGGAGAGAACATTTTCATCATAATTAGTTTACCAACAATAATTGATATTATATTTGAATTAGAAAATTATAAACTAAAATTTATGAAACTTATTGATTAATAGAAAGTTAAATGAAATATGACTCAAGTACTAATAATGTAGTAAGGCATTTATACTATGAAAATGCATTTCACACCATTTTTCTAACCAATTAAAAGAGGCCATCTCTTGGATCTTATTTTGTTTATGAAACTAAGACTCCCATCATAAAACTATTTAGTATAATTATCGTATAGTCAAACACTTCTACTTCACCCATTGATCTTGAATCAATGATTTGCCACTTCCAAGGTGTGATGTGCCACTTCCATTGGATATGTTCACACCCATGGTCATTGCAGTGAAGGTCCCTAGACACCAAATCCACATCGACCAATCTAGATGGTGTTGATGAAGAGTCACTTGTAAGCTTAGCTACAACAAATTAATAACTTCTACTAATGCCTTTTCCTAGTCAAACACAATCTACATTATTGTTGCTCATTTTGGTGGATAAACTTTATCTTTGACGATGATTTTATCTACTCAATCTCCAACTATGTACCTAGAAATCATATCATATATATATACATAAAGTTTAGCCTACAAATCATATCATATACATATTAAGCAAGGAACCATACATTTGAGGGAAATAATGGTTGTGAAAATATCTTCTAAAAACATAAGGAAAAAAATTCAAAGTATCCTTCATCCTAAACTTATACTACTTAATAGATATATGATATGAACGTGCTATAACCATTGAAACTTAGCATTCGAAGAAAATTATTGTTGCTGTAACATTATGCATACTCTCTACCTCACTATAAGCATACTCTCTACCTCAGTATAAGCCAACTAAAAATATGAATGTAGATAATAAGCCAACTAAAAATAGGAATGGATACTCTCTCTACCTCACTATAAGCAATGTAGATAACAAGCCAACTAAAAATAGGAATCCATACTCTCTCTACCTCAATATAAGCCAGCTAAAAATACGAATGTAGGTGTACGGTTGTGGCCATGATTTATTGGAACTAAAGAAATTATATCAAAGGGATATGGAATGGGAAACTATGGGACCTAATCTTGAATCACAGTTCTAAATATAGGAATGTAGGTGTATGGTTGTGGCCATGCCTTATTGGAACTAAAGAAATGATATCAATATTGGAACTAAAGAAATGATATCAAAGGGGTATGGAATGGGAAACTATGGCACCTAGTCTTGAATCACAGTTCCAAGGGATTTGAATTTGATATCACTATCGCCCACTTGTTGCAAGATGAGGTCACAGTTCTAAGGGACTTGAATTTGATATCACTATCGCCCACCTGTTGCAAGATGAGGTGTTTACGTGCTTAAAGGAGGATGATCCATTGATTATTGTGTATGCATACCACGATACAATGGTGATTGAATTTCGAAGTATTTCGAATCACGTGTTTACCAATGGTCAAAGCATGTAGTGATTTGTAAAGCCAGTATGGTAATCGAGTAATGAAGAGTCACATGTAGAGTGTTACATATTTAACCTCAAACAAGTGAAATGAAAAGAGAAGAGTGTGTCATTATGATGGGGAGATACAATTTTAAAATCTCATTATTGAAAATTAAGGGGAGCAAGTTGTTTGTATCACATATGAAGTGTCAACTTAATATAAAAATACAATTTTAATAAAACTAAAAATGGATTTTTCCATGTTTATGTAACATAGTATAGTTATTTTATATCATAGAAATAGGATTTAAAAAAAAAAACATTAACACACTCTTGAATTCTAGGATTTCTCTTCGCATCTTATGAAATTGAATATGTAACAAATATTCAATCCCCTATCTAGTTTATTTTTGATATAATAACTTTCCTTATAGTGTTTCCTTGCACCTTCTAGATTAATTGTTAATAATATACCCTAAGTATAACAAGGAGATATAAAGAGAGTTTCATTCTTAATACTTTTAAACTTTAAAAAACATTTCTAACACATACCAATGGAATTTTGGTTCAAAGCAACCGATAATATTAACGAGATTGAGAATCGCAAATCACCTTAACATAAGTCAAAGAGAGAAGCCACAACACCTGTCGTAAGTAGTGAAACCTAAAAAACAAACTCCAGTAGTGAGATCTAACTAAACAAACTCCAGTTCTATGATGACGGACTAAAAAACACAGCACTAAATTTTGTGTCATATATTAACTCCAATGCCCATGCTCCAACATAAACCATAATTAGATGCTCTCAAATGTCAGTGTCCTCTTCCGTAAAAGTCTCATCGTTCATCTCGGGAGGAAAATGATCCGTTTGCTGTGCTGGCTGCTCTTCATGATGATTTGAGAACAACTGCAAGCATGTAGTTCCTTGCAGCTCTTTGTTCCAAAACTCTTGGTAATATTCCTCGTATTTGAAGCTTCTAAATGCTGCAGGATGCTCCGGGTCAGTCAATGGCGTTGCAGGAGCGATAACTGCATCAGGAGAAGGACAGTAAAATGTCGGAATTGAAATGCGTGCTCTTGAAGAGTTCACAACAGCACGATGCAACACACTCCTGTATCTTCCGTTGCTCAGAACCTGCATTCCAACATCAATTATTTTGAAGTCACACATTATGGGCAACATTAGAATGCAACCAGAGGATGGAACCTGTAATTGATGGAAAGTTAAATCAGAAGAGGAAATTAATTAGAATGCAAGCAGATTGATGGAACCTGTAATTGATCACCGATGTTGATAACAAAAGAATTTGGAATGGGGTTGACAGCAATCCACTGTCCATTATTGAACACCTGTAAACCGGGCACCTCATCTTGAAGAAGAAGAGTGAGGACCATGGGATCTGAATGGGCGGGTAAACCGAATGTAAGCTCGGGACTGGGGCACTTGGGATAGTAGTTTATAGCCATGTGTTGCTCGTGCTTTCCCAG
>JZKD02S1753093.1:216565-235337 GCA_000966675.3 Picea glauca
CTTCAAATTCCTCCTCCATAATCACTCAAAAGAATCATCCTGCAAGTCAGATAATTGGTGAAAAAGACAAAGGTGTACAAACCAGGAGAAAGATAATCAAAAACATCGAACAATCCCATATAGATTTCATATACGTGTTGGAACCCAAGAATTTTAATGAAGCTAGCAAAGATGACCATTGGGTTAAAGCAATGAATGATGAACTTGATCATATTGAGAAAAACAATACATGGGAGATGGTTCATAGACCTCAAGGTAAAAATATCATTGGTTCCAAATGAATCTTTAAGAATAAGTTGAATGAGTAGGGACTTGTTGTCATGAACAAAGAAAGATTGGTCTGTAAAGGCTATGCTCAAATAGAAGGACTGGATTTTGATGAAACATTTGTGCCCATAGAAAGATTATAAGCTATCAGAATATTTCTTTCCTATGCTTGTCATAAAAGGTTTAAAGTCTATCAAATGGATATCAAGTTAGCTTTTCTAAATGGATATTTAAATGAATAAGTCTATATGGAACAACCAGAGGGTTTCGAACTGTCTGATAATCTTGAATTAGTATGCAAGCTAAAGAAAGCTTTATATGGGTTAAAACAAGCCCCTCATTCCTAGTATCACAAACTGGATACGTATCCCAAAGATAAAGGGTTCAAGAGAGGAACAATTGACAACAATCTATATATCAAAACAAAGGATAATGATTTGCTCATCGTGTTGGTTTATGTAGATGACATCATCTTCGAATGTAATAAGGATTCATTGGTACAATGGTTTTCTTCTGCCATGAAGTTTGAGTTTGAAATGTCTATGATAGGTGAACTGTCATTTTTTCTTGGTCTGCAAATTACTTAGAGGTCTGAAGGGATGTTCATTTCTCAAGAAAAATATCTAAGAGAAATTTTCAAAAGGTTTCAAATGGAAGATTCTAAACCTATGGGCACACCTATGGTTATTGGATGCAAATTAAGCAAGGATGATGACTCACCTAATGTTGATCAAAGTTCATATAGTTCAATGATAGGCAATCTATTGTACATCACAACATCTCATCCAGACATAATGCATGTTGTTGGAATGGTAGGAAGATATCAGTCTGCACCTAAACAGAGTCATTTATTAGCCGTCAAAAGGTTATTCAGATATTTGAAAGAAACAATGAACTATGGTCTATGGTATCCTAAGAATCAGAATTTTCAATTATCAGTCTACTCAGATGTTGATTGGGCTAACTGCATGGATGAAAGGAAAAGCATGAGTGGAGGTGCGTTCTTCTTAGGAGATTCTCTAGTAGCATGGTTGAGTAAAAAGCAAGGTTCCATTTTTTTATCAACTACAGAGGCAGAGTACATAATTTTTACTAGCTGTTGCACTCAGGTATTATGGATGATTAAAACACTTGCAGACTTGGAGGTAAAATAAACTGCACCGATGCCAATTCATTGTGATAACATTAGTGCCATCAGTGTGTCCACGAATCCTATATTCCACTCCAAGACCAATCATATTCCCATAAAATACTATTTTCTGAGAGAGCAGGTCACCAATTAGATTGTTTAGGTCCACTACATTCCAACCACAGAACAAATAGCAGACATCTTTACTAAACCCCTACCCAAGACACCATTTGAATATCTCCAACAGAATATGGGTGTCATCATGTCGCACACCTAAGAGAGTCCATCCTGTTAGGGGGATTTTGTATTGATTGAATATCTAATACCTCCAAAAAATACTGCAACAACTCAGGGGGAGCGTGTTTTCTTTGACATTGATGTCAAAGGGGGAGAAAAGAATAGGTTCGGGTGCCTTTGTTGCAATCAATGCCAAAGGGGGAGATTGTTGGCATGTTTTATAGGTAGCATATGCTTTTCATTGATGGGAAGTACAACAATGATGATGGCTTGAGTACAGGTATAATGTGCCAGGCAGGCACTAGAAGTATTTTGGGGAGACACAGCAGAGCAAGCTCATGAAGACCAGAAGAGATAGTGCAGAGGTGCACACAGAGTGAAAGAGTGTTCTAGTCCATTTGATGGCAAGAACATGAAGATAGAAGGCAGAGTATTTGTTTGTCATTGATGGAAAGCTTAGCCTGATGATGACGAACAAGAGAAAGTGGCAAGACTAGTAGTGCAACGATGATTGCATGGAAAGATCCGAAACGTAAACTCCATTTCAGAGTTTCAGATACCGGGATCTAGAGGATTCAAGGAAAGAACTCATGGCAGGAACTTGCAAAATGAAAAACCCCAAAATCCTGAAATAGGAACATCAACAAAGAATCCATTTCAGAGTTTTGGATACCGGGAGTTGGAGGAGTCAAGAGTTGAGACTCTTCATCATAGGAGTCCCGAAGTCGCGAAATGCTAAATGCCGAAATACCTTCAGATCATTTTGGGGATCATGACATGGAGCGTCAAGATATCTCATCACAACAAATGACAGAATGTCGAAATGCGGAAATGCGAAAAACACCTTTTGGTGTAGATTTCAGATACCAGGAGTTGGAGTGATGAAACAGTTCATCACAAGGAATGCCAGAATGTTGAAATGCGAAAATGAGAAAAACACCTCTTGGTGTAGGTTTCAGATACTGGGAGTTGGAGTGTCAAAACACTTCATCACAAGGAATGCCGGAATGTCGAAATGTGGAAATGCGAAAAACACCTTTTGGTGTAGGTTTCAGAAACCGAGAATTGGAGTGTCGAAACACTTCACCACAGGAATTTCGAAATGACAAAACACTGAAATGTGTTTTCGAATAAGGATGTGGTCATAGACAATGGTCACGTCTACGGAAGATGGATGAAGGAGCTAGTGAAACCAAGCTCCATTTCGGTGATCACGACTTGGAGTGTCGAGACCCTTCATAATAGAAATGTTGAAATGTGAAATTGCAAAAGTTCTTTATAGATAAGTGACTGGTCACTGCCAGTGGTCACATCGTTGAAGAGATGTAGAGAAGAGCTCAAAGAGACAAGCTCCATTTCAGAGTTTGTGATATGGAGAGTCGAGATGACTCATCACAGAATCCCCGAAACGCGAAATGTGAAATGCATGTTCAGAATTGGCCCTTGGTAATAACCTATGGTCACATCAACGAAGGCTCAAGGGAGGATGTAGCACGAAGCTAATCTCCATTTCAGAGATCGTGACTTGGAGAGTCGAGATGCCTCACCACAGGAATGCCGAAATGCCAAAATGTCGAATTGCGAAATGGAGAAATAAGCATGAGACCCATCATTTATGATCCAATGGTGCAAGTTAATCAAGAATATGATCGAAGGGATATTGTTGCTCTTCACATTTAATTGATCAGTTATGATTCAGTTGCTAATGCATTTTCTTGGAGGTTCACAGTGTAACTGCGAGAAATGACTGATGGTTTCTGTTAGAGGACTCAAAGAGACTTTAGGGTGATCGCTAGAGAAGATGAAGAGTCTTAAGGCATCTTCCAATGGCATGAAGACTGTTCATAGAGGCTATTGACAAATGTAAGATGGTTGGAGCCTGGAACTGCAACAAAGGGAGTGAGCCCTACTGTGATAGAGAAGACGAAGAGTCTCGAATGCTGAAGAGGCTAAGGAATCTCGGCATAACACTCAGTGATGTGAACACATGGGTTTAACAGCCAGAGAAGCTGAAGAGTTTCAATGATGATCAGGTAGAGCACTCGACATGGGGAGATCATGTAGAAGCATTTTGAATAGAGGATGTAGATAATGCGCAAAGTGGATAAAAGCGCAGAACAGAGTAGAGATTGGGGTGCTATTGAGGGTGATTCAGGTGTGTAGAAGAAGGCAGAGTGTAGCAGCTAAAATGCACAGAAGAGGAATTGTGCATAAATGGGACATGGCACACAAAGCATAAAAGGTAGAAGACCATAAAGCGTAACGGAGGAGTGCAGGAAGATGCTGATGCAAGTAGATCGGAGTAGTGTAGTAGAATAATGATCAGACCGGTAAGCCATTTGATAAATATTGTATGACTGTGATAAATTTATAGATAGAAAACTTTATATTTAAGGGTGGTAGGGAGGTGCTAGGGAGGACTGTTGTCCTCAGAGGTTCAAGTGGGTTCTTGAACATAGGGATTTGTAGCTTTCATCTGGTTGCAGCCAGAAAAACTAGGGTGGCAGGGTGGTGCAAGGGAGAACATTGGTTCTCTGATATACATGTTGGTGCCTGTGTAACTAGAGGTTGGTGCTTCCATCCAATTGGTGCTGGAACTCTTAGGGAGTTGGTGTTTCCTTCAAGTGGGTGCTAGAGAAACTAAGGAGTCAGTGCTTCCTTCTAGTGGGTGCTAGAAAATCCATAGATTTGGTGCTCTTAGCAAGTTGTAGCTTTCAAAATAGAGGTTGTAGCCTCACAATGTTGGAGATCATATGTATGATAATCTATAGTAAATATTACTTATCATATAAAGAAGAAGAGGTTTTTACCCTTTATGGGTTTCCTCAGGAAATATCTGCCTCTGTGTATCTCATATGTGTGAATGATGATGGATGTTCTATTGATTACTTTCCTGCATTATTGTGATTGTCATTGAGTGCTATGTAAAGAGTTTAAAATAAGCACAAATTTTTAAGCACGGTGAGAACTGATTCACCCCCCCCCCCTCTCAATTTTCCAACAGTGGTGGAGCAGATGGACAACTCCAGAGAGATGTTTGGGATCCTGGTGGATTTCGACAGCAGAGCTGGGAAGCTCATGAGCAGGAGCTCATGAATTTTTCACAGCAGTGGAGTATGATGCAAGATCATCACTCCAACCCAACAAAGCACCAGCCAACCAACACATCAGAGCGTGCATTCAATGGAGAAGAGAGGCACCAATCCTCTTGATTTCAAACTTCAAATTGAAATTAAATGAATTAAATAATTGTAAGGATGGTAGAGCTAAGTCATGATTTTACGTAGATTGTAGATAGTGTCACCTTTAATGGTTGACACCAGGTTGATATCTAGATCCGATTCGGACTAGACAACCATTGAAGATCCATTCAATGTAATTAATGAAAGTAGGTAGCCTGGAGGGAAGATCTTGAGGATCCCCCCCTTTGTAAAATATCTTTGGTACCTAGATGAGTTAGTTCTATGAGAGGCAGATAGGTAGATTTGAGAGGAGAAGAGAGAGTTGAGGCTCTGTAGCAGTTCGAGCTTTGTACACACTGTAATCAAATATTTATGTTAATGAAAAAAGAGCAGTTTTTCCTGCATATGATTTTGTGTGTTTATGTGTCTTTCATGAATGCTATGTGTGTGTTCATTTATATTTTGTAGATGTGTGTTAGATTCCATCTGTGGGGATAGATATATTTTCTCATATATTCTGGAGTTTCTTTGATTTTCAAGTATGGTTTCTTTGCGACTTCATGCAAGAGGTTTCATGACAAAATAATGAGGGTTCTATAAGCCAGTGCAAGAGTGCACTTCTGAGTTCTGTGGAATTTGGATAGAGACGTGCTAGGGGGGTGCACCAAAGGAATCATAGGCTCAAGGGAGAAGCCTCAAGGTTGTTGAACACCTTGGAGGTGAGACTGTGCAGAGGAGGTCATAGAGAGAATACACAATCATTGAAGGTTTTGTAAAGCTCTGCCAGGAGGGCATTGAGTGAGTGCATGGAGTGCATGGAAGGAACTCTAGTTTGAGTTTTGAGATAAGGGAAGTGTCACAGGGAAGACACTCACATGGTTATTGAACACTCTGTAGGCTCAGCAAGGAGTGCTTGAGCATAAGTTGCTAGAGGACAATTCTATCCCTTTAAGAGAGAAAGAGATAGAGACCATTGAGATCCGAGTAGTTGAACCCCAAGGAGGAAAAAGACAGGTGCAAGGATTTCACTAGGCCAACATTCAGTGAAGTGTTGAATGACAATCATCTGAAGGCTAGTCAGAGCACAAGGAGTGTGCACAAGAAGAACTTGTTTCAAGTTCTTAAGTTCAACAGGAATAGTGTATTTGTGCACAGAGTTCCAACAGAAAGGAACAATAGGCCGAGACACTTCAAGTTCAAAGCCACATACAAGCTTAGAAGAGATAGCACAACAACGTGCAAGGATCGCGCAAGGAGTTGCAGAGGTCGAGAAGCCCTTCGAGGTTTCAGAAGTTGAAAAAGGTAAAAAAGGATAGTGTTTTCAAAACATAGATGAGACCCAAAGTCTCAGGGCTTGTAGGAGAAATTTGAAGGTTGAAACCTTCGACACTTAGAAAATATTCCAAGGTAAGGAAGGAGCGAAATATTAGGAAGGGGAGAACAATTGTCGTTGGATCGACACTGGGAGAGAAAATCTAGACCGCCGAATCTACATCTAGGCATAGAGGAGATTGTATAAGGGAGATTAGATCATGGCCATAAGATTTAGCGTAGATTACCAATAGCCTTCAGATCTGCAGGAGTTGTGCGGACCTTAATGGCTCGTGCACACAAGGGGACTTCAGATTTTGTTTTTTAGGGTTTGGAGAACATTGTTCCTTGGATTTGAGGGTCACGAAACCCATAAAAAAGTTATGAGAATCCATTCAGCTGACACGTGGCAGAGATCTAGAAGCCATCATGTTTTAGAGTATTCCCTAAAATATTGTGAACCATCATATCCAAAGAAAGGGTTGACAAAGGAGAATATGATGGAGATTCATTATGTCTTGAACAAACGATAGAGCACTCCCAGAGAGGAGTATCGAAACTACGAAGATCGTCCGGTCATGCTGAGTCACGAAGAGGATAGCTGGAGGTTAGTTTGGCGTTGAAAGTGAAAAGGGGATCAGAGCCATTGATCCAGTTAGATATGGGTCGTTGGTCGAATATCGGGAGATTGAGGTTTGTGAACTTTGGGGGCAAGGTTGAACCTTGACCTTCGAATCCTCGATAAAAAAAGCCAGGGGAAATCCAAGGTCATCGGATCGCGGGTTACAATTATCATTGATTTGGGGTGGCTTCGTTTTGGGAGACTGACTGTCGGAGAAAAGGGCGCACATATAGTCTCGAATCCCTAAAAGAGAGAGCATCAATGAGTAACCAGGGCCATCGGATTGAGAAGGATCTAGACCATCCGATCTAGCCATCGGGTTTTCGGGAGTTGGGGACTTGAAAGGCAAGAGGTTGGAGTTGTGTCACGATTCCCTGAATTGTGAAAGACGAAGTTCTAAGAGGAGCTAGACCCCGTTAAGCTTGTGGTCACGGGGCAGTGGTCACATGGAGGTGAAGCTCATGCTTGGTGCTTATTTGCACAGGGCAGAGTTCAGAAGGACTTCTGGTCAAATGAATCGAAGACTCCAACAGTGAATTAAAGAGCCATTTCGACTCATTAGAAGAAGAACGATCCTTAGACCGGGAGGTCAGCGGACCCATGCCGAGGAAAAGGTAGGAGGTCTGCACCATGTAGAAGCCCTTCTTTCCTTGATGCATCGAGCTATAATATTTTGGGACAGACTGGGATGGGGGAGAAACTAGGACTGGTCACCTATGCTAGTAAAAGCCTTGTCTTTTTCCTTCTGTGGAGTAGTAAGAGTAGTAATATTTTCTTTGGGAGAAGAATATGGAGGTTTGATAGGGGGCTTTGGCTTCTTGTAGGGGGAGGGAGGTTGAGAGCTTGATGGGACGTCATAAGAATGAAGAGGGATGGCATGGTCAAGACCAGCAGAGCCATGCACTTGTTCTAAATGTGGAAGTGTGTTGGGGGATGAATGAGAGTTTTGGAGGATATCTAGAAATTATCCATGGGACACAAAGGCAAAGACACCTAGGGGACTATCCTTGTAGTCCATGTCTTCCAGTTCAGAGTCCTCCATGTGTCCCAACCCACGTGGTAGGAACGTGAGCACCGCCTAAGAGCTGTCATAGTTCATTGCCTGAGAGTTTTCATAGTTCGCCAACATGGAGGAACCCAAGCCGTGAAAGTGGGATCAGAGAGGGGCTAGTGGGAGCCAAAAAAGGGAGACCTAAGAAAGGGTATGGGAGAGGGTTATGGATCAAGAAGGAGAAGGCCTATGACCCCCGCCAAGGGTTTTATGCTGCAGGGAGCATAGCACAAAGGGCTTAACCACAGAGCCAAAATCCTTGACCACCACCTCTTGCACGACATTCTAAATGAAAAAACACTTATTATAATCCATAAATTTATTAATGTATATTTATTCATCTTCATATTTAAAAAAAATCATTAGATTCAAAATATTTTATTTTCACTAAATATTTTTGGATAGTAAACCATTAACTTATTAACATATACCTCTTACTAAAAAAATACTACCAACAATTATAATTTAACCATGACCACAACTTTAATCATATAAACAAACCCCCTCTCTGTGTAAAACCTTATAATAGAGATTTTCCATTTATGTTTCAATATTTTATAAATAATTTTGAACATTTTATAAAGTTCAGTAAATTCTCATTTAAAGTTATGTTTGAGGAATTTATAGAATAATCTAATTATTTTATACAACCTTGCAACATTTCCATTTAACGTTATGATTAATACTTTTAAAATAATTTGATCCAATGAGTGTATTTTATTATTATCATAAATTATCAAATATTTATAACTTATAATTTAACCATAAACACAACTTTAATCATATAAACAAACCCCCCTCTTTATCCCCTCTCTATATAAAACCTTATAATACAATTTTTCCATTTATGTTTCAATATTTTAAAAATAATTTTGAACATTTTATAAAGTTCAAGAAATTCCCATTTAAAATTATGTCGAAGGAATTTATAAAATAATCTAATTATTTTATACAACCTTGCAACATTTCCATTTAACATTATGCTTAATATTTTTAAAATAATTTGATCCAATGAGTGTATTTTATTAAATTATGATAAGTTATCAAATATTTATAACTTATAATTTAAGCATGACCACAACTTTAATCATATAAACAAACCCTCCTCTCTATATAAAACCTTATAATTTTCCATTTATGTTTTAATATTTTATAAATATTTTTCTGCATTTTATAAAATATAAGGAATTTCCATTTAAAGTTATGTTTGAAGAATTTATAGAATAATCTAATTATTTTATACAACCTTGCAACATTTCCATTTAACGTTATGATTAATACTTTTAAAATAATTATTATGATAAATTTTCAAATATTTATAACTTATAATTTAAGCATGACCACAACTTTAATCATATAAACAAACCCCTCTCTATATAAAACCTTATAATACAAATTTTCCATTTATGTTTCAATATTTTATAAATAATTTTGAGCATTTTATAAAGTTTAGGAAATTCCTATTTAAAGTTATGTTTGAAGAATTTTATAAAAGCTTATAATACAATTTTTCCATTTATGTTTCAATATTTTATAAATAAATTTAAGCATTTTATAAAGTTTAGAAAATTCCCATTTAGAGTTATGTTTGAGGAATTTATAGAATAATCTAATTATTTTATACAACCTTACAACATTTCCATTTAACATTATGCTTAATACTTTTAAAATAATTTGATCCAATGAGTGTATTTTATTATTCTGATAAGTTATCAAATATTTATAACGTGATGTATACCTTTCCATTAGTAAAACATGACGAATAAGATATCAAATATTTAAATGAGTAAAATATGATCATTAGATGTCCAACTTCCAACAACATTTTAAAGATAAATGATAAATAAATGTAACTAAAATCTACCAATTTATAATGTTATATAAATGAAACTAAAATATGCATTATGAAGGTTAAATTTTTTGTATTATAGAATATTTAGCTATTGATTTTTATTTATGTATGAAATAGATAAAATATAGAAATTAGAGAACAATAAAATACTATCACACATCATTTACAAAATAACAAAAATATTTACTCTGGGAAACCCTTATAAGAGAAAACTCAGCTAGAAGGTGAGGTTGCTCTGCTCTATTTTCTATTATATGGAAATAATGCAAGTACAAAGGAGAAGGAACTCTCTATGGAGTTACCCCATCTATTATGCTCTCTAATTTCCCACTCCGAGTTGTTCTACTTTGTTATGGAACAAAATACAATAACATAGAATGGACCCCTTCTGCTCCTAGTGGCCTGGTATTTAACATAGTTCGATAGACATCTAGGGGTAGGTTATTGAATTCCTCCACCCTCAATTGCGATAGGGTATTGAACCTTCTATATTCTTCTAGGGTTCAATTGTGAACGTAGAATCCTCTCATACCATGGTGGTCAACATGGTAGGCCAACTTGTACGAGGCATGGCTTTTTCATTTGAGCTCTGATTGACATGATTTTTGCACCATTGCAAAGGTATCGATGTATAGAGTAACTTCACGGGGTTCAAGCTATGATAGGAAATTTTTAACCCCACAAAATTTAGTTTTATTCCTAAAAATGGCTCCAGAAGGTTCTAGACCCCAATTTTCTAAACTAGGACCTACCACTAAAATGACCCTGCAAGATGATTTCTCCAATTGTTTCCACTCTAAAAGAATTGATATAGATGTAAAATAATATAGTGATCCAATACGGATGAAGAACATTCAATAGACTCAAAATCCACTCTTCGAAGTGTTAATGAATCCATCACAAAGGTTCTACGCCATACTGAACACGTTATCCAAATCATTAGGAACACATCACAAATGGGTATGCATGTCTACCCAGGTCTCACAACAATATCCGTTTTACATATTACATACACAGATATATTTACACATACTATTTACATACTCCATTTCATCGAGAAACCAGACACAACCTTCTATAATATTGCCTAGGTGCCATTACAATACTCCTCCTAGGTATCGACCAATAGAAGCTCAAAACCTTCAAGGACCATTACATATGATGTACATATAACATCTATACTTTCTACAAATATAAGGTGTGATTCACATATCCATATCGTCATTGTTTTTATGAAGAAAAACACTTGAAATTTACCTTGTTTGTCTGTCACCAAATAATCTCCACTCATTAGGTGAAATCTAAGGTCTAAAATGGTCTTCCTAAGGAAAATCATAAAATAATAGTTAAAACATTAAATGAAGAGTTATAAATTTTCAAAGGGAAAGAAATAAAACTACTTTTTGTAATCTGATTTTGACTTATCTCATTATCGGTTCACTTAAATTTAAAGTGTAGGTATTCATTGGATGTGGAATTCAATGTTGCATCCACCAAGTACCTACACTTGAAATTTGAGTAAACCTATTGTTAGTTCCTAGAGTTGCTCTTGACTGTGAAAGGGAAAGATAGGGCATCATCAAGTCATGCAATGGTATTTGATAAAGGTTTTGAATAGGATTTGCAAATGGTTGAAGTTTGGTTCAAAGATACAATAAGGATATAAGGCTCAATGTACAAAGGAAAATAAATATCTCATTAGCTTAGTACATGACAGACAATTTGATAAATCAGATAGTAAAAAGTAAATGAACAAATAAATATATATGAGTTTTCAGTATGTCCACTCACACATATATTTGTCATTCCCAAATATCATTAATAAATAAGAACATGGTACTTGAAATCAACTCTTAGTTATGAACAATTTAAACAACAAAATTTTCACTGTATTACTCACAACAAAGATATCATATTCTTAGGAACAGATAAAAATGCATCCAAGTAAGAAAAAGAAGAAGATAATAACATGAAAATAACTTATGACCATCAAAATGTCGTTTCCATTTAGTGCCAATATGAAAATATTATATTTTACTCACAGAGGAGTCTTCACAAAAAATAACCCTTGATTCCCCAACTGATCCACCATATTTTAGTTCCTTCAATGTCTTCTTAAACATGAACATTATTCCTAAAGATCCTATTTTTCTGATTACAGTTTTAGATAGGATACTATCAAATGGATATTTTATAGGAGAGAAATTTGTTGTTGAGTTGGTTCACCTGAGATGCAAAAAGTTCTATTTGAGAAGGATATTGTTAACCAAAAATTCCCAGCCTCATTATCTTGGTAATAACCTCAAGAAATTTAAAACTATGTCAAGGTTCCTTTGGGATTTCATTGTATGATAATTGTAGAAGCTATGGTATCCCTCTGTTTCAGTATAGTTTTTAACACCGCATTATGCCAATACAGTTTTATGTTTGACTCTCTTACTTCCTTTAGCAAGAACTGTTGTTATTTCTTCTTATTTTTTAGTTCATGTATATTTTCAAGTTTTTTTTCATTCTATTGCTCTACTAAGGACTTTTCTTGCCTTGGCTTCATAATAATACCCTGTAGCTCATTTAACATGTCTTTCTCTTTTCTTGTTTCCATCCTGAAGACTGGGTGTTCCTCTACTGGAGAAGGTAGATTCAAATATATGGAGGTTCATGGTTTTCTTAATTTAATTTCATATTTCAAGGACAACTCAGTTCTAAGATCTTGTTCTTCAGATTCCTCCTTTAACCTGTGTGAAGAAGATGCAAGGGTCTATCTCTCAACTTCCTCCATAGTGTCTTCTAATTTGTCTTCAATAATAATTAGGTTTTCCTTATTGATAAAAGGATGCAATAGAGCCTTTGAGTTAAACCTAAGTTTTTTCACAACCCTAGTAGTAGCTCTTTTAAGGTAGTTAGATACAAGTTCCTTTTTCTTTCTCATTTTCTTACCCTCTGCAACCTTTTTTCTAGTAGACTGTTTCTTCTGCTTGGTTGGTCTTTTGACTGGGTTTGTTGTATGGTATTCATATTCATCTAGTTCATTAGGTTCATTCTTTATATTTGGATCATTTTGAACCCCAAGTTATGTACCAAGTTTAAGCCTCTTGCTTCAACCCTTAGTCATCTTCTCATTAGGTTCACCTCTAGGAAAATCTTTAATTCCATGTTATGTCTGTAATTTCCCCTTACTAGAATGAGTCATCCTGGCTACAGGGGAGCTCTCTTTCACAAAAACATCAGTGGTTTGAGAGGCCTTTTTACCTTTCTAGGTTTCTTTTCCCTAGCAGGTTTAGACTTAGGTTCCTATTGTTTAGGTTTTAGTGACTTAGTTAACCAGTCACAAGACCTTTGAACCTCACTTAAAGCATATATTACCAATTTTTTAATCAACCCTTGGTGAAAAAGAATTTTCTTTGTTGTTGCAGGATGTTTCTGAATTCTCTTAGACATATTAGATAGGATTTTCAATAATAAATAGGGAAAATTGAGAGGATAGTCACCATTCACATGGATTATCAACCTGATATGATAAATATGAACTAGAGAAAAGTGACCCTCACATGTGATCTACTTGTGAATGATTATGAGGGTGTTTATCCATTCATTTGTCACCCAACTATGTGGCATGCCTTGGCTCTAATTAGGGTTTTGTCTTCCTTGGATAAAAAAATGGTTAACTAACTCCATTGATAATGTTTCTTTCTTATACCACCTCTCTCCATAGACTGGTAGCGTGCATGTTGTTTCTATGGAGTTCTCTGTCATGTGTATGAGCACTCTACCCACAATTGTTTCAAAACCATCGAAATTCCATGCAAAAATAATGGAAATGTGCTCATCATGAACTTGAAATGTTGAGAAGAAATTGAACCATTCTGTAGCTTTAAAATTTTGTGCCATTTGAGGATAAGATTCAAGTAATTCAATACCCTATGGCTCTAACCTGGTTATTTGCCTACTCTTATTTGGTGCCATGACACTGATAAAATTCTCCTGAATATTTCTGAGAATGTTTAGGGTTCGATCACCAGTTTTTGAAAGCTGTCGAAGTTTAGGATCTATTATTTTACCTGCAAAGCATGCACTAGATAATATACATACTAAAAATAGATATATCATGACTTCATAAATTGAGAATGATAATTGGGAATGGTGATTTGATATCAGACTGACACGTACAACCTGATCCTTTGAATGAATTGTCATCCTTGAAAAACATGACCTAATATAGATCATAACAAGATATGTAGATCCTATGACAATAATTTTGGACGTTTGAATACAATCTCGGGAATATGGTGCATGTACAACTATAATTACTCCTGGCACTACAAGAATAGCATTATTCTTGCAGTGCCCTTTCCACTTTGGAAATTTTGAAATTTTAAACAAGGGAAATGGACATGTGATGTGATAGAAAGAATATATCATATTGTATCCTAACTTTTAATTACTTCAAATGCATATAAAACATGAAGAAATGAATGCAACCATATTTTCAAGCCAAGAAAGGGAAAACAAAGTTTTAATGAAAATTTATGAAAAAAGGGTAGAACAAGGGTTAAGGAAATCCAACAATCAAAACAAAGTTAAGGACTAACACTGGCTCCTTATGGGGATAAATTTTCATGGTGAAACTTTAAGAACTGGTTGACCAATGCCTTCATATCCCTCTTATTCCACTTTATTTCCCTGCTCTGTCATCTTTTATTCAAAACCACAAAACTGTAGAGAAGCACTTCCATTGGGTAAATTGAGTCTTTATTTATTCTAAAACGTACCAAAAGTAAATCATACTCTACAAATTGAACTTTTTGACTGATTTTTAAAAGAAGTATTGTTTTAGGAATGTCCCATTTACCAGGCCTCCCAAAATCTCACTATCATCCGAATTGTGTAAAAGAAAGGTATTGGTGTTCATGACCTTAGCTATTTTGAAAGGACCATACCATAAATTGTCAAACTTACCATGTTAAGATTTTTCCTCTCTTCTAACATCCCACCTCAATGCAAGATCTCCCTCTTGAAAAATATCCTTTTTTGTCTTCTTATCAAAAGTTTCTTTATCTTTTCTTTGATAAATAACATCTTTTTGATCCAGCTTCTCTCTATTATGTTAAATATCTATGATTTGAAAAACTATCCTTTGAATGTCACTGGGATCTTCTAACTCTTCTTGTAGAAATTTGAGAATAGATAATCCCAATTGAGTTGGGAAAACGACCTCTGTTCCATACACCATTTGGAAAGGTGAAGTCCCAATGAATTTGTTAGTACTAATCCGATCAGCCCATAGGGAAAATTTTGATTTTGAATCCCATGATCTTTTATTTTATGTGAGTAATATTTTAATAATCTTTATGAGGATTTTCTTGGATGATTCTACTAACCCATTACCTTGGGGATTATAAGGATTGGAATGGACCAACTTGAAGTTATATTTATTACAAAATTTAACCATTGAATTGGATTTGAAGGCTTGAGCATTGTTAGTAACCAGCTTCTTAGGAAAAAAAATCTAGAAAACATATGCCCTTCAAGAAAATTCATGATTACCTTATCTGTTGCATTTCGGGTTGGGATTGCTTTGATCCATTTGGTAAAGTCATATGTGGTTGTGAGTATCCATTTTTGTTGTCCAGAAGATGAAGGATGGATTTATCCAATGAAGTCTAGGCCCCATTGTTGAAAAGGTCCATAAGAAACGATGGGTTTTAAAGGTAGAGACATAAGTTTTTGTTTTCCTGAAAACTTTTGGCATGGTTCACATGCCCTAACCTGAGAAAATATAACAGAAAACAATACAGGCCAATAATAGCCCACTCTTAAATTTTTGAAAGAATTGTCTTTCCAATGGTGATGTCCCCCATAAACTCCCCGATGTAAATCACACACAAAAAAAATTGCTTCTTCCTCATCAACACATCTCAACATAATTCCATTAGGATATTTCCAAAGCAAGGTTTGATTGATAATGTAATACTTCACTAATTTCAGTTTAAGTGATATGAACTTGGATTTATCTAAATTAGGAGGAGATTGAAGATTTTGTAGAAAATAAATGATGTCTCTATACCATGATGAATAAAGATATATGATGCTCACTTGTGAACCAGTTTCCCCAACCTGAAATGTTGAATTCATTGATTTGTTGTAGAATTGATGTAATCCAATTTCTCTACAATTTGACTTTGTTAGGAATTTTGCAAGGCCTTGTCCCTTTATTAACTTAGTGGGGTTTATGGTCAAGTTGCATTCAATACTTTTAGTTATCCATTTCCCCCTTTTTCCTTCACAATCTGGTTGGACTATAATTTCCTTAACTGCATTATTTGGAACAAATCCAGTAATTTCAAAATGTAGGACATACACCCTAAAAGATTTTAAAGATTTTACCAAAGCATAGGCTATCATATTTTAATTCAGAATCCCTAAGATTCTTGTTTAAGAAAGATATAGTTTGTTCATACCCTTGGTCATTACTTTGTAAGAGAACAACAACTATAGTGTCTTTAGATGCAACTGAAAAAATAAAAAACTCTTTAGAGTAATCCAGATTGATGAGGACGAGAGCTTCTATTAAAGCTTGCTTAAGCTTTTCAAATTATTCCTTTTCTTCAGGTATCCATTTGATCTCTGCATTTTTCTTCATCATATCTATAATAAGCTTGAATATTTTTGCAAAGTTAGGTATGAATCTCCTTAAAAAATGATTTTTCCTATGAAGGACTGAATAGAATTTTTATTTCTTGGCATATCTATCCTTTGGATGGTATTTACTCTTTCTGGATCTATTTTAATTCCTTATTTAGAAACAATATGCCCCAAAATTTTACCTTCTTCCATACCAAAATGAGACTTCTTAGGGTTTAGTGATATTCCATACCTTCTGCATTTTTCAAAAGTCTGCTTAAGATGTTGTAAGTGCTCATCATCTGATCTTGAGAAAACAATAATGTCATCATGATAAATAACCATGAATTTATCTTTCTCACCAATTAATGTGATGTCCATGGCTCTCTGTAATGTTTCTCTTGCATTCATGAGTCCAAAAGGCATTTTTTCATACATGAAGGTGCCCCAGGGAGTTGCAAAATAAATTTTCCTCTTATCTTCTTCCATCACTGATATCTGATTATATCCTGAATAGCCATCAAGCATGGATATTCTTTGGGCCCCTACCACTCTTTGTAGAATATGATCCATTTTAGGTAATGGATAAATATCCTTCATAGAACATCTGTTTAGATTTACAAAGTCTACACAAAGCCTAATCTCCCCATTCTTTTTCCTAACAGGTACTAAATTTGCACCCATTCTGAGTATCTCAAAGGCACTATAATTTTGGCATTCAACAATATTTTCAGTTCTTTTTCAATTATATGCAACAAGAATGGATTAAACTGTATTATTTTATTCTTAAAAGGTTTGGATACAGACTTCAAAGGAACCTTATGTTGCATGATTTAGGTATCAAAAACCTTAAGGTCTTCATAAGACCAAGCAAAAATATATGAAAACTATTTCATCAAATTAACATACCCATCCCTCTGGTTTTTTGACAATTTCCTAGATAATTTCACCATTCTTGGATTTGAGTCAGGACTGATATCACACTCTATCACTTCAGATTCTTATGTTTCGATGATAGAATTCTTAGACACATCATTGTGATCAAATAGTCTGTCAAGAGGAACAAGACCCTTTGGCAAATGATTTGTTTTTAATTCAATGATTTTATGACCAACAATACTGTCTTGAAGGATATTAGCAGCATGAAATCAAAGATCATCATTTTGATTATCCTGGTCTATTGAGATAGTAGAAAACTCATCAATGTTCTCCAAAACCCTTTTAATCTCATGATCATATTTAAATACTTGCCAAAAAAAAATTGTTACCTGGTGTAGAAGGTTTGTTTCTTACCTCAATTTCAAATATTAAATTGGGAAATATTGGAGTTCTAAAATTACTAGCTGCCAATGCTAGAGAATCTTCTTGCTTATTCAAGTTTCTGTGTATAAAAGTGATGTTGAAGGCGAAGAATAAATTGTCAAAAAAATACCACACTTCATTTGTGTACTACTTTAACCTCTGTTGTTTGGTGTGATAAATATTTTTTATTTGATGGATGATAAGCTCAAAATCTCCAAAAATAGAAATTTTGTCAATACCCATATTTTTAGCATCTTTCAATCACAGTAGAAGAGATTCATATTCACTGATATTGTTGGTTGTATCAAATTCCAATTTATATGATAGAGGAATGACTTCCTTGGAAGAAGAAATAAAAACAATCCCAACCCCGTAGCTTTCTTTGGAACAAGCACCATCAAAGAACATTTTCCATACTAAATTTTTTGTATTTTCCTCAACTGCAAGTATGATTTTTCTGACTGATGTTTCATATATCTTGTCACCAATGTGGAAAATGGAAGAACCAAGTTCATATTCAACAACATATATAGGATGATTTCTAGGATTTTCATGATCACTAACCATGTATGCTAATCTGACTTCCCTGTACAGTCTTCGATGCTCCCCACCAAATATAGGTATAATGGCATAACTAAGATCCATTTGTAGTTTCCCTCATACTTTCTTAGACTATGAACTTGATAATAACATCCCAAAATTAGGAGGTATGTCAGCCACAACCACATCCATAATTGCACTTTTCATAGGTAACTAAGATAAGGTGACAACCATGTTGATTAATGTTGGTTATCATTGATGTCAACCCTTGAAGAAAGTCTGGAAGCAAATTCCAGTAGCACAAAGGTTTGGGTAATGGAACCAAGGTTGTTTCATTTATAATGGTATGAGTTTTAATATATTTGAAGTTAATACTATTCTATATGGATAGTACATGTCATGCTATTTCTAGTGGTATGTGGAACATCACATAACTCCTCACGGTTTGAGAGTTATGGCCTTACGAAGTTGGAGGACCCTCATATGTTGGCTTGAAGCCCCAAAAGGTCAAATAATTCAAAGAGATTGCAAAGAATAAATTAGTATTTAAATGATAAAGTAAAGTGACAAAGTCAAGAAGGATTATTTAAATAATCAAGTGAAGTGACAAAATCAAAGAAGATTATTTAAATGATAAAGTGAGGTGACAAAGTCAAGG
>JZKD02S1753093.1:241953-263802 GCA_000966675.3 Picea glauca
TATATACCAAGGAGACATTTTCATTTTGAATCATCTTGGACTTGAAAATTTAAGTGGGGTAAAAGGAGGTTGCCCCCTCGAAGAGGCTTATTATCTGAAATTATCTCTTTTTCAAAGCGTTGAGTACTTTTCCTGAGATTTTTATATGCTATATTGATGTTGGGTTCTTAACACTTTTTGAATTCAGTCTCCTTGCTTCCAAAATATTGTATTCCACTTTAATAGTTGCTTCCAGCATGGAACTCAAGGTGGCAGACCTTTTTTCTTTCAAAAGTAAAGAAAATTCAACATCAAAAGCATTGGAAAAAGCAATCTTAGCTTATGTTTTTGTGGGTTTGATCTCATATGGAATCGTACCATACATTTTGTTGAATATTTTGGTGAAATATAATATTGATTCTCCTTGTTTCCTTTTCAAAGCACCAAAATCAGTGACATAATATAGGTAATCCTTATTATCCCCCTAGTGTCTTAAAAAGGTATCATCTAGTGCATCAATATCAACAATAGAATTAGGAGTAAAACTTATGAACCATTTCCTTGCTTCTCCATCTAGAA
Source organism: Picea glauca (assembly GCA_000966675.3). NCBI lineage: Eukaryota > Viridiplantae > Streptophyta > Pinopsida > Pinales > Pinaceae > Picea > Picea glauca. Next base: position 242,512 of record JZKD02S1753093.1, read on the forward strand.
TCTACACAAAAATTATCATCCACACATCTGCATGTTCCACATTAAAATTATTTGCAAAATTGTAACAAGTATTCATATGCTCTTCAATAGTGATTTCCCCTTCTCCATTGAATCTTGGTAAATATTCCATATAATCATTAGGTGGGAAAACATATAATACTTGTGGAAAACTTAAAGGAGCATATCTTTTTGCAACAATTGCATCCATCCTATTTACTACCATGTAGGTAACAAATATTGTTTGAACAGTAGGAATAGGAAAAATATGAGGTGCAGAAAGTGAAATAGTCCCCTGGGTGGAGGGATTTGGATGATTTGGATGATGATTTTTACGTGATGAAATACAAGAATTATTCTCTAAAGAAGAATGAAAAGAAGGTTCTGAAAATAGGGTATTATCAAATATTTAGAACTGTGGTTTATGTTCTTCAGAAGAGCTAGATTGTGGGGATGAAGATTAAGGTTGAAAAAGTTCACTAATAGTTCCTCTAGAAATATTTTTCAGAGCTCCAGCTATAGACAGGGTATTGCTCTATTCTTCTTCACTGAGATTAGAGAGTAAATTCCATTGCTCTGAATTCAATTCAGGGGTGATTGAAGGTACAATAGAAGTTGAAACAATAGGTTTGGTTTCAATCTTACATACAACAGAAGTTGAAAAAATAGGTTTGGTTTCAATCTTAGATACAAATTCTTTGACTGAAGGTTCACCTTTAGAAGAAGAGGGTTTCCCTTGAAATTTTTCATATTTCCTTAATGTTATAAAAACAGGATTTCATAGCAATAACATAAAACAAGTGCGGAAATAAAACACAAAAGATACATAATACAATAAAGACATAGATATATGTGGTTCACCCAGTGTGGGCTATGTCCACTAGAGAAATTTCTAGGTCCTTCCTTTATTATTATTCATCAAATGAAGGGATAAAACCTATGACACATCCATTGTAACTTCCTCTTCTTTCTCTCATGGTCTCCTCACTCAGAATACAACATTCATAATGATACATACCCGTAGTAAATTTCCTCATAAAATGGGGTTTCCTTGTAGGGAAAAAAACCCTAACACGACTTCTATTGTCAAATATGTGACCTTATAATGAGCAGTCTAGATTTACAAGGATTTTTTTTCCTTCCGGGGCTTCACCCCCGAACCCCCACTGGGGGCCTGCTTGCTCCCGGATCCCGCAGGGGGGGTAACCCCCCCCTCCACTCCCCCAGGTAGATGAGTGTACATTATTTTTGGGTGTGAAGTATTCATGGGGTATAAACACGACTGAAAACAAATACCTCTGAATCAAGAAGATAATTGGGATCCACAACCAACAATCTCCCACTTTGAGACTAATTTGAACAACTCCACTGCTGTTGTATATGCTGGACTATGATCCTTCTTGGACCTGGAAAATTTCTCATCTTCGTATTTATGCTTGAATACCAACTAAAACTAATCAGGAACTCAGTTTCTCCTTGGTTACTCCCTTAGTTAACATGTATGTGGGATTTTGGCTAGTGTGTATCTTTTCCAACTTCAAATGTCCACCTTCTAAGACAGATCATATGAAATGGTACATGATCTCTATATGCTTAGTGTTTGAATGGAAGGATGATTTATTTGCAATATGAATGGCACCCTCGCTGTCACAATAAAACTTGCTATTCTTCTTCTTCTTTCCCAATTCCTCCATAAACCTCTGTGAGCAAATCATCTCTTTACTAGCCTCTGTAACAACAACATACTATGCCTATGTTGTTGAAAGTGAAACAACCTTTTGTCGTTTTGAAATACAACTTATTTTTGTTCCACCTATAATAAAAACATACCCTGTGGTGCTCCTTCTGCTATCTTTATCACCTGCCATATTTGAATCAACATATCCTTGTAGAACAATGTCTAAACCTCCAAAATATAATTCATGAGTAGAAGTACCTCTCAAATACTTGATAATCAACTTTACTTCCTCCCAATTTTCTTTACCTAGATTGTTCATATACCTACTCACAACTCCCATTGCATGTGCAATATCTAGTCTTGTGCAAACCATCACATACATCAAGTTGCCAATTATTGATGAATAAGAGACCTTGGACATGTATTCTATATCCTCTTGTGTCTTGGGACACATTTCCTTAGTTAATTTGAAATGGTTGGCCAAAGGTTTACTAACTGGTTTTTCATCCTTCATTCTAAACCTCTCCAACACCTTCTCTATGTACTCACCCCGAGACAATGTCAATTTGCGATTTTTCTTGTCTCTTGTTATTCTCATACCAAGTATTTTCTTTGCAGTAGCTATATCCTTCATTTAAAATGAATTAGCTAATTTATTCTTGAGCACATTTGTATCCTACATATTATACCCTCGAAGAAGCATGTCATCTACATATAATAGAAAGATAATATAACTTCCATTTTCTAGCTATTTAAAATAAACATGGTGATCAAAATGACATGTACTATAACCTTGTTCTTTCATAAACTTGTCAAACTTCAAATACCACTTCCTTGGAGCTTGATTTAGGCCATAAAATCTCTTTGTCAACCTGCATACCAAATTCTCCATCCCTTTGACCTCATACCCCAGTGGCTACTGCATATAAATCTCTTCCTCCAAATCCCCATGGAGAAAATATGTTTTTACCTCTAATTGTTCAAGATGAAAATATTCTAATCGTCTACTACCACAAGACTTAAAATAGTCCTAATTGAGGTCATTTTAACAACATGAGAAAATATTTCATCAAAATCTATACCTTTCTTTTGTGCAAACCCCTTTACAACAAGTCTATCCTTGTACTACTTTTTGCCTCTATCTTCTTCCTTCAACTTGTAAACCCATTTATTATGTAATGATATTTTTTATCCAGGAAACTGAACCAAACCCCAAGTCTAGTTATGTACCAAGGAAACCATTTCCTCTTTCATTCCTTTCTCCCACTTCTTTTTGGTTTCTACCTGCATTGCCTCTTCATAATGTTTTGGTTCACCAGAATCAGTCAACAATAAATAATACAATGAAGGAGAGTATCGTTCAGGGGGTCTACTTAACCTGGTAGATATTCTAATAACACTTGCAGGAGTTTGAGGTACCTGTTTCTCCTATTGTTGTACATTTTAATTTTCTGGTACCTTTGGATTTTCTTTTTCAGTAATCTCATCAAACACTATGTATTCTGGTTTTTCTTTTTCTTGTATCTTTCCCTGCAACTAATCCTTGTACATGACCTTCTCATTGAATATGAAATCTCTACTCCTATTTTTTTATTTTTTTCATAATCCCATAAGTGATAACCAAAATCATTAACACCGTATCCAATAAAGGTACACTTTCTGGATTTTGCATCAAGCTTTATTCTTTTTTCTTTATCAATATTGAAAAATGCTTCACAACTGAAAGTCTTAAAAAAAAATAGTTTACCTTTTTACTTTTCCATGTCTCCTATGGAATTCCACCATCCAAAGAGATTGAAGGTACTATGTTTATTAAGTAAACAACAATATCTACAACATCTGGCCATAACTGTAAGGGAAAACCAACATGCAATCTCATACTCCTTGCACGCTCCATGATTTCCATGTTCATCCTTTCTGACACACCATTTTATTGTGGTGTTTTGGGAACTGTCTTCTCTCTACGAATCCCATGGTATGAGAAGTAATCATAAAAATCCTTTCTGCAATATTCGCCTCCATTATCTGATCTGAGACACTTCAACCTTTTTCTTGTCTTATTCTCAACCAAAGCTTTCCATTTCTTAAAAGTATCAAAAACAACAGATTTTTGTCGAATGCAATAAACCCAAGTTTTTCTAGTTGCATCATCAATAAAAGTAACATAATAGCGAGATCCACCAAGAGATCATAAGATGGTCCCCATACATATGTATGCATAATCTCTAACCTTTCACTCTTCTTTTCTTTTCCAACTCTGACAAATCTGACTCTTTTGTTTTCCATAAACACAATGCTCACATAAATCCAAATCAATTTGTTTAATGTTTGGAAACAAATGTATTTTGTGAAGTATTTGCATCCCCTTCTAACTCATGTGTCCAAGCCTATGATCCCAGAGTGTTGTATCCACTCCTGTAGAATCTAAAGAGATAGAAAAGTCAGTATTACCAGTACATAAATACAATGTACCTACCTTCTCTCCTTTTTCTATTACCAATGATCTTTTGGTGACCTTCCACACCTCATATGTAAATATGGATACACAACCTTTACTTTCCAACTACCCTATTGAAGTTAGATTTTTCCTTAGATATGGAACATGTCTTACCTATTTCAACAACCATTGGTTTCCATTTCTTTGCTTTATTTTTACCTTTCCTATTACAATAATTTTGCATGGTTCATCATCACCCAAATGAACCTGTCCAAAATCACCTTGAACATAATATAGAAAATGTTTCCTATGAGGTGTGGCATGAAATGAAGACTCGGAAAATTATCTACAGAAAGAATGAAATCATCTTGTAACACATCACCTGTTACATTTGCTTCCTAATTTTTCTCCTATTGTCCATATCCTTGTTTCTTTGGAGCTCTGCAGTATTTCTTCAGATGTCCTTTCTTCCCACAATTCCAACACTCTATCTCTCCAAGTATGGATTTATATTTTCCCTTCCTAGAATTCCCACGGTTTCCTGAGCCATTTCCTCTATCCTTTTGTCTTCCCCTGTTCTCCATGTTCAATGCATTACCTGATGTCTCACCTGTGATTTTCCGTCGCATTTCCTCACTAAGAATAACACCAACAACATCATCAAATTTTTAAGTGTTTGAATCAGAGACAGAGTTACTTACAGCCATGACTAATCCATTCCATGTTTCTAGCAATGAGCACAAGATTAGAAGATCTCTCACCTCATCATCAAATTCCACTTTTACATAACTTAGTTGATTAGTAACCGTATTAAATTCATTTAAATCATCTGCAACAGACCCACCTTTTGACATATTCATATTAAATAATATCTTCATTAGAAATACCTTATTAGACATCGAGGTTTTTCATACAATTTAGCCAATGCATCCATCAACTCCTTCATTTTATGTTCTTTTGAAATATTGAAATTCACCGACACTGCCAGGCTCAACCATATCGTTCCTAGAGCCTTTCTGTGAATAATATCCCATTCTTTATCCTTCATGGTCGTAGGCTTCTTTTCTATTCCACCCAATCGTAGGAATAGATCCTTATGATATAAATAATATTCCATATGCATCTTCCATAACTGGTATTTTTGGTCATTAAATTTCTCGACCCTAAACTTTCCATCTTCCACCATTGCTCCCACTCGAACCAGGAACCCTCTTTTCCTATTAGTTACCTTTCACTCTGGTACCAGTTGTTAGAAAAATAGGATCGCAGAGCAACAAAAGAAAGCAAATGTGGAAATAAAAAACAAAAGAGACACAATACAATACACACAGAGATTTACGCGGTTCACCCAGTGTGGGCTATGTCAACCAAAGAAATTTCTAGGTCCTTCCTTTATTATTATCCAACAAATGAAGGGATACAACCTACAACACACCTGCTATAACTTCCTCTTCTTTCTCTCATAGTCTCCTCACTCAGAATACAACATTCACAATGATACATAGCCGTAATACATTTCCCTCATAAAAGAGGGTTTCCTTCTAGGGAAAAAAATCCTAACATAACTTTTATCGTCAGATCTGTGACCTTACAATGAATAGTCCAAATTTACAATGAAATTACAATATACATTTACAAGGCAATTTTTCCTTTGGGGGCTTCACCTCCAAACGTCCGACGGGTGCTCACTTGCCCCCAGACCCCTCAGGAGGGAAACCCCCCCTGCACTCCCTTGCATGGATGAGTGTACATTCTTCTGGGATGTAAAGTCTTCATGGGGTATAAACATGACTGAAAATAAAGACCTCTCAATCAAGAAGATAATCAGACTCCACAACAAATACTTAACAACTTATCAGGGTTAGAAACTACTGGAACAGGTTTAGGGTCTGGGTTGCTTCTGGTCACCTTCTTCCTAGTAGAGATTTGAGGTGTTGTAAGTCCTTCACTTTCTCTTTTAGGAGAGCCAGAATTACTGCATAGGATTTGCTAGGTTAATTATACACAGTCTTCTATGAATGTCCAAATTCTTGTCCACCATCAAGATTTAGATCTGATTTTTATCATTCTCCCAGGGAAAATGTCTTCGTTCCTTCATCCCCGACAATGGCACCAAACTATGTTAGTCCCTAAAGTTTCCCTTGACTGTGAAAGGGAAAGCTAGGGAATCATCAATTCCTGCAATGGTATTTAATAAAGTTTTTGAATATGATTTAAAAATGGTTGAAGGTTGGTTTAAATATACAATAAGGATATAACACTCAATGCACAAAGGAAAATAAATATCTCACTAGCTTAGTAAATGACAGACAATTTGATAAATAAAATGGTAAAAAGTAAATGAAGAAATAGATATATATGAGTTTTCAGTATGTCCACTCACACATAGATTTCGCATTCCCAAATATCATTAAGAAATAAGAACATGGTACTTAAAAGAAACTCTTAGTTATGAACAATTTAAACAACAAAATTTTCACTATATTACTCACAAAAAAAATATCATATGCTTAGCAACAGATAAAAATGCATCCAAGTAAGAAAAATAAGAAGAAAATAACATGAAAATAATTTATGACCATCAAAACGCATTTTCCATTTAGTGCTAATATGAAAATATTGTCTTTGCCTCACAGAGGAGTCTTTACAAAAAATAACCCTTGATTCCCCAACTGATCCACCATCTTTCAGTTCTTTCAATGTATTTTTAAACACAAAAATTATTCCTAAAGATCCTATTTTTCAGATTACAGTTTTATATACGATACTATCAAATGGTTATTTTCTAGGAGATAAATCTTCATACGAATATTTCTAGTTCCTGTAATGTAGTTTGTTAGTCACCATTAAAAGTTTTATGAGAAATCAAGTTTTTAGGATCTGATGGAACGCTAAACCGGTCTGGAAGCCCGATAAACTGAGGAAGGGGCTAAATATGGTGATGAAAGGACAAATGTGGTAGGAGCACTAAGATGATGGCCCCCCACGTGTCACAGATCGTGACCTCTCAAGATCAACAGTTGAGGATCATTTTGGGGGGACAAACTGCATGAAGTATAATTTTGGAAAGTGGGCTGAAATTTAAACCGTGGTTTTTGTTCAGGGAAACATAGCACCACAACCAGAATTTTAGGGTGAAAAGTGGGTTGCCCCAAACCACTTCCTCACACCCCGAAAATTTGGAAAAGGATAAAAGGGCATTTTGTTTGTTATTTTATTGTTTTTTGAACACTGGACCACTTGAAACTTTGTGCGACCACCCTCATTTAATTGCATCTCAACAGTACACTAATTACACGCCATTTCCACTCATTTCCAGGTATTTTTAAACACAACCATGGACCCTATCATAACTTCAGTAACAGAGAAGAACAAGTGGTGAAGAAAGAAACTAAAACACCAGAAGAGCCAGAAGTCGGATTATGAAACGTTTTCTTGCTAATCATTGTAATCGGTTTCAAAACCAAAACTGTCCCTTGTAATTATTGTAATCAGTTTCAAAAACTAAAACATTTCGTTTTTTGTAATCATTTTCAAACTGAAGGAACTCAGCTTGTATAAATATTAGGAGTTAAAAATATATTAATGGTTAGCAGAAGTGAAAGGGCACGATATTAGCTATTTGGAACTTGAGTGTAATTTTCTGAAGCTGAATAGAATACACATGCAGAAGTCTTGAAGTTTCCATGAAAAGATTCCAATGGTGGTGATCTGAGTTTTGTCTCCTCTCTTTGTATGTATTTCCTATATTTCTGATTTCATTTTCACTGTATTTTGTTTAAATTTGATAGTCAAAGGCCAAAAATTCATCTTGTGATGCTCTTAGCCAAAGCAATTTAAATTGTGTTAAGTTCTTCCTAACTAATTTAGAATTCATTTATTTAATGCTCTGGTGCAGTTATATGTTTTCTTTTCTTCCTACACTCTGCAAATTTACAAATTATAACTCAGATTTATCACCTCATTCAGCCTTTATCATCTAGAGAGTTCTATCAACCAGTCAATGCTTCCATTCATTTTCAGAAGTTTGACTCCATAGCCCCAAGTGTCACTTCTCTTCCTTGCCAACAAAATTATAAAAAACCCCACAAAACAACAAAACCTAGCCATTGATTGTCAAAGAAATACCAAGTGACATGAGAGAGCCCTTTCTGGGATGAGTAGGCTAGTACCCAACTCTAAAGTTGTTTTGTAGGTTACCTCAGCCATTTGTTTTATCATCCGAACAAATTTATAGAGTGCTAACATAGTCTTCCTTAACAACTAATTCGAATATAGACTAGATGACAGTTTGATGAAGCTTTCCAAATCCCACAAAAAGAGGAATAAAACTTTTGCTGAGCTAGTTCACCTGAGATGTAAAAAGTTTTATTTGAGAAGAATAATGTTAACCAAAAATGCCCAGTCTCATTATCCTAGTAATAGCCACAAGAAATTTAAAAATGTGGCAGGCTTCATTTGGGCTTTCATTGTATGATAATTGTAGAAGCTCAAGTATCCCTCTGTTTGAGTTAGTTTTTAACACAATATTATGCCAATACAACATTATGTTTGACTCTCTTACCTCCTTTAGTGGGGCCTGTGTATCTTTCCTGTTCCTTTTGAGTTCCTGTATTTTTCCTACTGTTTTTCATTCCATTTCTCTATTAAGGAATTTTCTTGCCTTAGCTTCATAATAATACCCTACATCTATTTTACCCTGTCTTTCTCTTTTCTTGTTTCCATACTGAACTCTAGGTGTTCTTCTACTGGAGCAGGTAGATTCAAATCTATGGAGATTCGGGTTTTTCTTAATTTAATTTCATATTTTGAGGACAACTGAGTGCTAAGATCCTCTTCTTCAAATTCCTCCTTTAACCTGTGTGAAGAAGATGCAATGGTCTATCTCTCAACTTCCTCCATAGTGTCTTCTAAATTGTCTTCAAAAATAACTAGGTTTTCCTTCTTGATAGAAGGATGAAACATAGCCTTTAATTTCAACCTAAGTTTGTTCGCAGCCCTGGTTGTATCTCTTTAGGGTAGTTAGATACAAGTTCATTTTTATTTATCATTTGGTTACCCTCTACAAACTTTTTTCCAGTAGATTGTTTCTTCTTCTTGGTTGGTCTTTTGATTGGGTTTCCTATATGGTCTTTAGATTCATCCACTTCATCAGGTTCATTTTTTATATCTGGATCAGTTTGAACATCAATTTATTTACCAAGTTTACGCTTCTTTCTTCGGCCCTTAGTGATCTTCTCATTCGGTTCACGCTAGGAAAATATTCAATTCCATGTTGTGTTTGTAATTTCCTCTTACTAGAATGAGTCACTCTGGCTGTAGGGGATCTCTTTTTCACAAAACAATCAGTGGGTTGAGAGGCCTTTTTACCTTTTCTAGGTTTCTTTTCACTAAGAGTTTTAGACTTAGGTTCCTTCTGTTTAGGTTTTAGTGACTGAATTAACCAATCCCAAGACCTTTGAACCTCACTTAAAGCTTATATTACCAATTTTTTAATCAACCCTTGGTGAAAACAACTTTTCTTTACTATTGCAGGATGTGTCTAAATTCTCTTAGACATCTTAGATAGTCTTTTCAATAAGAAATAGGTAAAATTGAGAGGATAGTCACCATTCACATCGATTAACAACCTGATATGATAAACATGAACTAGAGAAAAACATCCCTCACGTGTGATGTACCTATGAATGATTATGAGGGCAGTTCTCCATTCCTTCCTCACCCAACTGTGTGGGATGCCTTGGCTCCAATTAGGATTTTGTCTTCTTGGGATTAAAAAATGGCTAATTAACACCATTGATAATGTTTATTTATTCCACCACTTCTCTCCATTTATTGGTATCCTGCATGTTGTTGCTATGGAGTTCTATGTCATGTGTATGAGGACTCTACCCACAACAATTTCAAAAGAATCAAAATTATGTACAATGATAATGGAAACATTCTCATCATGACGCTGAAATGTTGAGAAGAAATCGAAACAGCCTGCATCTTTAAACGTCTATTCCATATGAGGATAAGCTTCAAGTAATTCAATCCCCTCTACCTCTAACCTAGTTATCTTCCCTCTCTTCATTGGTGCCATAACACTGATAAAACTCTCTTGAAGAGTTCTGATAATGTTTAGGGTTTAATCACCAGCGTTTGAAAACTATCGAAGTTTGGGATCTATTCTTTTACCTGCACAACATGCATAAAGTAATATACATACTAAAAATAGATAGATCGTGACTTCATAATTTGAGAATGATAATCGGGAAAGGTGATTTGATATCAGACTGGCACATACAACCCGATCCTTTGAATGAGTTGTTATCACTGCAAAACATGAACTGATATAGATCATAACAATATATGTAGATCCTATGAAAATAATTTGATCTACATATTCTTGTAGCACCCTTTCCACTTTGGAAATTTTGAATTTTCAAACAAGGGAAATGGACATGTGATGTGATGGAAAGAATCTATCATATCATATCCTAAATTTTAATTACTTGAAACACATATAAAATGTGCAGAAATTAATGCAATCATATTTTCAAGACAAGAAAGGGAAACTGGAGTTTTAATGAAAATTTATGAAAAAAGGGTAGAATAGGGATTAATGTAATCCAACAGTCAAAACAAAGTTAAGGACTAACACCTACAAGGAGATAAGTAAAAAATACGATAAAAAAAATTAGTTTTGATCATTTCCCTCCAAACATATTTACCCTTATGGTCAACATCATCATCTTGAATTCTATTGGCTATTTTAAAATTGATTTTGATAGTGATTTTTTTTTAGACCCATTTTTCCCTTCAAAATTTGCCAAATGATTGCCACAATAACTATCTTTGTTATGGTTTCAAATAAAACTCAAAAAAATCTTTATTGCATCTAGGCCAACATTGTTATCCTCCCTACTACAATATCATCTTTCCACGTTGAAATTATCTTCCATCAACACTTGGATTCCCTGGTGAGAAAAAATCCATTTCATTACATATTTACGATCTAGGGGGGTACTAGTGGCCACCAACTTATTCCACTAATTCGTAATTGTTCAAGATATTGGCAATTATTCCACAGTTTTTCGTGTCCCAAACTTCCAAAGTCATATTGAGGCCCTAAACAACTTCTTTTTTCACGGTCACACCCAGTATGTAGTTGAAGGTGGTTACTTCCATTCAGAATGTGTACTTCTCAGCAAGACCTTTATTACGAGATATCGAGAGCCCCAAATGGATATTGCATGCAAACGTTATGCCCCCAGAAAGTTGACATATCAACTAACCACATCGGGGCCCACAAGCCTTTTGGTGTTTCATCTTCTGGGGCTAGGATTTTGGATGTTTATGGTTCTCTCATTGATGATTTATGTTAAAAGGCCTTTTTGGCCTTTTTGGAATCATCTTCTTGCGTATGAGCATAGATGACACTTATCTTTCTTTAAAGATAATCTAGCACCATTCTAGTTAGTTTGTGCACTTTGCATTTTACAGTCTTTTGTATTCCATTCATTAAGAGAATATGAAATCAATGTTATTACTATGTTTCTTGCAATATCTTTAAGTGTTTATTTGTTACATCTCCACATTAATTTCATTCTCAACATAATCCAAATCAATATTATCAAATCAATTTTCTCTTTGTTGTTTCTTTATGCATGTCCCTAATAAGGTCAAGATATCATGAATTGGGTCTTGAACTCAATGAGCATGGGGAAGAACACTCCCCTTGGCCGAATAATCCTCCCATGGAAGAAGAAAAGAGAGACGATGGAGAAGGATATCCTATCGAACTATTTCTCAAGGAATCCCTAGTGCAATAAAGTTATGAGACGATGTATAATTTCGACTAGATCCTTCAACAACTACTAATAGTAATGGAGGCACCTTCAACCAACAACCACTTAGGAGGTGTGACACAATTCAAGTTACAAGTTAAATTTTATATTGGACCTTTATTTCAAGGCCATATAAGCATCGACACTTTGAAGTAATGGTTAAGTCTGCTAAAGGGTTCTTTCTCTATAAAAAAAAATTCCAATAGTGAAAAAATCACCTTCGCAATCCTTAAATCCATTCCACATGTTAGATATTGGTGGGAAAATTATTGTGAGAAACATGTTGGATATGATTGTAAAAATTTTGGGCCAAAACCCACTTGGGAGGATTTTATTGAATCACTAAAGGAGGAATACTACCCTGTTGGAAACTACAGTGACCAGTACATGATATGGACAACTCTGTGTCAAGAGAGATACTAAATAGTGTCAGAGTACACCAACATATTCCATACCCTACACAGAACGTTGGGTATTAAATAATTTGAGAATAACCTATTTATGAAGTATCGCAGTGGCCTACATAGGTACATCCAAATAGATATGGATTTCTTGGAAATATCCTCATTGGGAATCACTTATCGATATGTTGTCAATATTGAGAAAAAATTCAAGCAAACAAATAAGTGGGATTTCATTTCTGCAAACCCATCGCAACAAAAGCATGGTAAAAGTGGCCCTAACTCCAATATTAAAGGAAAAATAAAGTATGGCCATCCCTAGGACAACCATTCAAAGCCACAATAAATGAAGGGTAATGGGAAGTTGAATAAAGAAATGAGGAAGTAGTGCAAATTCCACAAAATCCCTTCGCACAACTTTGATTAATGCTTCTATAAACAATCATTGGTGGTTGAGATGAAATCCCCAGAGTAATATATTGGCTAAGATTTTTATTCAAAACCATATAATGGAAAATGGATCATTGATGCAAAACCCAGTCTCACAATCACAATCACTATCACAAAGGTTCAACCAGAGGAACCAGAGGAGCTTGAAGAAGGGGAGCACATATTCCACTCACAGATGTGGGTGAAGGAGACCCCACTCAATTTCATTATTGACATTTGTATCCAAAGGAAGCTAATATTAGAATAGGTCATCAAGAGTCTAAAACTAAAAACAGAACTACACCCTCAACCATACACCATTAATTGGCTTAGCCAAGGATGACACATCTATGTCAACCAACAGTGTCACTTACACTATGAAAAAACGACCTTCAAATATGAGGTGTTGTGTGATGTTTCCCCACTTGAATTTTGTGATTTTATTTTAGGAGAACCATATATTTGGAAGTGTCATGATGTTTATGAATCTAATCTTTGTAGTGTCATTATTACTTTGGCGGGTCAACCCTACAGGGTACTAGAGGTAGTCCCAAATATTGCGGTCTCTTTACTCTATGTGAAGCAGTGCAGAAAGGTGATCTCTCAGACTTGGATATTTTTCCTCTTTATGGTCTATTTGAATTGTGAATGGAAGATCACTGCAACCACCAAAACCTTTTCTCGAGGTATCTCTACACAGAATAAGTAAGTGGACAAGATATTAGAAGAAAACAAAGACTTATTTTCCCCATCTACGAGGGTTCCTTTGCATTTTTTAGGTAAAGTTCTCAATTTATTTGACACCCAGTGCTCCTCTACCCAATGAACTTGTATATAGACTCTCTATTATGGATAACGAAGAAATCAAATGTCATATCCAAGATATAATTTTGAAGGGCCACATTAGGCCAAGATGCTCACCTTGCAAGAGTCCAATTTTTATGGTACAATAGAAGGATGAGACATGGAAAATTTGTATTGATTATAGATCCCTGAAAAATATCACAGTCAAGAACCAATATCAAATCCCCCATATTGATTATCTTCTATTTTAACTCAAGGGTGCAACATTTTCAGTGAGATTGATCTGAAGTGAGGGTACCACGAGGTGTTGATTGAGAAAACTTATGTATGGAAGACAACCTTCAAGTCTAAATAAGGTCTCTTTGAGTGGTTAGTCATCCCTTTCAACTTAACTAATTTCCCAACCAAATTCATGTGGATGATGGATAATATATTGTGTCGATTCACAAACTCCTTTATGGCTATATATATAGATTACATCCTTATATTTAGAAAATATAGGGAAGAACATTTGAAGCACATCCAAGAGGTCTTGGGCACCCTACAACGATACAATTTATATGCCAATTTAGAGAAGTGTTCCTTCAAAATACTAAGAATTCAATATTTGGGATACATTATGGATGAGTAGGGTGTGCATCTAGATAGAGCATAGATCCAATTCATTCATGATCAGATGGCCCTGAAGACACTAATCGAGATCTGCAGCTTCTTGGGCCTCTCCAACTTCTACTATAGGTTTATGTTGAGTTTTTATCATATTGCTTGGGCCCTAATCTAGGTGACCAATGGGGGAGACAAGGAGAATTTTGTTTGGACTGCATCACAATAGAAAGTATTGGAGGATTTGAAATTATGCCTCTACTAATCACCAGTCCTTATTTTTTCCAAACCTACAATAGCCATTTGAGATTGAGACAGATGCTTTAGATTATGGTATCGGTGAAATTCTCACTCAATATGGGAATTAGGTGGCCTATCATAGTGAAACACTATTTGATTTTTTTCTCATATACCCCACCTATGACAACGAGACGTACTCCATTATGAAGGCATGTTGATAGTGAAAGCATTACACTCTAAGAAAGGAAACGACCATCCACAATCACTACAATAGAGAAATATACATATATGTTTGATAACATAGGTATTTAAACATAGGAATAATATGTTTAGTAACCACTCACACAACCACATAAAATATAAACACATAGATGTATTGACGTCGTAAAAACCCTATGGAAAAACATCCATGGTCCCATCCAACGTCCCAAGTTGGAGCAATTTATTAATGAAAAAGAGATATATTACTTATATATTTACAAGAGATTTTCTCATAATCGGTCATCAAAAAATTACCCTCATTATCTTTAAATAGATATCATGGACCAATTAGGTGTTAATCCATGGATCAATGTATCCATTAGGATCGAGGAGAATATGAACCATCAGATCACTCTATGTCGGGAACATATCGTGACTGTCAGATTTCCTAACTACAAATGTATACTAATTCATACTAAAGAAACACACTTTTACCTAACGACACATTATACCAAGTTGATCTTAACTAAATCCTAAGTGTCTAAATATCCTAATATACTCCCTTAAGAACAACTTGGGATAGGATTAAAATATTTATAAAGGAAACACAATATGAGAAGGAAGGAGGAATTATAGCCTATCTCCCCTTAATCCCAACTTCCCAAACTCTTAACATAGATTGAATTTTGGAAAAATTTACTTATGTTAGATACTTCGTAAATATGTCAACAATTGATCTTTTGTGTGGAAAAGTGA
Organism: Picea glauca; assembly: GCA_000966675.3. Taxonomy (NCBI): domain Eukaryota; kingdom Viridiplantae; phylum Streptophyta; class Pinopsida; order Pinales; family Pinaceae; genus Picea; species Picea glauca. The sequence continues at coordinate 257,890 of JZKD02S1753093.1, forward strand.
CACTTAAATAACTCTATCATGAATGAGTTTTCTAATGAAGTGAATTTGTATCTCGATGTGTTTGTTGTGCTGATGTTGAACTTGGTATTTGGTGAGATTGATGGCAATCTGATTGTCGTACCAAAGGGTGGTCGGATTTTTTTGTTGGAATCCAAATTATGAAAGGATCTTAAAGCCACAAGGATTATTGACTTTATTTAACCATTGCTTGGTATTCTTCTTTTGTTGAATAAAGAGAAATAGTTGGTTGTTTCTTAAAATCCCAAGTGATAGGTCTTCAACCAAGGATGAAAACACAACTTGCAGTAGAATTTCGATCATCAGGGTCACCAGCCCAATTTGAATCAGTGAAACCAACCAATAAAGGAGTCCCTTATAAGTTGTAATGTATCCTGAACTAAAATATACCTCATACATATCGAAGTATCATTTTAGTTGATTTCCAATGGATTTCATAGGGTATTTGCATATACTGGAAAAAAACACCAACAACAAAGGAAATATCAGGCGAGTATGATTCAAGTATAAGAGGATATAAACTAACTGACGGTACAAGGTGGCACCAACTTCAGGAGAATTACATGTGGAAACAATTTTGACTCCAGAATGGTAGGTAGAAGGGGATAGCTTAAAATCTTCCATGTGAAAGTGGCGAAGAAGGTCACATGAATACTTATAATGGGAAATAAAAATTCCTTCCTCAATTTTCAAAACTTGGAGGCCAAGGAAATAATGAAAATATACTAAGTTGATCATTTCTAATTTCTTCTGGGTCATTACCAATGAGGATAAGGTCATCAACATAAATAACAAGTATTATGTGACGTATTCCTACTTTCTTGGTATAAACATTAGGGTCATACTGGCATCTAGAAAATCCAATGTCAAGAAGAAAGTTGTCCATTTTGGCATACCAATATTGGAGAGATTTCTTAGTACCATAAAGAGATTTATGAAGGAGAGAAAAAAGGATAGAGTCATTTTAGACATAGCCAAAAACAATTTACATGTAGATTTATTCTTGAAAATCCCCATGTAAGAAGGTGGATTTGACATCCATATGATGCACCTCCCATTTATGTGAGGCAACAAGGGAAAGAACAAGGAAGATGGAATTAATTTTGGCTATGGGGGAAAAGGTTTCATTATATTCAATGCCTTCAACTTGAGAGAATCCTTTGGAAACTAACCAGGACTTATGTATTTCAACACTTCCTTTTGATTCATATTTAGTTCTATAGCCCTATTTACATCTGATAGGTTTTCATCCTTTCAAAAGAGGTACAATATCCAAAGTATTATTTTTCATTAAAGAACGATACTCTTCATTCATTGTTGTATCCAAATATAGATGAATTGAATATTATACAAATGTATTTGGATCATGATTCTATGAAAATTGATACAGAAGAGAAGAGGCTCCTTGAAACTATGAATTTGTTTTATGCTAATATGAAGGATCACCAACTTCTTCTCATCTTGAATAGACCCATATATGAAGTGTTGGTGCTGGTTTAGGTTTAGGTTCAATGAAATCATGTGGAGGAAGGTGAGCAGGTGGAGGTGAATTTTCATATTCACTATAATCATCATCTGAGGAAGAAACTAGAATAGGAATAGAATATGGCACAAGCATCGAAGATGATTCACGGGATGAAGAAGGCACAAACACATAATTAGGATTGCAAGCCAAGATATTTTCATCAAATTTAACATCTCTTTGAATAATAATTTTATTTGGATGAGGTTGAATAAGTCTGTAAGATTTGAAATCTTCAGAATAATCGAAAGAAATACACTTCTCACTTTTAGGTTGTAAATCTTTCCTTTTCACATCAAGAATCTGAGCCCATGCTACACTACCAAATACATGAAAGTGGCTTACATCTAGCTTAATTTTATTCCATTCTTCTCCTAGTGTTATTTTTTTATGATCCTTTGTGGGAGTGTGATTTACTATGTAATTTTCATAGTTAATGGCTTTATCACAATATTTTAGACTTAATCCCTTAGACTAGATCATACAATTATCCATTTATTTTAAAGTGAATTTATTTCTCTTAGAAACACCATTTTGTTGTGGTGTATATGGAACAATGTGTTGCATTTGGATGCCCTATGAAATGAAGTAACTTGTAAAGTTATTTTTTACATATTCCCCTCCATTATTTGTTATTAATCTTTAAAGTTAATGTTCTAAAAGGGCCTTGTAGGCCAAATAATTGTCAAAAAAAATTCTCTAAAGTGTTAATAAGTAAACCCAAGTGCATTTGAAAAATTCATCGATGAAATTTAAGAAATACTTACACCTAGAAAAACAAGGAGAAGAAAATGGACGACACAATTCTCTATGAACAAGCTGTAAAGGGGTCGAGGCATGACAAGAAGCATGTTTGTCAAAATTTTCTCGATGACGTTTTCCAAGAACACAACCAGTACAAACACCATCTCTATAAGAAACAAGAGGAATACCATTCACCATCTTTTGATTACCTAGTTTCTGCAATAAGAGATAGTTTAGATGACCAGACCTCTCATGCCAAAGTTCACTCAAGTCATAACTATGAGCAACAAAAACTAATGGAAAAGGTGATGACCCAAAGTTATCAAACTTGTACAACCTGGTAATATCATGAATAATTGCAGTGGCAAGAACATGCTTATGATATTTTAGATCCTTGATTACAACCAGGTGAGGTGAAAACTCTAGGATTTTACCTTGACCTAAATGAGTTATTTGACACATTGATAGAAGGTTGTAAAAAATATTTGTAACGCATAATACATCATTGAAATGACCATTATCTACTTGAACTATTCCAAACCCTACAACACTAAGATATCTATCATCACCAACAAATATTTTCTTGTTATTACATTCATTAAGAGAAGAAAATATGGCTATATCCTTATCCATATGATAAGATGCTCCATAATCAATAAGACACTCAAGAGATGAAGAAGTAGAAGTTTCATTGAAGGAGAAACTAGAAGCAAAAAGTGCATGTGCATGAGAAGAAGAAGAAGAAGAATTATAATCAATATTGATGTTGTGCTTCTTCATAGCTTCTCCTAAAGTTTCCATCTTTTTAAAACATTGGGACTGCTCATGACCATCTTTCCCACAAAAGTTGCAATGTATGTTAGTATTCTTAATTTTTTATTTTTCTCCATTGTAACCATTAGGTGAGGAAGTTGGTTGAGAGGGTTTGGTACCCTTGTTTTTCTTTTTGTTATGGTGAGGATGTTTCTTCTTTGGATTATTGGATTTATCTTTCTACTATACCAATAAGTATTTTTTGGATGTACCCGTAGCGTTGATAACTCCAAGTTGCATAAGCTTATATTTCTCTCGAATTAGAAAATTAAAAAAGGACTCAAGGAACACTTATTTATAATCACTCCTTAGATATTCTTTAGTGACATAAAATGTAGAAAAAAAACATCACTACCAAGCTTAGAAAGAATAACATATATGCATTGATCTTCCTTTAGATCTAAATGGCACTTGATCCACAAAACTCTAAGTATTTTGAACTTAGATAAGTAATATTTAATGCAAGGAAAATAATTTAGAGTTAAAGTCATTAATTGATTTTCCAACTGGTGAGCTCGAATAATATTTTGTTTACCAAACATAGCTTAAAGATTTTCCGAAGCCTAACTGGGGGAATTAATTTCTTTAAGGTGAAACCTTAAATCATAAGAGATGGAAATTTCTATTAGTCCATGGGCTTCGTCATTTCTATTAATCCATTTGACATGATTGTCATCATTAACGAGTTCTTTTTCTTTTCCAAAGGTAATCCAATACAATACTTTACTTATTAATAAATCCTCCATATCGGATTTCCATAGGAATTAGTTGGTACTACTAAGAGAAATATCACTGGGAGAAGTGTTGGCACATTATTATAAGACCCTAACTTCAATTTATCTTAACCAACAAAACCCTTCAGAAAATGACCCTTTCGGCATCACCTGCATGCAAGTGAAGTCTCACCCAAGGCATCTATTGGGGCTATAGAAACCACATTTTTGTAGGAGTGAGGTAATGGGATTTGATCATATTAATCATTCTTACTTATTTGTTGAGTGTGCATTATATTGTATTTGTCCTTCCTAGGTTACTTAATGAATTCCCTTATATAATACCATCATACTTCAAAGTGCATCATAAACCAATTACAATAACATTCATACCTAGTGTGCAATGATCGCATGGTATTAAAATCTATTCTAACACACATAAAAGAATATTCATGATCAATCACATTAAAGACAAGAAGACATGGTAATTAACGTGGTTCATCCAACTTTGGGCTACGTCCACAACTAATGGATTCTTTATTATTCTTTCTTTGATCGTCTCACACTTATGCACTATGTTAACAACAGATATATCATGATATATTTCTCTCCATCTTCCCTAGTCGCTCTGTAGTGCAAGTCTCTCTCTCTGCAACTCTTCCCTAACATTCATACATAGAATTTCTCCCTCATACTTAGTCTATTCTCTCACTCTCCTCATAACAGAACATAAAAAACCCAAAAAACCTATGATAGGAACATAACATACTCAACGAACCTGAGAAACCCTAATCTTCCCAACCCATTTTTGATATCATGGTAGCTGCGGGAGGTACTAACCTCCATGTGTAACCCTAATAAGAATAGAGTATTTTGGGAAGAAAGAAGAAACCCTAAAGAATTGGACATAACCCTAAAGGAAAAATCGACTAAAGGAAATATTTAATATTGAGTTTTTTAGCCTCCATAATGAGAATTTGGCCCATACATCTAAGGAGGATCAATATAAATACAAGACACCATAGCTCATTGACAGACATAGCTCACAACTGCAGAAATTTAAGAGTGCGCACTGCATAAATTTAGTAAGTTTGCAAGTCTAGAGAGTAACTGCAGTTTAAACTACTGCAACTTGTATTTTCGGTTTAGGCTTGGAGTTTCTCGTGTTTATGGTTTCAAATTTCTTCCTTGTGTACTATATCTAGAGAGAGGTATGCTACATTGATTGGATATTGTTAGGACCACATATTGTACCCTTTTTGCCCATACTTTTTGCCATTGTTATACCCTTCATCACTAGTGTTTAGACTCATAATATCACTACATCTAATCATTCCAAGGTATATAAGGTCCTTTCTCATTATTATATGCTTAATCTGTTTTGCATAATACTTTACATTACTTTTTGACCTAACCATTGATTAGAAGCGCATAAGTGTCCATATTTGCAAAATAGTATTCAAGGCCGATGCTGCAACACAAAACTATCCAAAGGCGTTGTTGAACCGATGCTGAAACTCGGAAGCTGCTACACAATCCGAGAACGCACATGCTGAAACACGGAGCTGCTACACAGTCCGAGGATGCATATGCCGAAACACGAGGCAGCTACATGGTTCGAGGATGCAGATGCTGAAACACGGAGCTATCACTCAGTTTAGAATGAAGATGCTGAGACACAGTGGAGACCACCACGATGCTGAGACACGAGCCTTGACAGTTAGCAGTCAAGGCCAACACAGTCAAAGGGCACGATTCACGTGGCTGAATAACCCGTGAATCGCGATGCTGAAACAACATAAACAACTATGAGAAGAAGCGGTTACACCAGCCGTAACAGCAATGCCTCGTCAAGTTCCTGTATTAGCATTCGGTTGCATGAGAATAGGACACCCTACGCTAATTTAGAAAGAAGATCCGATTTAGTGTAGGATCCAAATCTGCCTTGTAATGACTGTATCGATGGGATTTCCCTTTAAATTCATGAAAAATCACCATTCGAGGGAGCCAACTTTTTATGTACTAAGAACTTCAGAGAAGCGGGACGTGTTCGATCTTTCCAATTTGTAATGTGATATTTCAACAGATGAATAGAAGACTGCT
>JZKD02S1753093.1:263812-294974 GCA_000966675.3 Picea glauca
TTGAGCATATATAGTGCGCAACTATCTTTGAAACAAAAGACTTCCCTGGGTTGATAATTTATGTTTCACTTGGTTGTTTGAAATTAATTAAGCAATTATAGTGACCAACATATATTAGGCCTAGGTTTTTCTTCTAGAATTATTCTCTGTCAAGTTTAAGGTTCTCGAGAGTGGCTTCATCCTATGGCTGGGTGACAATATTGCTATATTGTTTATTGTTAAATGATAACACCTATTATTTCTAACAGGTTATGGGCCCACACTATCTTCATATAGTCTAACCATTGGAATATAGGTTGGGAGGATTTTCTCAGTTACAGTTGCAGTTGCAGTCAAAGTTTTTGCTACAACAATGAAACCCTAACTCTCTTGTTAAAGCACCTTAAGTGAAGAGTTTGACCTAATTCTTGGATATCCTAGTGTGCCCTAGCCTAGTGCACCTCCTGGTGCTCTCAACAAGCTAATTCATCAAGTTTGATTTTTTGGTCAAATTCAAAGGTTGACCAAGTCAAATTCAAGGTTGACCAAGTCAAAGAAGTCATGACTTACTCTATGAAGTCAGAAAACAACTTAGAAGGGTCTTATAACTTCAGAGCATGGAAGACAAGGATTGACCTCCTCCTTTCCAAGAATAAAGTGTTCAATATTGTGAAAGGAAATATCCTGGAACCACAGTTTGAAGAAGGAAAAGAGAAGGAACCTTGGAACGTTGCAGTTATGGAGAAGTTCAAAGAAAATGACATCAATGCCATGAGTATCATAGTGGACTCTATAAAATACCACTTGATACCCTACATCTTTCATCTTGACTCATCTAAGAATATGTACGATGCCCTAACTAACCTCTTCTCAGTTAGAAACATTGGACAAGTAATGAGTATGAAGAATGAACTCCGTGATAGAAAAATGAATGATGATGATAGCATAACATCATACCTTATGAGAATATCTTAGTTAAGAGATCAAATACAAGATATTGAAGAAACCAAATCAATAAAAGGATATTTCAAAGATACAATGCTTCAACTATCGAAAAATATGGTCACTATAGGAATCACTATCTTGAGTTAAAGAAAAGGAAGGAAACAAACGAAACAATAGTTGCTGAAGAAAAGGAACCCTCAAAGAAAGTTAAGCAGGATAAAACAAACTTCTTCTTCTAAGTCAATGTAACAATATTATTCAAATCTCTTGTATATATCATTTTCATGTACATATCATGTATATCTATTTCTTCGAAGAAAATATGTTCAAGCGAAACAATACCTATGGAATAATAAATGGATAAGGATTGTTATTATGATGACTACAAGTCAAGAAACACACATGAAAAGATGAAGTGTGTTGACAATATTTGGTAACAATTATTGTGGAAGCTATTATATAAGTAACAAATATGAGATTATATGAAATTAGAATCAAACCTGAAGGAACTTAGAAGAAATCAAAACAAAGGAAATTAGAAAAATATTTGTGATACCTTGCAGAAGGCAATAAGAATGCAGACAGAAGCGTGGACTATCGAAGATGGAGGGAGATGATTACAAAAAACGAAGAGCATGCATTCATGCATGAAGCAAGGATTAGGAGGAATATAATCCTAAATAATATGATCTATTAATGATTATGAAGTATCTATCCATGTTCCCATTGAAAGCAACATCCATGAAAAGCAACACATGTTCAGTTGGATTTTAGAAGAAGTCTTCTTCTAAAAGAATCCTTAAAGTATCCTTGTTTGTCCATCTACATCCATGATCCTATGATGAAACAAATAAGTTGGAAACTTCAAGGCATGGAATCTATAGAAGACTCCATGGACCCAAGAGCTAAAGAGAAACATGAGGAAGAACATGAAGATTCCAAGGAATAAAGAAAAAGCCAGAAAAACCAATTATTATACCGAGAATCACAAAAGAAGACCAGCTTGGTTTGAAATCACTAATAAGAAATCGAACAAAGGAAATGGAAGTTATGATAAATAATAGTGTGAAAAATAATTATGAATGGAAGCATTGCAATATTCAAAGGTTCTTCTAGAAGGAGGGAGAAGACTATGACAACAACTTGTTCCAGATATACCTCTTGTAGTATCCATGGATTGGAATTTACATGTAAAAGACTATTCTTCCCAATAAAGAAAATGAGAAAGAAGATTTTACCAGAAAAATACCCATGTATGAAGATATAAGAAGACCTTGTATGGATTCAAACAACTTGATGCTGAGTATCTCATATACAACAAAAGTGTGGTAAAAACTTTCTATGATAGACATAGTATATCAGAATAATTACTTAGAAGTTTGGGATGATGGATTGCTAATCCATGGAAAACTCTCATGATGAAATAAGAGGTGTTACTTGGATATGTTTTCGGTGTAGACCCCCTACCTCTTCCTCGTCATAGTTCCACTGACCTCCCGGTCTAAGGATCATTCTTCTTCTGATGAACCAAAATGGCTCTTTGATTCCTTGTTGGAATCTTAAATTCATTTGACCATAGGTCCTTCTAAACTCTACCCCCCAGAAACAAGCACTAGGCATGAGATTCACCTCCACGCGACCACTACCTCGTGAACACAAGATTAATGGGGTCTATCTCCTCAGAGGACTTTGAATTTTGTGATTCGGGGAATTGTTACACAACTCCAACCTCTCGCCTTTCAAGTCCCCAATTCCCTAAAACCCGGTGGATGGATCGGATGGTCTATATATTTCTCGATCCGATGGCCCTAGTTACTCATCGACATTCTCTCTTTCATGGATTCGAGACTATATGTGCACCCTTTTCTCCGACAGTCAGTTTCCAAAAATGAAGCCACCCCAAATCAATGTTCCACGTAACCTGCGATTCGACGACCTTGGATTTCCCTTGGTTTCATGTATCAGGGATTCAAAAGTCAAGGTTTGACCTTGCCCCCAAACTTCATGAACCCCGATCTCTCGATATTCAACCTATGAACCAGATCCAACTGGATCAATGGCTCTGATCCCCTTTTCACTTTCAACACCAACTGAGCCTCCAACTATCCTCTTCACGACTCAGTGCGATTGGAGTATCTTCATGGTTTCAACACTCCTCTCTAGGAGTGGTTTTTCATTCATTCGAGAATCAATGAATCTTCAGTGTATTCTCCTTCATCAACCCTTTCTCTGGATCTTTAAGTTCACAATATTTCGGGGAATTATCCGAACCCTGATGGCTTATAGATCTTTGCCACATGTTAGTTGAATGGATGCTCCTAACTTATATCTTGGTTTTGTGGCCCTCAACTCCTAGGCACAATGTTCTCCAAACCTCGAAAACCAAAATGTGAAGTTCCCCTATGTGCACAAGTCGTTAAGGTCTTCACAACTCCTACAGATCCGACGACTATTGACTATCTACACTAGATCTAACAACCTAGATCTAATGTCCCTTATACACTCTCCTATGTTCTTGGACGTAGATTTGGTGGTCCATATTTTCTCTCCCAGTGTCGATCCAACAACAACTGTGCTCCCCCTCCTATGCCTTTGCTTCTTCCTTACCTTGGAAGATTTTCTAAGTGTCAAAGGTTTCAACCTTCAAATTTCTCCTGTGAGCCTTGAGACTTTGGGTCTCGTCTGCATTCTGAAAACACTATCCTTTCTGAGATTTTTCAACTTATGAAACCTCAAATGGTTTCTCGACCTATGCAAATCCTTGCATGATCCTTGCATGTTTTTGTACTATCTCTTATGAGATTGTATGTGGCTTTGACCTCTAAGTGTCTCGACCTATTGTTCATTTCTATTGGAACTCTATGCACAAAGGAACTATTCCTCCTGAGCTTAAGAACTTGAAAAAAGTTCTTCTTGCACACACTCAATTTGCTCTGACTAGCCTTCAGATGGTTGTCATTCAACACTTCACTGGATGTTGGCCTAGTGCAATTCTTGCACCTGTCTTTGTACTCTTTGAGCTTCAACTACTCAGAACTCAATGGTCTCTATCCCTTTCTCTCCTTGAAGGGATATAAGTGTCCTCTGGAAAAATATGCTCAAGCACTCCTTGTTGATCCTACAGAGTGTTCAGTAACCCTATGAGTGTCTTCCCTGCGATACTTCCCTTATCTCAGAACTCAAAATAGAGTTCCTTTCATGCACTCTATGCACTCGCTTGATGCCCTCCTGGCATAGCTTTACAAAACATTCATTGATTCTTTATTCTCTTTGTGCCCTCCTCTGCACAGTCTCACCTCCAAGGTGTTCAACAACCTTGAGGTTTCTCCCTTGAGCCTATGATTCCTCTGGTGCACCTTCCTGGCACATCTTTATTTGAATTCTGCAGAATGTAGAAGTGCACTCTTGCACGGGCTTACAAAACCCTTAGTATTCTGTCATGCAACCTCTTGCATGAAGCCTCAAAGAAACTAGACCTAAAAATCGAAGAAAATCCAGAATACATGAGAAAATATATCTATACCTACAAATGGAATCTAACACACATCTACAACATATAAATGAACACACACATAGCATTCATGAAAGACACATAAACACACAGAATCATATGTAGGAAAAACTTCTCTTTTCTCATTAAAATAAATATTTGATTACAATATGTACAAAGCTCATACTACTACAGATTCTCAACTCTCTCTTCTCCTCTAAAATCTACCTATCTGCCTCTCATAGAACTGACTCATCTAGGTACAAAAGATCTTTTACAAAGGGGGGGATTGTCGAGCTCTTCCCTCCAAGCTACCTACTTTCATTAATTACATTGAATGGATCTTCAATGGCTATCTAGTTTGAATCAGATCTAGATCTCAACCTGTTGTCAACCATTTAAGGTGACACTATCTACAACCTACGTAAAAGCACGACTTGGCTCTACCAAACTTACAATGATTTAATTCATTTAATTTCAATTTGAAGTTTTAAATCGAGAGGGTTGGTTCCTCTCTTCTCCATTGAATGTGCGCTTTGATGTGTTGGTTAGTTGGTGCTTTGCTGGGTTGGAGTGATGCTCCTGCATCATACTCCACTGCTGCGAAAAATTCATGAGCTCCTGCTCATGAGCTTCCCATCTCTCCTGTCAAAATCCAGTAGGATCCCAAACAGTTCTCTGGAGTTGTCCATCCGCTCCACTGCTTCACTGCTGATGCATCTTCCCTGCTGCTATTTCAGGCCTTCTTTTGTTCAGCCCCTAACGGATAGATTATGTTGTTGAAATCAACATTAGCTTTCTTATCTCTTCAACTTCCTCCTCCAATTGTTCAAGTTGTTGGTTCTCTTTATGCAGTCTCCTCGACTACACTTCTTCCCTGCAAATGGGTAGATCAATTCGATCCCCCGTGTGATTTTCTCCATCTCTTGTGGCCTTAGCTTGCCATATTTCTACAAAGTTCATCTCTGTAGTATTACCACTGAGTCGTTTCTCATCTTCTTTTTCTTATGTCCAATAATTCCTTGACTGGCCACTTCACCTTCTTCTTTATGGGCCACTCATACACCCAATGTGTCTTTGCATCCTGCTGCATTTTCAATGCAAGCTGTTCCATTTGTGCTCTCACCTCAATGAGTTCTTTATCCATATCATCTTTTCCTTTCAGCTGGTGGTATTCTCTTTGACCATGTTGATTGCCTTCAATATCCATCTTCTTCCGTCTACCTGCCCTCTTGGAAATTATGCTGTTTACTCTGCAACCAAGATCATTTTCATCATTTCCTACAGTCCACCTAACTGTCTATTGATTGTTGCACATCACATTGCAAAAATCAACACATAGATGAATATCTGGTTTTCTGATACCACATAATGATATCAAACTTCCTCCTTCAATCCTTTTCATTTGAAATATATAGATGAAATCCCGCTCTGATACCACTTTGGTGGTATCAGACTATATCCTGTATCTCCTGCTTGCTATCCAAAAACAAAGATAACATCTTTCTTCTGTTCCTCATTTGCCTCTCTCTACCTGCAGTCTACAGAGAGAAAGTTGCTCTGATACCACTTTGGTGCAAACCCCCTACCTATGCCTTAGCATGGGTCCGATGACCTCCTAGTCTAAGGATCGTTCTTCTTTTGATAAGATGAAATGGCTCTTTGATTCCCTACTAGAATATTCAATTCATTTGACCACGGTTTCTTCTAAACTCTACCCCGCGCAAACAAGAACTAGGCATGAGCTTCACCTCCACACGACCACTGCCCCATGACCACAAACTTGACAGGGTCTATCTCCTCTGAGCACTTCAGCTTTCACGATTCATGGAATCATGACAAAACTCCAACCTCTTGCCTTTCAAGTCCCCGAATCCTGAAAACCCGGTGGCTGGATCGGACGGTCTAGATCCTTCTCGATCTGACAACCCTAGTTACTCGTCGACATTCTCTATTTCGGGGATTTGAGACTGTATGTGCGCCCTTTTCTCTGGCGGTCAGTCTCTCGAAACAAAGCCACCCTAGATCAATGATCCACATAACCTACAATATGACGACCCTAGATTTCAATTGGTTTCATGTATTGGGGATTCGAAAGTCAAGGTTTGACCTTGCCCCCAAACTTCAAGAGCCTCGATCTCCCGATATTCAACCTATGACGCAGATCCAACTAGATCAATGGGTCTGATCCCCTTTTCACTTTCAACGCTAGATGAACCTCCAACTATCCTCTTCGTGACTTAGTGTGATCAAACGATCTTCGTGGTTTCTATAGTCCTCTCTGGGAGCGCTCTGTCATTCATTCGAGACTCAATGAATCTCCAACGTATTCTCCTTCGTCAACCCTTTCTCTGCATCTGACAGTTCACAATATTTCGGGGAATTATATGAACGCTGATGGATTTTATATCTCTGCCATGCGTCAGCGGAATGGATGCTCCTAACTTCTGTCTAGGTTTTGTGACCCTCAACTCCGAGGCACAATGTTCTCCAAACCACAAAAACTGAAATGTGAAGTCCCCCTATTTGCATGAGCCGTTAAAGTCCACACAACTTTTGGAGATCCGACGGTTGTTGGCTATCTGCGCTAGATTTGATGACCTAGATCTAATATCCCTTATACACTCTCCTGTGTGCTTGGATGTAGATTTGATGGTATAGATTTTCTCTCCCAATGCCGATCCAACGAAAACTATTCTCCCCCTCCTAAGATTTCGCTCCTTCCTTACATTGGAATATTTTTTAAGTGTCAAAGGTTTCAAACTTCAAATTTTTCCTGCGAGCCTTGAGACTTTGGGTCTCGTCTATGTTTTGAAAATGCTATCCTTTCTGAGCTTTGTCAGCTTCTGAAAACTCGAAGGGTTTATCAACCTCTGCAAATTCTTGCATGATCCTTGCACATTGTTTTGATATCTCTTCTGAGCTTGTATGTGTCTTTGACCTTGAAGTGTCTCGGACTATTGTTCCTTTATGTTGGAACTCTGTGCGCAAAGGCACTATTCCTCTTGAGATTAAGAACTTGAAACAAGTTCTTCCTACACACACTCCTTGTGCTCTGATTAGCCTTCCGATGGTTTTCATTCAACACTTCATTGAATGTTAGCCTAGTGCAATCCTTGCACCTGTCTTTGTCCTCTTTGAGCTTCAACTGCTCGGAGGTCAATGGGATTTGTCCCTTTCTCTCCTTGAAGTGATATAAGTGTCCTTTGGCAACTTATGCTCAAGAACTCCTTGTTGAGCCTAAAGAGTGTTCAGTAACCCTGTGAGTGTCTTCCCTGTGACACTTCCCTTATCTCAAAACTCAAAATAGAGTTCCTTCCATGCACTCTATGCACTCGCGTGATGCCCTCTTGTCAGAGATTTACAGAACCTTCAGTGGTTTTGTATTCTCTCTGTGCCCTCCTCTGCACAGTCTCACCTCCAAGGTTTTCAAAAACCTTGAGGCTTCTCCCTTGAGCCTATTATTCCTATGGTGCGCCCTCCTGGAAAATCTATGTATGAATTCCATAGAACTCAAAAGTGCACTCTTGCATTGGCTTACAGAACCCTCAATATTGTATCATGCAACCTCTTGCATGAAGCTATAAAGAAACCAGACTTGAAAATCAAAGAAACTCCAGAATAGATGAGAAAATATATCTATCCTTGCAGATGGAATCTAACACACATATACAACATAAAAATGAGCACACACATATCATTCACGAAAGACACATAAACACACAGAACCATATGCAGTAAAAACTGCTCTTTTCTCATTAACATAAAAATTTGATTAAAATGTGTACAAAGCTCAGAATGCTATAGAGTATTGGCTCTCTCTTCTCCTCTCAAATATACTTATATTCCTCATGCAGAACTCACTCATCTAGGTACAAAAGAACTTTTACATCCAAGGGGCTCCTCGATCTCTTCCCTCCAAGGTACCTAATTTCATTAATTTTATTGAATGGATCTTCAATGGCTGTCTAGTCCGAATTGGATCTAGATCTCATCCTCCTGTCAACCATTTAAGGTGACACTATCTACAGCCCATGTAAAAGCATGACTTGGCTCTACCAGCCTTACAATCATTTAATTCATTTAATTTCAATTTGAAGTTTGAAATTGAGAGGGTTGGTGCCTCTCTTCTCCATTGAATGTGTGCTTTGATGTGCTTGCTGACTCACGCTTTGCTGGGTTGGAGTGATGCTCCTGCATCAGTTTTAGTTTGATCCTTTCCATGATGTCATGAGCTATTAGGAAACAAAAGTTCTAAATTGAACCATGATATATTGTAATGATCAAAGCTATATGAAGCCTTCAGAGAAAACCAGTGTTCCATGACATATCGAAGTACATTGAGATCAATAATTACATTCTTTGTGATGAAGTCTAGAAAAGAGAAGTGGTTCTCCAATATATCTCCACAGATGAGAAGATAGAAAATATTTTGGTAAATATTTTGTCCAAGATGAAAAATTTTGCGTACTTAATAAACAATTTGGGGCTCATGGAGATGACTTCCTTATTGAAAAAGGAAGATATTACTCCCAATTTGGGAGGGAGCACTAATGTGTTATTCATTTATGGACAATCATTTTTCAATTCAAAAAAGGGTCCAGGATGAGTAGTTCCTTTCTAGTTCGGAAAGTGGTTTGAGATTTCTAACGGACAAGCATTTTCCAGTCCAGAAAATGGTCCAGATAGGACAGTCATTTTCATAATGAAAATGGATCAATAGATTTATGATGTACCATAGACATTGATTCCCCTTGTGGCCATTGTGGGGGAATGGTATAGGAAATTCATTCTTCTTGGAAGTCACTCTGAGTAGTAGTCAAGTATAATGCCCCACCTTGTCGGGCAGTCATTCTTTCGAAGTTCACATTTGTGAGAAGTTTCGAAGAATGGTCCGTTTTGGAGGTTGGTGAAGGGCGGTCATTTCCATTAGGAACTGGTCTAGATAGTCATTCCCTAGGGAATACTCATTCTATCCAGGTTGTACTATGATTAGTGCCATAGGAATGGCCCATTTAGGTGAATGATCTAGGTTCATCAATCAAGGATAATAATTACTTAGGGAAGACTCATTCTCTTCAGGTTGCACTATGACTAGTGTCAGAGGAATGACCCAGTTAAGTGAATGGTCTAGGCTTAGAAATCATGGACAATTATTCTTCTATGCTTGAGAATAATTGTCTAAATATCCCATGGCTAATGTTTTACATTATGAGGGAAGATGCTCTTCCAGATCTCATAGATGTGAGTGGAAGAATGGCCCTGATGAATCAGTTTATATCATGATATTGTTTTATGCAAGTTGATATCAGATGATATGATTTCTATGGAGAATGTATGTATCTAGATAGTATATGTATGCTACTATGGTGGATGTGTTCCATGGGTTGTGAGTATGTTTCACTGATGAAGTATTTGTGTGCTACTTGGTGTGGTTGCGTACCTCTATATAGTATTTTTGTACTACTATGGACATACACGATTGTGTTGTATTGAATGACATTGTTCTTATTTCCATGTATACTATCAATAGTGTTGAAAATGATTATCAGCTAGATGGATATTCAGTGTACTGATGGACATAATTTCTCTAGATGGAAAATGGTCTAGGACATTTATTCTTCTAGGACGTATGTCTTGATTAGAAGAATAGTCCTTGTAGCTCATGGTGTGGTTTCCAGCATCTGTTGGAATACTTATTATTCTAGGACATATGAACAGATTAGAAGAATGGTTCTTGTATCACTCTGTGGAGTGAGTGACTTATTCAACATCATGCATGATTACTCAGATGGATTATGGCTTCAAGAGATGATACAATTGATGCTATAATATGATATGGATAGTGATGATGGTTCTCATGATCTAATCATGAGATATCATGTATGGCTATGATGATGCTACCGGTTGAATGGTATGTTTGTGCTCAAGACCATTTCTTTCAATACCTCCCTAGATAGGAGGGAGTGTTGATATTATGGTATCTATGAGAGGTATTAAAATCTATGTGTAACCCTGACAAGGATATAGTATTCTAGGAAACAAGAAGAAACCCTAAAGCATTGGACATAACCCTAGAAGACAAGACAACTAAAGGAAATATTTAATATTGAGTTTTCTAGCCTCCAGAATGAGAAGTTTTCCTAGACAGCTAAGGAGGAGTAGTATAAATACATGATGCTAGAGATCATTTTATAGATATAGCCCACAACTGTAGAAATTTAAGAGAGTTCACTGCAGAAATTTAGTAAGTGCGCAAGTCTGGAGAGCAGCTACAACTGCAACTACTTTAACTTGTATTTTCAGTTTAGGCTTGGACTTTCTCTTGGTTATGGTTTGGAATTTCTTCCTTGTGTGCTAGCTCTAGAGAGAGGTGCACTACATTGATTGGCTATGAGGCCTAGGGTTTGCTTCTAGAATTATTCTTTGTCAAGGTTAAGGTGCTCGGGGGTGACTTCAGCCTATGGTTGGGTGACAACATTTCTATATTGTCTATGGTTGAAAAAGAACACTTATTATTTATAACACCCATTACATATTTATACATAAATTATAGGGCTGAAAACCCTATTTTTCATATCCAAAAAACCTAATTACATCTTTTTCTAACTCAGGAAAACTCGTGTTGACTTGTTTTTTAGGCTTTCTTTTCCTTATTTTACGTCTACATGATGATTTTTCACTTCAAATTTTATTCTTCCTATGTTTTTCTTCTTTTTCTTTTGGCATGTCGTACTATTTTCCTTCCTTTTCTTCCACTTTATTCTATTTATTTCTTCTCTACTTTCTTCTCCTTCTTTATTCCCTTACTTTCTTCTCCTTCTTTATTCTCTTACTTTCTTCTCAACTAAATATGTTCTTATTGCACATTGCTCTCCTAGATGTGCCTCTACTACACACTGTTGAGCTTGAATGGGCATTTGTTGTGCACTCCACTCCTGCCTTTCCTTTTTTATTCTTCTCCTACGTCTATCCTCCATTCTTAGGATTTTCATGAAAACCATATCCAAAATACTTATCCAACATGCCCCCAACACTCACTTGTGGCTCATTCCAATCCACTCAGGCCTATTACACGCTTCTCCATGCCTTTATGAACTTTTAGGAGGCCTCCTTTTCTGTCACAACATCCTTTGTTATTTCTTCCTTTGTTCCCAAAATTTCCTCTATGCCATGCACAGTTAGGGTTGTGAGCTTCTCTTTTATGTCGTGCACTTCTTTCTTCAATTTACATTACACAATTTCCAATTCTCCTATCACCCTTAGCCTCCTCTCGCAACATTCCTAATTGTTTTTGAAGGACATTTTGTTGATCTCGGAACTTTTCGATTAATCATATGAGTGCCTTTGTGCCAAAATGGTCATCATTTGTTCAACAGGTGGGAGACTATTTCTTCTTTCCAAAGCCTTCTGTGCCTTTTCTTTCACATCCCTCAATTTGGTTTCCACTGCCTTCATTTCTAGATCCTCCACCAGGGTTGTATAGATTTGTGCACTTTCCTAATAGATCTTTGGGCATTCCTCCTGCATCTTCTTGATATTTTCTATTGTTTTCATCATTTTTCTCTCTCTTCCTTCTCTTTCCTTCAGTGGTTTTCCCAGTGTATTTTTTTATTTCCCGGTCCTTAATCCTTGTGCGCAAGCCTTTGATGACTTCGTTGATTATTGAGACTTGTTCTTTCGTTGTGGCCTCCACTACTAATGGTACTTCTGGAATTTTCTTATACAAATTTTGGATGTCCTGTTGTGTCTTCTGTTCCATTTGCTTGGCTTCGTCCTTCTCTTTTAAGTCTTTCTCATCCCTTTCCTCAACCTAATTCCTCTCCTTCATCGCTCCTTCAAATTTTTCTTAAACTTCACTCTTTTCTTGCAGAGAAGTTGTATATTTTTGTTGTTCTTTTTTCTTCTCGTCGATCACCTTGATCAATTCTCTCCCTTCTTCATCTGCACAAAACCTTATCTCATGCATAATACCTTCTTTCCAACTCTGTAGTATGTGTATAGGAATCCATGACACCAGTATATTCAAGTGATTTAGTTTTTGATATGTTCTTGCAACTATGGTGTCAGGAACTCAACTACATATGTCTGGATTTCTAGCACTCAGCGTCCAACTACTAACTTGGTTAGGACTGGATTAGTAGCCTCTCCTTCCTCCACCAAACTTCTCAATGGTCCTTCCTCTAATATGCACTTTGAAATTATTCTAGATGCTTCCAAGAGATACTGCTATTATGTCAATTGTCCCTACACTTGTTGATGTAGTTCTTCGTGTTTCCTTGTTGCTTCCTCAATAACCTCTTCTGCGACATCCTATACTTGGTAGCTGATTTTATCCATATCCTCTTCTATCATATTATCGACATGGGGTACCTTGTGCAATGTCATCTTTTTTCATGCAGCTACTATTGGACCCTTCCCCTTGTATTTTATTTTGACCCAATATCTTGGGCCTGTTGGTTGCATGTCTTCTGTTGATGGCCCTGGCACATCTCCTATGCCATTGTGTTGGTAATTTTCCTTCCCCTCACCTAAGTCTTCCTCATCGTTATGTTGTTTTCCCTATCCATCTAGGTGTTCCATTTTCTCTGTTGAAACTTTGAAAGCGTCTTCCCAATTTTGGTGATCATGCCTACATCCTCTTTTGTCAACTTGTAGCTAGTTGGAAGTCATTGGCACATGTGGTACCTTTTTTCTTGAATGTACATATGGTGCATCCCCACTTTGAAGTGTGAAATATCCTTCTATGTTTCTACCATTTAGGCTCTGATGCACAACCTATGTTCTATTATGGACCTAAACGTGTCGAAATAGAGATACAACATAACATTTTTATTTGTTCATCTCCTCTTATTTTTTGTATGCCTTAGATTGGCATACCGCGAAGTTGCATGAACTTTACTAGTTTTTCTCATATGTTGGTAATCACCAGGATCCTTCCATCCAATCAGTGCAATCAAGATAAAAATCCAAGAATAATGAAACTCCATGCCTTTCTCCTAGGATTCTATGCAGTTTGTCAAAAATTGATTCACCAAAAATTTGGCCCAATTCATTTGTACCCCCTCTATGCATTTTTCCGTGGTTGCCATTACTGCAGATGCCACTTCATCCTTGCAACATTTCCTCAATAATTTGTAGGCCAAAACCTACATTTTGAATCCAAAACCGTCATCATTTATGTTTGAGACCTATATCCCCCTCGTTCCTCTGAAGGTCTAGAACTTGTCCTTCATAGATTACAATAGTGCTTTTCCCCTACCTTGTTTGTGAAAAATGTTTTTGGATCCTCTCCTTCTTTTTGAAAAGATGTGATCCATGTAGTTAATTGGGTATAAATTGATACCAGTGGGTCTAGCCACAACATCCCTCCATGGATGTAACTTAGCATCACTTTTACATAAGAGTTTGTTTTCAAACTTTGGCCAAAATGCAAGATCTCCAACAGGTTCAGTGTGCATGATTTTTCTAGTCTTGTCGCCAAAGTATGTGGTTCAAGAATGATTTATCCTATTCCTATTACACTTTTGGTGCAAAAATAACTCTCTCGTGCCAACTATGGAAACTTTTTTTCATCTGTAATATCGTGATCTACAAAATTCAGAGCAACAATATTTCCTAGCATGTCCCCTTCAACAATTACATTTGATGGTATTTACTATGTGACCAGTGGTTATTTTCCATTTGCAAGAAATTTAAATTATGGTGCAATGTATTTACATGGTGTTATATAGTCCCTATGAAAATTTGAATGCAAGGTCGAAGCTCCAGGTGTTTCCTCGACCACTTGCACAACTGGTGGTATCTTTTATTTCTTGCGTGTTGCAAATGATGGCACTACAACTTTAGGTGGTGCCATTCTTATCTGCATCTGAGTTTCGTGATTGTTTTTTGCTCGTTCTCTTTTTTTTATGGTTTGTATCTGGTTCTCTATGTATTCTCATAGTTATTTTATCAAATGAAAATAAACTTTTTTCATTGGCCCTTGTATTCTTTTCTCACCCTTCAATAATTGTATAATTGTTTTTGTGCCCACTGGAAGAATCTAGTTAGAAGCCACCATTAATACTTTCCTTATAGTGGAATTAATGCCAAATCCTTTGCCAAATGTTTCCTTGGATTTTTTTACAAGGGAAAAACTCTCTATGGGTAGGGTAAACCACAATAGACAGGTATGACTACATAAATCTACTCAATTCCAACATATGTTATATAAACCAATGTGCAAGCGAGATAAGAAAGAAGCCTACCTCATTCCAATGTTTGAAGATGTCCATCGTTGAGCACTTGAACCCAAAGATTTATGCCTGCAAAAATTTCTCAACAAGAAAGTAGAGTAAGCATATGGTGATAATATAAAAGGTTAGCACATTAGATAGCATAATTCATCAATAAACATTATAAACATGCCCATGGATAATAATCATATATTTGCATGATACCAATAGGACGAGAAAGGAGTATTTCTATTAATAAATGATTAGCAGAAGTGATAACATTAAAGACTTCCATGTCGGCATGGTTCGGAACCAAGAAACCAAGTTCCTTCCAATTGGGTCTCCACCAGTTCAATTCTCCACCAAAGGAAAGCTCATAGAAAATAGAAAATGAGGTTCTCTCAACAATAGGGAAAGATCTTGGGGGTTGAACACTATGTTCATACTTGAGGGACAAAGGGATGTAGACTCAATATGAAGTAATTTCTCCAAAGTAACTTTTCTCTCAAAGTTGAATTCTTTCTCCTATTTTCCATAGCTCGAAGTTGTTCTCTTATAGCCTTCAAAATTCAACTGAAGGGTCGAGTTGGAACGTTTCTAGTATATGGAAGGCCACGGATCAGAGATCTCCTATCATGACATGGAAAACCGACTTCATTTTTGTATTTAATGGCACGAATCTTGATGTACGTGGGTTGTAGTGGAGCATCCTATGTATATGCATGATGTATAGTAGATAGGGAGCGTATATGTGGAAAAATATGTATTTTTAGCTCTGGATTCATTAAAAAGGGATGATAAGTCTGCATAGATAAATGGACAAAGTCCCTCTATCCAAGATATAAATGGTGAGGAAAATATTGCCATAACATATGCCCCCTAATGTGTGAGATCAGAGGAGTATCTGCGATGACCGAAATACATTATAAATAACCCAGAAGTGGAGTGGTGTGAACCCAACTGGAAAGACTAGTTTCTCATCACATTCTGTATTGACTTTACATACATGGATTCCAATAGAATACAATGCAAATCCATGTGGAAAATATACCAAATAAGTGTCCGTGGCCATGAATAGGAAAATAAAAATGCGTTTATATGCCAAAAGTTGTCATAATCATGAACAAGGCCCAGTAGAACCAGTCTTAAAACCAATCTAAAGATATCTATATACAATGAGTAGAATTTGATGTCCCATGATTATTGAAGTCAAATAGGTGTTGGTCCAATGAAAGGGAAGCAACAACTCAAGAAAGTTGCAACCACATATTGATGTCTTCAAGTCTTCTACAGTATCGGCCAAGGGTGCAAGTCTACATCATGTGAATAAATGAGTTGAGGTTGAACATAATGAGACATCATTTGAATACCATTCATTGAGGTATACCATTAACAAACGTGATACAACCTACCAATAATTAAAGTAGTTATCAAGGCACCAAGCACATTCCTACAAGTGTGAATAAAGGAGTCGGTATCGAACACTTGAGGAATCCATTTATCAGCAGACATTAATGTATTCCCATCTGTCAATGGCAAGAAATCTTGCCACTAATGACTGCAAGCATCAAGGTACTCATAAAACTTTAGGTCCCATATCCAGAATAAATGAGTTGAAGTCGATGGAAAGAGACCCACTGAAAGGAGAGAATTAATGCATATCTCATCAAACATCACGAGGAACAAAGAAGGAGATTCATAATTTGGTGGAGATCATATGAAGAACATGTTCATGAACCAATGACCCTGTGTGTCTTTTGCATGTGCCAAATGCAAGCGGTACATGGAAAATACTCTTTGAATAGTAGCCACTGATGAAAAATGATGACAAAGGAGAGGAAACCACCAATAAGGCTAATGGTATCCAAGACACTGCATGAATCCCAAAGTGTGAATAGATGTATTGTCGTTGAACATAAGGGAAACCACCCAGTCAACAACCAATGATGAAATGTTGACTGTTGGGTTCAAGGTGACCTACTAGTGATGAAAGTAGGGCCAGGGTGCAAGATAAGACCATAGTATCATGTGATTCTGAGACAAATTGAGGGTATGGACGACATACAAAGTCAAGATTTCTGAGGAATGACCAACACAGGTTGATAGACTTCCTTTGAACAAGATCACGAGACATATAGTAGACTTCGACGTCATAGACTCAATAATGTAAGTATTATATGCAAGAGGCATCAATAATGTTCTCTATAGGGACTGGAAGAGTAAATATTTGGTAGAGAAAACTTTGTAACGAGATCAGCTTCCTAAGGCCATGATAAACCCAAAATTATGATGACAAAATGACTCAATAACTTTGTGCTATGTTCAAATGCGACATGACTGCTGCCAAATATAATATAGTACTCCCTTCCCACCCATTGTTTTTTTTTTTTCATAACAAATGAATTCTATGATACAGAGGAGGAAACGTGTGTCACAAGTAAGCAAAATTAGTTCCAACAGTGGAACATACCTATGCTCAATGCAAGGAAATTCATGCAGGAGATGGACACTTGAGGTGATATTCCCTCCGGGGTATAGGGTGTCAAATTGCGAAGGATATAAACAAGGCTCTTCTTGGTTGAGGATGCAAAAATTTCTTAGGCAACAATTTATAATGCAAAGCAAGAATCGGCTAAAGGTTCAATACTGGAAGCGAGGGAATGAGATGCAAACACAACTTAATGCCAAAAAAAGTCCTTTTTTATGTCTTTTAGTCTACTTGGTGTGAAAAAGAGATAAACTTGTTCCAAATAGACATATTTTCAAATCTAATTTACGAGTGTGAAAAAGACAAGTTCACTCAATGATCTTTTCTATTTTTGGTAACGAGTCGGAAAAGAGATTAAATAAGACTCATTTTGGGAGTTTGCAGGGAATAAGGCCACATGTATGAGTGAGAAATGAGGCTCATCATAAAGTCATGTATCAAGCTATAATGGACTTCCAGTCCTAAGGAAAAAAATCAGCATGGGCACCAAATGAGAAAGAGGATCTAACTAGGGAACCCATGTTTGGTAAGTCTCTACCATTTCTTAGCGACACTACTTATAGCAGACAAAAGGTTCTATGTCACAACAAATGGGTTCATACCTAAGGAATAAAAAGTGGTGTTTAGAGGATAATTAAAAAATGCATGATGGAGTGGATACCTATCCTATATGCTAGGTTATGAAAATACCTGCCCGAGGTGATGAACGACCAATCTTAACGTTGAAATCCGCAAGAAATTTGGGTCAAAACTACAAAATGCAACTCAAAACCACTCTTGTATTATTCCATTAGGTGAAAAAATGGCATGAAACTATATAAAGTGGGCAAAAATAGCTTATAAATAGTAATAAAATAAAAAATTACTATAGTATTTTGATTTTTACCCAAATAGAGTAATTTGGACCAAAATACCTTCAAGATTCAAATGGTGATTGCGGGAGCATCAGGAAATGAAATCATGAACCATTTGGATTAGGTAACTCTACTTCTCATCCTATTCAAATTCAGTGGATTACATTTTTTAATTAGGTTCCAGGTTTTTAGTTATGGAGGGCGTAAAATGTCGATTTTGGTGTACGCGGGATGGATTTGTGTAGGTCACATATACAATGAGGTATATGCCACTGTGTGAACCACAGGGCATGTATATTGAGCCCTACACACTACTATATGCAAAGGAAGCCACGTACAGGCAGGAAAATGACCAAAAAGGAGGGTTTTAAATCAAAATTTAATTTGTCCTTTGTAGGATGGTTCTTGAATGGAGAGAGAGAGAGAACATGAGGAGGTTGATGTAGCTATGGATAAATATCTGGTGGCTCAAGCGACTCTAAAAATGTGTGGCTTGTATAAGTTTTAGGTTCTCAAAGGAATGAGGGCCCAAGTGAGGTTGTTGGAGATGTTGGTGGGTTACTAGGACCCTGACAGCAAGAGATTTATCCTTGATGGACAACCATTGAGGATTGAAGTAGAGGACATCTACTTCTTGATTGTTCTATCACACAGAGGAGAGGTTGTAAAACTAAAGTCATGTGGAGCAGGGAGTGGGATGAATATCAAGGAGTATATCGATACCCACTGTGTAGTGGGACTCCCAAGGTAGGAAGTCAAATCCCTATCTAGACAATAAATAACCTTAGCCTAAAGATTATCGTGCTTGTATTGACCAGGATCACAAGTTTGGCTTCATTGCACCAGGCATAGAGGCCACTCATGTTTTATGTAGTATAGTGTGTGAAACCCATTGTCTATGATTATTGTACATCACTACTAATCAATATGAAAGGTCAGTTGATAGAGTGAAAACAAGGGGGTAAGCGAAACTTCCGGTTTTCCTCTATTCTTTGCAATTTCTTTTTTGAGCGAGTTCCAGGTCTGGGACCTAAAGTGGAGATCCTTCCTAAAGAACTACATGATCCAACCATGGCACAGTGGACTGAGGTCATGAGACAATAGGGGGGAGGTAGGGTGCCAACACCCTACAAAGAGGATTTTTTCTTTTGGCGGCGACGACAATTCATCAATCTGGATGACTATCCCTATGTGAGGATCAATTTTAGAGGAGATCTAGATATGCCACTTCCACCAGGGACTACCTATGGTGACATAGGTAAAATGTTTTTAAATATTTCATTTTTTTGTATTTTTGTATTATGAGACAAAATTATTTTTGGGTGGTATTGAAGTATTAACTAGACACTTGTGTGATGCAGACATGGGTTCGCAATGGACAGAGGGGTTACCTCGACATAGATGGAGGAGCCAGAGTGATGAGGGGCTGGGAGGAGAAGTTGATAGAGTCATACAAAATGTGAAGGACAACCTGTCTCGTTTGACTCAGAGGATTCCAATGGTTCAGGTAGAGGATCTACCTGAATCCATGCAGTGATAGGTGGTTGGTGCACCTAGAGCATGGGCACAACTCTTTTTATCTCTCAAAAACCCTATGGTTTTCTATCATAACACACATCCAGTGCCATAGGCATAGATGTCATGGGATCTATATATCGGCTATATATTTGTATTGAGGGTTTTATCCCCAATTGTGTAATATCAACACCATATTTTTGAAATATATAAAAAGGGATCTTCGACTTTACTTATATTTTACAATGTGTACATTGATTTAATGGTTTTATTTCCTTTATTAATGTGACAAATGCCAATCTAAAATGTAATTAACATAGGCATTAGATACATGATTAGCACTCCTAGGAATGTGATAATATGTGATAAAATCAAACTGTCGTTCTAAAATACGTACCCATAGGAATTGTTCGAGTAAAGTAGGATCACGCACATGGTAACAGCCATTCAACTGACATACTAACTAGGAATCCAGATGAACCTCTAAAGAGTGAATACCATGGGAGATAGCATCATGCAAAATTTATATGACGACACTATATTCGGCCACATTATTCATAGATGGCCCTAGGCATATGCCACCTAAAGACACCAGAACACCCTCAACAAAGTAAACCACCCAAGTGGCTGAATCCAAGTTCCATGTATGACGACTGGCTCCATTTGCGAATCCTAGGTAGACCGAAGACTCCATTGACATCTGTCAATAAAGGGAAAACTCGGTAAGCAAGCCAAAGAAAAAAATAAAGGGAAAAGATGTGTATATACACTAAATTACATTAGTATACAAAGAGTTCCTCTCAATCCTAGGGCTCAATCATAATATCTTTTCAAGTAGAGCCCATTTCTGGGCTCGGACAACACATTCCCTTCATAATATTCTAACTCATAGGATCCTTTTTCTAGAAAAAGTCGCAGGATATAAGGACCATGCCACATGGGTTTAAACTCACCTACCCCTAGTGGTTCTTTGGCTTGGTCATATAAAAGGACCAAGTCACCCTCAGCGTACAACCGAGAATAGACAAACTTGTCGTGTTGGACCTTGACATCTTTTATGTTTGCCTCGATAGTCGTAAAGACATCTCGATGCTTCTCATCAAGACTCTCTAGGTGCACAAGGCATCGCTCTAGATATGAAGTGTCAGGTAGGAGTGCAACTGCCAACTTAAGAGAAGGTATTTTGCATTCAATAGGAATAATCAAATCCACACTATGCACTAATTGGAAAGGGGAAAACCTGGTGGTAGTCTTGACCATGGTTTGGTATAACCAAAGCGTAGGATATATCATGATGTGCCAATCAAACATACTCTGACTGACATGTTTTTGCAAAATGTTCTTGAGAGACTTGTTGACGGCCTCTACTTACCCATTTTCCTAGGGGTAATAAGGAGAGAAATGAACATGTCTAAATCCCAGCTTTGATGTTGGTTCTACCATCATTTCGTTCTAAAAGTGACTGCCACGATCAGTGACAATCTCACTCGGGATACTGAACTAGGTGATAATTTGATTGAATACGAAGAAGGGAGAAGTCTTTCCATCAGATTTCATGATAGGCATGGCTTCATCCCACTTAGTAGATTAGTCAATGACCATGATAATATGTTGAATCCCCCCAACTGATGTTGGGTTGCAATCTATGAAGTCTACCCCCCATTTGTTGAAGGGACCGACGATAATGACTGGGTGAAGAGGCGATGGGTGTGAGCACATTTTCTGAGTGAACACCTGGTAAGGGTGACACTTCTTAACTGCTTCAATACAATCTTTAAAGATAGTAGGCCAAAAATAACCATCTCACAAGATTTTTTGGGTTTTCGCAAGCCTAGATAGGTGACCACCACAAGCCCCTTTGTGGCAATCGTTTAGGACTGACTCGACCTCTTCTTGATTTAAACAACAACATAAGATATCATCTATTCCTCGATGATACAAAGTGTCACCGATGATAGTATACTTATTAGCTTGGTATATAATACGTCATTGATCATATCGTGAGATATGCTTAGAGAACTTCAAGGTCTAAAGATAGAGAACAATGTCTCTGTACCCGGGGTCAGACGATGAGACAAGAAAAATGTCTTTGTCTACAGATGAATCAAAATGGATAACATCCTCATCTACTCATGGAAAAACAGATATTAACTCTGTGAAGACTAGTGATTTCTTGGATTTTGTTGAAGCGAAGTCGAGATCAAACTCTTGAAAAATGACAATCCATTTAATATATTTCCCCTGTATGATACACATGGTAAGGACGTATTGAAATGGATTGAAATCAACAACCACAGTAGTCTTGCAAAGCAATATATAGTGACATAAATGTTGGACTGCGTGAATGACAACCAAAGCTCTCTTTTCAATGTGAGAGTAATTAAGTTTAGGGCTGACTAAGTTTTGATTAATATAGTATATGATGTGCTCATGGAGCTCATCATCCTCCTAAACTATAACCATACCAATCATCTCTTCATACATGGAAATATAAAGAAATTAATATCTATTGTAATAAGGAGACTTCAATAGAGGGGCCAATACTAAGGCTTTCTTCAAAGCGTTGAAAGACTCCTAGGCTCGCTCATCCCAGATAAAAGGGGTGTCTTTCTTCAAGAGGTGCATGAAACCCTTAGTGATATTGGCATAATTTAGTATGAAGTGACGTAGAAAGTTAGCTTTCCCCTATAAACCCTAAAGTTGTCTAATCGTGTGTAGGGGAGGCAATTGAAGTATTGCCTCAACATTAAGAGGATCTACCATGATCTTGGTATTAGAGACTAAAAATCTCAAAAGATGACCAGACTTAACACAAAAGGTGCATTTATGAGGGTTCAACCAAATTCTATAATAACGACATCTTTCAAAAACAAGAAAAAGGTGCATAACATGATCCACTCTCTTGTAGGAGTGAGCATTGAGATCATCAAGGTAGGCTTAGACTATGTGCTTAATATCATGAAAAGCGAAAGTTATGGCACGTTGGAAGGTTTCTCTGGTATTTTTAAGGATGAAAGGCATTTTCTGGTATGCAAAAGTACTCAGGACAAATAAATGTCGTCTTGTGTTGGTCCTTAGGTTTGATTTGGATTTGGTTATACCCTAAAAATCTGTCCATAAAAGAAAATATTTCACTTCCCACACACTCATCGAGAATATAATCGATGAAAGGTGTGGGGACATTATCTTTAGGACAAGCCTTGTTCAGGTCACGAAAGTCCATACATACACAGATTGTTCCTTTCTTTTTATTCACAGGAACAGGTTTGGATACCCATTCAGTCAAGGGAACCCGGTAGATGAAGCCATCATTAAGTAGCTTCTCCACATATGCCTTAATAGTAGGGGCCTTCCTAGGATTTATAGCTCTAAGAAATTGTCGAATAGGTTTAGCATCCAGATAATTTCTAATCTCATGTTCGACAATATGGGGGTCGATCCCTGGCATCTCTTCATATGACCAAGCAAATACATTTCTAAATTCTTTGAAGAGTTTGGTGTAGATCGGAATTTCTTCTAGTGAACAATCTGCATCTATATTTACATTTTCAACCTTTCCAAGGGTATGAGAGATATTGATTGAGACAGTAGGAGAAATACTCACCATGTTTCCTTCGGCATAAATTTCGTTCATATCAAGTGGAAATACGGTGTGACTGAATATCTCACTCAAAGTAGACTGAAAGTCATCTTGCTTGATTCTTTCAAGACTTGGGATAAAATAAGATCAATGATGCATATCATCCCAAGGTCCATCAAAACCATTCATGGCTTCATCTGAAGTCAAAGTATCAATTAGGCAATCATGTGAAAAAGACAATGAGGTGGCCCATACAGGCCTAAGAATAGGATCATCCTCATCCATCGGTGAGGTAACATGATCGAGATCGGTGGAAGAGTCAAGAACAACTTGATACATGATCTCTGCTACTGATAGTGGCATGGCCATGCTAGAATGTGACTGACCTTCATAAGAAACATTCAGGGAACGTAGGGTCCATGGATCACTAAAATAGGAAGTGTGGAAAGGAATGGATCTCCTTGTCAAAGCAGGCCTACTAGACATCACGCAAACGTGGTGATTTGGTGCTGAGAAGTCGAAAGTACCCATAAGGGAAGAATACATTCCGACACTGATATTCTTAGTTGTTGGCTGAGAATTGTCAATCATAGGGATCGATGATCCGACGGATGAATTAGGACTAGAGTACACAAAGGATAACTGGTTGATGGTCATGATATTCCCTTGATTAGGAAAACAAAGAATATAGAAGACGGACGATAGGACAATGGCCATAGCATAGGTCCAAATGCGGCCTAGTAATAGGTGATAATCAAGAGGCAAATCAAATACATCTACCTCCACCTCTACCATATTCACACCTAACTAGACTAGAGAGGTAGGGAGAATACCATGAGGGCAGAAGGAATGACCGTTAAATGTAGTCAACATGTTCTATGACTTGGAAAGGGTCGGAGAACCAAGATCTTTCTAGCAGACCAGGGACATCACGCAGGTGGAAACACCTTCATAAAAAACCACGTGTTTGATGGTATACTTGGAATACTCCACGTGGAGTACCTCCAAGTCTGACATCACACAAGGGGTTTGGCCTAGATCCTCAACAATAGAGTAGTTTTGGGCAGCTCTAGCATTAGGATTGTGTGTAGAGCGCTTAAGTACTCCTTTCGGAATAGGACGTGGTGGCTCTAGTTTCTCAATTTGTAAGTTAATCTCTGGAGGAGGAGGGGTAGCTTCCAGACTAGAGTTAGCTTGTGAAAAGCTATAATCTCAATATCGAGTGGCTACATAAATTTTTACATCAACCATATTGATACATACGTGGTCCCCATCTTGCGACGATGGGTTTTGACTCCAATCGACCACATTTGTGGCTTTCGAAGAGCTCGAGGCTAAGTGATAGTTATGTGGGAATGGATTCGTTAGCACAATGGGTGGTAGATTCAAAAGCCTCACATCCTTCGTGATTTTGGAGCATAAATGTGTAAGGTGGTCATTGGTACAAAGTTTACAAGGAAAATTCACCTTATGTTTCTCTTTCTTGCCCTCTCTAGAATTATCATTCGGTTTCCCATTATTATCTTTGTCCTTGGGTTTATTACCATTTTTCCTATCCTTACGATTATTTTGACCTTTCCTTTTATTCCCACCTGGTTGTTGTTCACCATTTGGGTTTTTCACCAATTGCATGGAATGTACATCCGTCAACTGAGTGGGGTTGAAGACACAGATGAAGATGGTCCTCTAGAAGACTGGTTTAGAGACAAAGTCTTTAAGTGGCTCATTTCGATTCTGTGGAATTTACATTGGCAGATCCTACAATGCCATCGACATGAGGTCCAGGTTTTTTCCTAGGGTCGTAACTTGACCACGGTGCTTCTAGAAGAAGGTGATATAACATCCCAAATTGAGAATATATCAAATCTATCTGTTGGGCTCTAAAGATATCTTCTTCTTCAGTGGTGACCCCAGAAGTAGCAACATCATTTGAGATAGGAGGGTGTAAAGACTTAAGGAATCATTCTAAAAGAAAGGCATAGGAGTCTTAATCAACCTCTTATGTCTATGCCACTCCTGGATATGATCCAAGATATGGGTGGTGGTGTACTGGCGTAAAGTTGACAAAAGTCTGAGGACAACATCATAACGAATGGGTAATTGAAAGTGGTTAAGAAAGACCATCACCAACTGATTAAATGACCCATATGTCCCCCTAGGTAGCTCAATATACCACTGCGCCGCAACTCCAATGAGAGTGCATTGAAACAATCATAATCTAATGGAATCATAATTAAGAGAACTCTATGAGCACCAAAGGTGAAAGGTAGTGACATGATCATCAAGGTCCTCTCCATTCATGCCTTCGAAATTTTGGATGTCTGAAGGAATTTTGGTGGGGACGGGGGGCCATGTGGGATCATGAATCACCAGGTCGTTCATTAACTTAGACAAATCTAGCAGATTAAGCATGGCCAAAAAAGGGAGATGAGGTTGCAACATATGGCTCCAACCTCCCACGAAAGGTTTTGCGTGTGGAATTGCAGTCCATCCAAGATTCTAGTAAGAACCATAGCCCTGTCCAGAATTATAAGGCCCTCCTCTGGGATGATTCATATAAAGTGGGTTGGTTGTCATTCTAGTAGGAATGTTCTATTGAGGATTATAAAAATTGCCCCTAGCTGAGTAAGATCCAGGTTGGGGGTTATGAAAATTTCCCCCAAACAGATTGGATCTGGGTTGGGGGTTTCCCAAAGGGTAAGACTGACCTCCTTTGAGAGGGAACCTAGAGGATTCAAGTGGATTTGTCATGCCAAAAGTATTGTTTGGAATTGGCACCAAGGAGGTAGGGATATAGGATGGAACTTTTCCACCAGGTTGGTTGTTCCATCCAGTCGTAAAAGGATTAGAACCGAAGTTGAGAGCAGGGACACTTCCTATATTAGGATTCATTTGAGGGATATGCGAACCACCAAATGGAAATTGAGTGTACAGAGGTGTAGTGCCCCCAAGCCCAATGCTAGCATTATGGCCAACAGTTGGGATGGTAGTTGAAAAATGCGAAGTGAAGTTAGGCATACCATAAGAAAATGGAATAGAAGCCATAGCGATGGATTGAAAATTGTAAGCTGACGAATGACCAAGACCCCCAAAAGGGTTCGAGGAAAGAGATGAAGAATTAACTATAGGTAGATCCATAGTACCAATATGTGCCTCCGACACTGGAACTGTAGTGGGTGCAGGGGTGTTGAGTCCCCATTTTGACATGTGTAATTCCCTATCTTACCTTGTATCAGAGCCCGTTTTTCCTATGTTATAAGCCTAAACTTGACTATTTACTCCCAAACACATACCTAATGACATGGTTCATGTTCACAAGAGGTAATTGATGATTTAAAGCATGTTTTGTTTAAATTTCTTGAATTAATTTGATTAAAGTGTCTTATTTTGTATAGTCCTAACGGTTTGACTCATGAGCAACATATTTTGGTACTGTCTTCTCTGCATCCATTTCAGTACCCAGATTCACGACTGTGTGTATTTCGGTACCAAAACCCCTGTTTCTGGAATTTACCAGTTGGACCAGTATGATGGTGAATATTTCAAGAAGGAAGTTGGACCGAACCTTCCAAATCATTTTTCCAAATTACGAGGGACTCCATCACTCATGCACTTCGTGTCATGAGGATGGATTCGATTCTTAGAAATTCGATGTAAATATAAGTTGTAATATCTTTAAAAACTGTTTAATGTTTATCCATAGATATTGATAATATCATCTTACCTTCTATATAAGGGACATTGTATAGGTGATAGTAAGTGGAAATTAAAGAATGTAACAAGTATTTTATCAGAACCAGATAATACATATCATTTATATGTATGAGGTGAAGAATTGTTGATCCAAGTTACCAGTTGAATTAATGAAAAAGATATATTATTCAAATCTCTGCGTATGAGTAAAACGTCTTAGTCTATTATTTCCTTAAGAGGTTCCTTGTTGGTTTGGCAAGGGCCTACCGCCCCAACTAAGGTAAACCTCCCTATATACATTTTGTGTGATTGTGTGAGTGTTTTACAGTAGTGTGTGTTATTTATATTTAATCTATTTCAAGAGTTCAACATTGAGTTATTTGATTCTGGATTAGTGTGAACAATGAGGTGCTAGATTGAATAGATATTTCCTTCTCAAATATTGGAGATTTCCATTTAAATTGTCTGAAGTGTGAGATTGGTATCTTGAGTGTATGATTGCAGTGGTTTTGGTATGTCAAGGAACCAAAAGACTTTATATCTCATCTTCATGCTCCATAGTGAAGTCTCTAAGTTACGTTGATTGTTCCTTGTAATAGTTTACTTGAATTGCATAAAGATGGAATTGATTTCAATTTCAAGAGTGATTGGAGTTGATTGCTATTTATTGTTTTGATTTCTATAGGAGACAAGCTTCTTAGGTTCATCTCTCTAATTCATAATCCTAGAATGAACATACTTGGTTCCCTAGGATATAATCTTTTTGATTGGATGTTGTTTGAAGAAGTTTCATTAAAAGTTTTTTCTTCTAAGTTCAAAGGTTTTTTAAGTATTTAGAAATATTTGAAACAAAGTTTTTATGTTATTAATTATTCCCTATATGCAGCATACACAGGTATGTTGCCTGTTCTTGACACATATAGTGTAACAACTCTTTTGATTATGAATCTTGGATTGACATATAAATGAGTGTAAGATATACATTGAACATGTTTATACACCAAAATTTTGGCACCGTTGCTGGGGAGTTGTAAACGGTAATAGGTATCATTTTGAATTTTGATTGGTTTGATGAAGTTTGGATTGGATTTAAGGAAAAATTGAGGGTCGAGAGAAGATAGTAAGATGAGAGGTAAGAACCTGTGAATACACTTTGGTGGGGTTTCTCCAAAGTCAGGTTGTCCTCCTACCTTTGATAATTAGGAATTTGTGTTTTTATTTATTTACTGGAATTTATTTTATGAGTAGGTATAGGGATAATAAAGGTAGATTTATTGCTGCCAAAATTTCAGAAAAGTTGGAAAAACAAACAACAAAAAACACCCCTCCCATACTAATTCATCTAAAATTCGTGCAAGAAAAATTCTCAGAGGAGAGAGCTCAAAGGAAGCGATTGCAACAACAACTAAAGGAACTAAATCTAAATCCACTGTTCAGATCGAAAGCATAAGAGAGCAAGAAAAAGAGGAAGCATTGGCAATCCCATCAAAAGGAGAAGTTGGAAAAGAAACAAAGGTAGTAATATAGGAGGTTGCATCTTCTATTGGAAGGCCACACAAAAATTTGTAACAACTAGAGATACCAAATAACCCAGTGGTTGAACCATCACTCAGTGGAGATACCTCACCACCCTACAGATTATTTGGAGATATGGCAGAAGAAGAGGGAAATGCAACTAATGAAACATAGACATTTGGATTTCCCATACTGGATGTCGCCAGAGACGTTGCTATGAAGAAAATTCCCTTGTCCTCACTACCACACTTCCACGGTATGTCGATAGAAGACCCTGACTCATTTTTATTTTAATTTGACATATTGTGTAGGAGTTATAACTACACGGATAATGCTCAAAAATTAAAACTTTTCCCAACTACACTAAAAGATTCAGCACTAAGGTGGTTCCTGAGCCTAGGAGAGCAAACCATTTTGTCTTGGGATGGTATGAGGGAGACCTTCCTCCAGAAATACCAAGAGTACTTCATAGCTAGGGATGATAGAAATGATATATTCAAAATGCAATAATCTGAAGAAGAAATCTTAGAAGATTACCTAGAGAGGTTCTTATACAACTACCAAAAGACTAAGCAATTTTCCTTAGACACAGCTACAGTTAGGACTGTCTTTGTAAAGGGTGTGAGGGATGATTGCATTGAATTACTAAACCTCATGAGTTATGGGGATGTGTACCAAAATCCACTTGCAAACATAGCAGAATATTGTAAAAGATACTCCTGCAGTTAGTCCAAGACTAGAAAAAGTATAAGGGATCCTACAAATAGAATTTTTAAATCAACATCTGGAGGTGTCACTAGGATTGAATTGAGAAATCTATTAGAAAATTTCAAAACAGATATCCTAAACACCATCAGTTCCCAACTTGATACTATGAAAATTAAAAGAAAACAAGAGGAAGAAAATGTTGCATTAGCAATTTTCTTTCATCGGTGTAGGAAGAAGCACCCTGAAAAGGAATGCCCCCTTAATGTTTTTGAAATCTGTGGTCTTTGTATAGAGGATCATCCTACTAATGAGTTCCCTTCTCTACCTAGACTCAAGGCCATATTCAAGGGAGGAGGATAACTTGAAACATCTTACCCCCCTAGGAGACCATGGAGACAACAAAACCCCAATATGTTTGTAGACCCAACTACACAATACCCACAACAACAATGGGTACCTCCCATGTCGTATCCTCAATGGTCGCCACAATAGCCAAAAACCCAACCTTGGCAAAAAGGGTGGAGAGGACCTATATTTTGTAATGTTCCCTTTCATCCAACAAAGTTCCCACCTATCCACAATACCCTTCGAACATTTCCCAGCTACTCCCAGGAGTTAACCCTCCTTCTCTTCTTCCACCTCCATAGTTGCAACAACAAATTTCACTACCCATGAATCCAAATATGCAACAACAAATGCAATCTGCACCTATTCAAAAACCTCCTCGGCCTACCCCTATTCCTGCACAACCTATCCCTAACCCAAATAATAGGTGACACAACCTGTACAAAATGTTGAAGTACAAACCTTCCCCACTTATGTAATAATGCCAGCTCCATTCAATGGAATTAAATTAAGATCAGGGAGGGTTGTAAACAAAACAAATACTACTATGGTTATCCAAGAATAACAAGTAGATAATCAAACAAATCAAGAAGAAGAACAAATAGAGGTTCAAATAGTTCAAAGATAAGAACAAATGACTAATCCATTAAATGAAGAAAGAGACACCCCAGTACAACAAGAAATTCCTTGTCCCAACTCCCTTGCAATAGAAACTCCTCAGAAAATAAATCCTCCTTATCCAGAAAGGCTACTTGTAAAGAAATCTGAGGAACCTATAGGACATAATCTAGAGATTGAACTCAGAAACATATGTGTGAAGATCCCACTACTACATGCCATCAAGGACATACCTATCTATGCCAAAATTGTAAGGGACCTTTGCATTAAAAATCTAGGGAGAAAGAGGAAGGGGCCTCCTGTCATACATGTGGTAGGACAGTTGTAAGATTTTATAACATAAATGCCATCTAAGTATAGTGATCCAGGGAACGTAGTGGTAACCTTATAAATTAATGGTGTTGCCTTACATAAAACACTGATTGATCTAGGGGAAGTAATAAATGTGATGTCAGTAAACACTATGAAAACTCTGCAACTAGATCACCTAATACCAACACAAACTTTGCTAGAACTTGTAGACAAATCAGTCATCACCTCATCAGGAAGTTTAGATTATATAAGAGTTACTTTGGCCTCTTGGGAATACCCTGTCAATTTCTTAGTAATTCATCCCAAATCCTCCAAACCAGGACACCCAGTACTGCTTGGTCGACCTTGGTTGGAAACTGTTGATGCATTTATTAGTTGTCGATCTGGAGAGATGACAATTTCCAACGGCACTCACAGTCAAAAAATTATCCCTTTCCCCCCCACCCAACCAACCACTGAATTTCCTCTCTGGTTGGAGAATCCCTATGGGGAGGAGGACTGCACTCAACCCTTTTTTATACTTGAACAAGTAAAAG
Organism: Picea glauca; assembly: GCA_000966675.3. Classification (NCBI taxonomy): domain Eukaryota; kingdom Viridiplantae; phylum Streptophyta; class Pinopsida; order Pinales; family Pinaceae; genus Picea; species Picea glauca. The sequence goes on from JZKD02S1753093.1 coordinate 294,608, forward strand.
GATTACAAGAGAAAACTGAATATTTTTTTTTAAGTCTATTATTGGTTGATTCAGCATGCATTGAATATCCTCAATCTTTCCCTAACTACACACACATATTTAGCCCCGAATTTCAATAAATTTGGCACCCTTCCACTTCTACAATAGCCACTATTTCACAAATAGAGGAAGTGAAAGAATCAATTGTTCAAGATGTTGAAATCATCCCTGGAAAATCCTTATATATCAATGCTAGCTTAGAAACTATTATCACTCCAAGAAACTCCTTAGGGTTGTAGGCTAAGAATGCTTGGTAACTTAATAAATTTTATAATCAAAGTATGTGTGGAACAATGGGATAACTGAGAAGGCTAAGAAAAGGACAACT